>CABFWB010000197.1:114398-136644 GCA_902151455.1 Timema bartmani
GGGGGGGGGGGGGGGGGTGGGGGGGTGTGGGCTTAGATTTACAAAACTACTTTTATGTGTGGGGCAAAATAACTACTTTCATATTAAATATGAATGTCTATTCGGATTAATCCTATATCTTAGATCACCTTATTTGAACTTCTTAGGATATAATACTGTGCTTATTATGTTATATATTAATTTATTCTAATGAATTAGTTTGAAAACCCGAATAGATGGTCTCATGGTCTAACGCATCACATTCGTGTTGGATGGACTGGATTGAAGATGATATGGGGTTTCAATACCGCACAGTCGAACTGAGTGTGGATTTTCCTAAATGTTTTACCGTTCTTCCTCCACGCAAATGTGGATGCAGTTCACTTATTTGTATATATATATATTTATTCAGATGAATTCTATAAATACAAATTACTAAGGTTTAAATCCATTTATTGTTGTAATTTTTAATAAAACCTTCGAATATCTGGTTTATTATATATTTTAGTTGAATTTAGTATCTAATTAACATCAAACCACAAATATGAAATTGATATTGCAAAAGTATATACAGTATATATGTATATATTTTACCGATATCAACTAAATATTGGTAGTTTTAAATAAAATGATACCAGCAAAGAAATTTGATTCTTCAGTCCTTTGTGTTTACGCAACACTCAATCTACCATCTGACCTATACAGGTTTTAATCTCAAATAGTGTGCCACTTAGCTATTTCAACCTCAGGAAGTTTGAAAAATGAACTACCTTTACTAAAATTGTATAAATTTATTTTAAAACTGATCCGTACCAGCGATCACGCAAATAAAGGCATTATTATCTTCTTGTCTGTCGGTGATAGGAAAGTTGGGGTTCGAATTCCGGTCTGTTAAAATTATATTATTTTTCATAAATTATTTACCATTCTCCTTTAAAGATAATGCCGGCATTTTTCTTTAAAATTCTTACCTCCCTCATATCTATTCCTTTATTATAAATAATTTGGCAAGGATGGGTGGTAAGACGCGAAAAAAGCTTGAAGCTGTCTGCATGTCTGTGGCGTGGCTTAAAGTAAGGCAATATACTCCCAGGGAATTGATTTATTGAAGATAGTAGCACACTGGATTACCATTTCATAGCGAGTCTTTTATAGCGAATTTTTTCGGCATTGCATCTTACTACCCATTTGGGTTAAAGTCTATGTGCTAAATACGATACTGGGCTAAGGTTGAGAAAAATTGAAATTAGAGAAATTGTGCTCACATTTGCGTGGAAATAGATTGGGAAACCAGTTAGAAAAACCCACCCTCAGTACACCCGACCGGGATTGAACCACGATCTCCCTGTCCTCAGCAATCAAGTCTATTGCGAGAGTAACACCTTAGACCATGCGACCACCGAAGTGGGTTTTAATACAAACGAGATAAAAAAAGCATTATGTGATAAAATGGTAATCATGACCTTACTTGCGTAATCTAAATTTTATATATCCCTCAGAAACGTTCAATTGTAACGTTTTTTTAAGCTTATTTCCTTTGTTTTCAAATTAACTTGTATGTAAGAGTTTAATGTTATTAATTTTGTAACAAAAAAATAATACCATGCGTTGCTTACTTAAAAAATATTTTTAAATTACATCTTCTCTATGTTGAGCATTAATTAAATTTGCGAAGAAGAAACTAATTTGAAATGTCAGCTTTGAAAATAATGAAAACAAATACATTCATATTTTTATTAAAATTTTTATAGCCCTGCATTTTGCTATATAATGTACATTGTAATGTACAAAAACTAAGTAACGGTTAATCCATAACAAGAGGATAGATGTCATCTCAAGTTTTCCGATGCATTTAATAGCCTTTTTGATGATAAATGCTCAGAATAGATTGTTCATTGTTGCCAATATAACAATGAATACATCCAGTGGAGCCACGTTTCACACATTTCACGTAGCTTTATATTTTTACAAGGATAGCATAACCAGGTTTTCAGAAAAACATAATTATATTGCAACAAAGATTGTTCATTACAAACTTTATATGTAGGAATATTTATTACAAATTTATTAATAAGCTTGCATATTAATGTAGCATTATTAAAAGTAATAACAGGAACAATAAAATTCCTGAGACTGACTCACAGAGCAAGTATATATTCGCAACCGTCAATTTTTATCTGTATTCTCCTCCCCCCCCTCCCCACCCCCCCACACACACGTTTTATGTTTCTCTCTATATCCTGGCAGAAAAATGCCCGTGATTTTTTACAAGCTCTTACAGTCCCTTTCAAATTACATTAAGCGAATTATAAATATTTTAGCATGTCTTACCACCAAACTGGGCTATGTACCATACATTTAGTTGATATAATGGTTAGGAATTAAGGTAGAGTTTAGATTAAATGTTTTTGGATTTACTTAAAGAGGGAGAGTAGAAAACACTTTATAAAAAAAATACTCAGTACATCCAACAACGATTTGAACCCCGTCTTCCTTTTCCCACAAAAACATTCCATCCAAGCTTGACATTCAGTTAGAGTCCTCCCCTATGAGGGTTTAACCTATCACACAATAAAACTATTCAATTTTTGTGATATGTCAATTTAGCTCCAAAAGGTTGAAAAAGGCAAATGTATATTATTTAAATACAATACACACTTCTAGATGAAATTGGGAAAGCGTTCTTTACCTATCTAATATATAAATGAAAGATCATGTCCTTCCTTCCGCATGAAGTGACCTAACAATTATAAACGTCCTAGAAATCTGAAATTTAGAAGGCAGATAGAAGGGCCCTTCTGTACAGTCAAAAAATTCACAAAAAGGGAAATTTCATTATGGGGCACAGGGAATGGGTGAGGTTTTATTTGGCGGGGTGGGGGGGTGGGCGTGGAGATGGGTATAAAATAGAAAAATTCTGTTGGGGAAGGTAGATAGTTGAAATTTGGTAGGAAGGTACTACTCCAAATAATCAAACAATTCTTAAAATTTGAGATTTTAAGGTTGATGTTGCTGAAATGGGGGACGGGAGGCTCAACATTTTCAAAACTAATAGTAACAACTATTTAAAAGCTGGTATACAACTTAAACTCGGCAGGAAGGTTAAGGGACCACTCCAAATAACCAAAAAGTTTAGTAATCTAATTTTTTTAATTGGGAATCTGGGATAATGGGAAGGGGGGGCATAATACTAGAAAAGCACAATTTTAGGTGAAACAGAAAACAAAAATTTGCCTGGAATGTAGTGGTATTTTTTCCAAATACCTAAATAATTCTTAAATATTTTAAAAAAAATTGTGGGAATTGGTGAAATATGGGGGGAGGGGGTTTCAAAATTTCCAAAACTTATATAAAAACTTCTTCTTAGTGTCGTAGAAGATATAGGATATATTTGTAAGGAAGGTTTAAGAATCACTCCCAATAACCTTAAAAAAAAAAATCATAGATAAGTATTTGAATGGGGAGAGTAAGAGCCCCCCAAAACAATTCCAAAACGAATAAAAACAAACTCCTCCTGTATAGTAGTTAATTGAAATATTTACATACATGTAGAGAGGAAATCAGATAGAGCTGACAGAAAGCTTGCCAATGCTCACATAGGTAGATTCAACTCTCCCACTGTCAATGAAGTTGCCATTTTAATCGATGGGCAGGATTTTCATAAAAAGGACATAGTTTTAAAAACTAGGGACAATAGGCTGAAAAGGATTGCTGAAACCCATAGATCTTTCGACTCGCTCCAATACCCAATGCTTTTCCCACGAAGCGAAGATATGGTTATAGCTTCTTTTTAAAGCAGAGTGACGGCAAGAAAAAAGTATCTGCCATGAATGTCTATGCATACAGAGTTTTGATAAGAAAAAGTGAATTCAATCATTTTCATCACTTCCAACAACTTTTCAATCAGTTCTTGGTAGATATGTATGCCAAGATCGAGACTAAACGACTTAACTTCATACGACACAATAAATCAAAGCTCAGGATAGAGGACTACATTCATCTTAGAGATGCGATAAGCATTGACGGCAGCATTCATGATGTTGGACAACCATTCATTCTTCATTCTTCTTTCACAGGTGAACCCCGATACATGCACGAGAAAATCCAAGATGCCTTAACGTATGTCCGAAAATAGGGAAAGTCTTATTTGTTCATAACATTCACATGCAACCCCAAATGGGAATATATAACTAAAGAGCTTTTTGCTGAACAGAAACTCCACGACAGAAACGATATTTTTTCACGAGTTTTCAATTTGAAAGTTAAGGCAATGATGAAGCTGCTGACTAAAGGTGAGAAAATATTATTGAACCAAACCTCATCGACTCCATCATCTCAGATGAACTGCCAAACCCCCAGATAGACCTTGTCCTCTTTGACACTATATCTTCAAACATGATTCACGGACCCTGTTGAATTCTGAAATCTCCTTGCATGAAAGATGGCAAGTGCTCTAAGAGATATCCTAAACTCTTTGTCAAAGATACTCAGACAGGATGTGACGAATACCCTACGTATAGAAGAAGAAGCCATGAGCTAGGGGGAGTTTCTTTTCAATGTCAACAAAACAAGGTCCCCTAACTAACAATTGACAACAGGTGGGTGGTCCCTTATTCCCCAGTGCTCTGCAGGACATTCAAGGCCTATATCAATGTTGAGTTATGCAATTCACTCAAATCCATTAAATATGTATGCAAGTATGTAAACAAGGGTAGTGATCAAGCCACGTTCACAATTAAAAATGAGAAAGACGAGATTTTGAAGTACCAGACTGGTCGATACGTCAGCACATCTGAGGCTGTCTGGAAGATACTATCATTTCCAATACATAACAGGAACCCTACTGTTGAGCACTTGGCAGTTCATTTGGCAAATGGTCAAAGGGTTTATTTCAACCCAGATGATGTTCACCTTGATGGACCTCACACTACCACACTAACAGCTTTCTATGAGCTATGTCGTGACGACGACTTTGCTAAGACTCTTCTTTACAATGAGGTTCCACATTACTACACATGGAATAACAAAAAAGTATAATGGCGTAAAAAAGGAGCGTTCGTTGATGGTTTTCTAGGGATCAGAATGAGCAATGCTATTGGAAGAATGTACACAGTTCATCCGAGCAATGCCGAGTGTTACTTTCTACGCATGCTACTCCATCACGCGAAAGGTTCCCTTTCCTTCAAATCACTTAGAACAGTCAATGGTCAGTTTCGCCCTAACTACAGATCAGATTGCAAAGCTCATGATCTCATGGAGGATGACTTACATTGGCAACAAACTTTGTCTGAAACTGCTGTCAGCGATTCTACACAGAGATTAAGGGAGCTGTTTGTTGTTATGTTGGTCTTTTGTGAAGTGTCAGATCCACTGCAGTTGTGGTTTGATCATATAGATGAACTATCTGAAGACATCGTCCACAAAGCACAGCTTCCAGGCATTACAATCACCTTCAATGATGAAATATACAGCATATGTTTTATTATTTTGGAAGATAAATTATTGGCAATGGCAGACAAGCGTTTAGATGCTTATGGCCTCGCATTACCAAACAGGTGTGATGCGGAAGTAACAAGATCTATTTATCTACTGGAAAAGAGTTATAATTAAGTATATTTGGTTACCTTACTCAGCAAAAATGAAGGTTTACTGGTAGGGGAACAAAAACCAGTTTATCATAGCATACTTGAGAGTGTCATTAAGTATTTAGGTAAGGTGTTCTTTCTCAACGCTCCCGTAGGTACCGGTAAGAATTGCCTGCTAAATATTCTTCCTACCAAAATACGGCCAACAGGCAAAACCACTTTGGTAGTAGCTTCCTCAGGCATTGTGGCTACATTACTTCAAGGTGGTAGAACTGTACATTTCACTTTCAAGTTGCCCATAAACTTAACTTACACAGAAAACCCTATATGCAACATCAAGAAGGGCACTGTTAATGGTAGGGTACTAAGGGAATATAGTTTTGATCGTGTGGGATGAATGTACAATGTCACATAAGGCAGCCTTCGAAGGTTTAGACAGAACACTAAGGGATATCTGGGCCAATGGTATACTCATGGGAGGGGTTACAATAGTGATGTCCGGTGAATTTGACACTTCCCGTTGTTCCTAGAGGCACCACGGCAGATGAGGTCAAAGCTTATGTAAGAAGCTCTTTAATTTGGACTTAAGCTTATAAGCTCAAATTATCTGTGAACATTCGGGCGCATTTGAAGGGTGACCATTCGGCCAATAAACTTTCCAACACGCTTCTTCAAATTGAGAATGGGGATCTAAAGGAGCTAGACAACGAGGGGGACATTACATCACACCTAGGAACTACTGTTAATACTTTGGATTAACTTATTGTTAAAATATACCCAGACATGGCAAATTTGAAGAAAAAGAGCATACACTGGTTTTGTGAACGCGCCATCCTAGCTCCTAAAAACGAATTTGTTGATAACATTAATGCAAAGATGATGGGCCTGTTTGAGGAGAAAACCTACCTTTCTATTGATCGGATGGTGGAAGAAAGTTATTGTGTTAGCTAACCTGTTAAATTTTTGAATTCATTAAATCCCACAGGAATGCTCCCACATAAATTATACTTAAAAATTGGTACTCCCATTATGTGTCTTCGAAATTTGATTCCACCTAAACTCTGCAATGGCACTCGGCTCCAAGTGAAAGCCACCACGAGAAATATTATAGAAGCCGTCATCCTAACAGGCATTGGCAAAGGAGAATGTGTTTACATCCCCCGAATACCTCTCATATCAAGTGATTACCCCTTCAAGTTCAAGGGGTTACAGTTCAGTTCCCGGTTAAAGTTTGTTTTGCAATGACCATTAACAAAGCTCAAGGTCAGTCTATAAAGTACACAGGAAATGATTTGAGAACACCTTGATATTCACATGGACAATTTTACGTGCATGTTCTAGGGTTAGTTCACCAAATAATCTTTTTTTACAAGTACCAACAGGAAATACTTCAAACATTGTGTATAAATAAGTTATATCTTTACCTTCAAAACCTTTTAAGACATTTCTGCAATATATATATATATATATATATATATATANCATTATGTTTAATTTAACCTACTTTTAAAGTTTTGTCATATAATTTGCACATTTAAATAATTGATTTTGAAAAATAATTTAAGATTTGGATACTTTTACTTTTCATTAATTTTATATTATAAAAATAAGAACAAAATTAATTCATACTTTCCCCGTAAAAATAACGGGTACACTGGCTAGTAATATATATAGGTTGTTTGTAAACTCATAGCCCAAACTGCACATAGAGCTTGTTTGAACCAAAAATAATACAAAATTCCTATACAATTACATCCGGAAAACTTTGCTAGAACCATTAAATTGTGTTCAAAGTTTTGAGGCACAACGCCGGGATAGCAACGCTGTTCAGGCATGTGTGTACCACAGGTTGCATAGGAGTTGGGCGTGTGACACTACACAACTCGACATCTTGGAGCACGGTGGCAGACATACCACAATTAATAGTAAACAACACACCAGTCCATCTAGAAACGCGAATACGTTCTGGGGGTCATCATTAACGGTCCTACATAACAGAAAGTGCTTGCCATTATTACATGTGCAGTGCCGCGCGCCTAGCTCCTATGCAACTTGTTGTACAAGCATGCTTGACAGCTTTGCTATCCCGGAACTATATGCCGAAAATTTGAAAACAATTTAATTATATAAGCATCGGTTTCCGGATGTAAGTGTCTAGGGATTTTGTAATACTTTTGGTTCAAACAATCTATATGTGCAGTTTGGGCTATGAGTCTTCTAACATCCTGTATATTGTACGTCTGGGCTACATCATTCGTAGCCTAGTGGTGGAAAGATTAGTCAGTATCAATGTACCATTTCTCAGGTGGCACCCGAATGTACTAATCGTACATCCTCTCCATGGAGGCTCTTTCCATGTCTCGATGAGATGAGCTGATAGTGATAGTGAGTATGAGGGTGTGGAATTAGTGGAAACACTTAAACCTAATCTAATCTAAACTAACTAAACCTTGCTGACCGTTGGGGTGATTCCCCTTTTGGGGAAAAAATATCAAGGTACCAGCCGGGAGTCGAGCCTGGGACACCTAAGCTTGCAGCCAGGTGCACTGACCACCACACCACGAGGCCGGCTGTTACCTGTAGTAGTGATATTGCGGTAGGGAATATATCTCTTTTACAATTTGATAGTCAAAGCCAAGAAGATAAGACTCGCATGATTAGGCACGTTAGTATACTCTAGTTTGCTTTCCCTGTGATGGTAAAGGTTGGGGTTCGAATACTGGCTGGGTGTAGTGAGGGTGTTTCCCCCCCCTCCCAAATTATTTTTCACTCTCCACAAAAATGTGGGTCAGTTTCATCGACATTTTGCCTTTATACCCCGTTAGCGCGGTAAAAATGCATACAAACTGGACAGCTAATGAGATGTGGTGAAAAAAAGTATTCTCGTTCTTATATTTATAGTTGATAAAAAAAAAGGTTTGATTCTTGCCTATAACAAAACATTGTTTTTTAGCACCGCGTCTTACTACCCATACGGGTTAGACGCTTATGTACTAATTACACTAATGGTTTTAGGTATTAAGAAGGTTATATTAAAGGAAGTGTCCCTAAATTTGCGCGGAGGGAGAGTGAAAATCATTTAGGAAACACCACCCTCAGTACGGCCGAATGAGATTCGAACCTCGATCCAACCATTATAGGCAATCTAGTCTACTGCGATCGTAGCGCTCTGAGCCACGCAACCACCAAAGCGTGTAATTTCCTCCTAAAAAGATGAACTCTTCAACCAGCCAACGTATAGTAATGAATTTGAAGGGTCGATATAATCGACAGATTAGTAACGGCTCTTGTTGGACCAGCCTTGCCTCAATTAGGATCTTTGTTAATTACTGAAGGAAGAGAGGAAGATTATAAAGAGTTGAGTGAAGCTCGGCATGAATAGATGAGAAGTCCGGGAAAGTTAGTACCTTCAAAACAGTAATATCTTCAATGTAATGAGAAAAGGGGGAGAGGAAATTATGGAAGAAAGGTAGAAAACAACAAAAATTTCACTTCATAAGACAAATAAGATTTATATGGGGTACTACATTCTTACAGTATTAACTAAGCCATTTTTTTAGACTATTTTGACATAATATTTTTGATAAGAATCATGTAACTTTGAGAATCGCAATGAATGATGTATTTTAATTTTTACATGCATTAAAATATACTTAGGTTTTTTCAGACGTGATTCGAACTAGAAATATTTAATTGGAAGAAATTTAATACATCTGATTGAGTATTTGTGCTTTGAATGCAGACAAGCAGACACGATAATTGATGCCAATCAATACGTTTGACATACGTAACTGGGTATAATTTATTTACCTGGCCCTTTCTAAACATGGAACGATCAGAGATTAACAGAAGAGAGATTAATACATAAGGACTGATACTCAAGCGATCATCTCACGACCGATTAACCGAGAAATTAGACACGATTTAACTCGAAACAGAACACGTACCGAGGTGAGGTATTCTGCATTTATCACTTGACAACAACGAAATTAAAACCAGTTTAGGGATTTTTTTATTTTAAATAGATTATTTTTCAATTTATGTAATAATAAGTAATGTAATTGACACGCCAGAACCCTTGCTGAATAAAACACTTACTTGCCCCTCTCCCCCAAACTCTTCCTGCGCTTTCCCCGGTGACGTCATCCCATCTCCCATCGTTTGAGCTACTTTTTTACGTCATAGTTGAAAAAAATAATATTTTTCGGTGATGAGGTATTTTCTTCTCCACTCTCCCTCTAACTTCCCTCACGCCTCGTTAGACCAGCTTGTTGGTAAGGAGGTACTTTTGGGGGGACATGGCTCACCATCTCCCCAATAGGTGAGAGATCCTATCCCCCACCCACTAGCCAGACTGAATGGTTGGAATCAGGGGATTGGCCCAAAATTTTGGTGGGATATGGCCCAACCCCAAGGGGTCAGAGATCCTACCCTCAATCTGCTAGAAAGCCTGTGTGGTGGGCCTCAAATTTTGGTCGACAGAGGATTTGTCTATTACTTCTTCTTTCAACGGAAGCCAGATTGAGCACTTAGAAATTGACTGAACAAACTATCATACATACATACATGCAATAAATACATACATACAATAATTACATACAATACATTACATTACATTACATTACATTACATTACATTACATTACATTACATTACATTACATTACATTACATTACATTACAATCGCATTGCATTACATTACATACTAATCACGCCATTCGATTACGGGGCAGGCGAGAAACTGTGAATATAGATCAAAAAACAACTTCGTACTTTATCCATCCTCCCTATCTTTCTCCATACCTCCCTATTCTTGCATATTCCCTTTGCTTCAACAAAATCCATACACGCAACCCCCCTTCAGTACCCGAATGATGTTTGGCCTAAATGTATTATATTCATCTTCATACCTAATATTAAGTCATTATTGGTGCTTGTGTCAATTTTAAGAACAACAAATTTGTCTATAACGTGGAACAACTTTGTACTAACTTATGCTATGGTATTGACAACTCGATTTAGATAGGAACATTTCTCTACAGTTCTAAATGTTACTAAAACCATTCATATATTTTAAATGTTTCAAGTCATATGATCTGCAGCTATCACTTTTCATCAAATATATCACATTAATAAGAAAGTAAAATTTTATTCTTGCTGATGGTAGAAAAATATGTTTGTATTTTATAAACGTTTCCTTCAACAAGAATCCTTCTATAGTAGTCCTTAAGCTATCCAAAATAATTTATATTCAAGTTGGGAACCTTGTCACCTTTCCTCTGTGTACTTGTACGTTGGTAAAATTGAATACTAGTAAAAGGCGCCCTTTGAATCCATAAGTAATGTAACATTTTGTCATACTCTGAAAATACGCCGGCAACGATGGGAAGGAATATAAATATGGCTGCTTTAAAATATTGTTTTGGTAGAATACCAGGCACGTGCCCGTGTTTTCATTAAATATAGGCCTATTATTTAATTCAATATTTTATTATATCTGAATCTTTTGAAGAAATCCCCACGTCAATGCTGATTGCAAAGCCGATCGTATTCAAGTATTGATAAACAAAATAATAATGAATCACATCTGTGGTCGAATGGTTTATGGTGTCACGATCTCAGTAGACTGGACTAATGATGATGGGAAGATCGGGGCTCAAACCCTGCTCCAGTGCTCTAAGGGTATTTCTCCCTAAATTATTTTTCCACTATCCTTCCACGATAACGCAAGTATATTTCTTCCAAATCTTACGTTCCTCATTCCTAACCCATTAGTGTAAATGTTAGAATAGCCCAAACGGGTAGTAGGACACGTTGCACAAAATAATAGTGATATTGTTGACCTTCATGCTCTTGGGGTGAAGTGCTCGCTTCAGGACCTGGTGTTAGTGGATTCAAACACAGCCGGGGTCAACGGGTTTTTCTTGAGCGATAAAAATCCATAGTACGAAAGATAGTATGCTAGGGATAAGGAAGGTTGAATATACAAGAAGTGTATACGCGTTTGCGTTGATAAATAGTATAAATACATTTAGGGAAAACCACCCTCAGTACACCCTACCGGGATTCAAACACCGATCTTCCTGTCATCGGCAGTCTAGTATATTGCGAGAGTAACGCCTTAGACAGTGCGATCACTGAAGTTGTTGAGTTTCAAAATGCTCATGACAAATATTGAAGAACTGTTGATATTACTTGCCTTAGCAATATTTTATTCATTATGGCCAAATAATTGTTTTGTTATAAAAGGTGTAAAAATACGGACCTTAGCTTGCGTTTATTTCAACACCATATCACTCGCCCATGTTGAAAAGTTTTGCTGAAGGGTTCAACAAATTGGCTTGTTAGTATCTCTCCACAAAACACCCTTCTCATCCTGTTCGTTTAGACTATAAAGTGACTTTCCTATGAGTTTGATAGTGGCAGACACACGAATATTAACACTTATAATAACATGAATAATGTTTACATAATCGATTATGCTATCGAATGGCCTCTAGGTCTAGAGGTCAGTGACCCTGGTTACTATTCAAGGGTTCCCGGTTTGATTCTCAATTATAATATAGATATATTTTTCCCCCTGAAAGGAGAACTGTTGATATAGTTACCATGATCTGGTTTAATTAGCCTTAAGGTAGGTGTAAGATTTCCACTGACTCCACACATTCTTAATGACTATCATTACGTCATCTCATTAAGGGTGTGACGTGTGGACAACCTACAAGGTACACCCTGGGCGACGTTCTGTTCCCATAGAGTGGCTAAACGTGTATACATGGTGACTGGATCAAACGTTGCATCTCTCACGGTCAAATATACCCCATACACTTGATAAAAAAAAAACACAACAAAACTTCATTTCCACTTAATAAAGTCGTCATTCAAGTCGAAATTAGTTTACATCTCGCCTGCTTACCCCAAACCATTCCAAATCCAACGTAATCATCGCCCCCTACTTGAAGTCAGGGACAAGGTAAACACAAGACCTTGAAAGTTTTGATGAGAGTCACAGGGGAGAAGGTAATAGGGTGTGAGGGAACACCGAGGTTGCCATTGACCGAATAATCTTCATACTGGAATAGTGGTGTGGTTGGGAAGGGGATGGGGGAAGGATTCTTTGAGGTGGTCCAATTATCTCTAGCTGTATTGGAGGTGATGTGAGAGGAAGGTCGGGTCGAGACGTGTTCTATACCCTTCCTTTTCCACCCCCTCTTCTAAACATCCTCCTCGCTCTTCTAACGTCATCCTGTGACCCATTATAATAAGATTATACGCGGTGGCACTTTAATGGCCGAGGGAAGCAAGGACCAATGAAAATAAGCTGACGTCAGTAAAGGAAAGAAACGTGCTGTTGTGGTTGGTGGGCACGAAAATACACCCTAGTATTTATTTCCAATAATAATTATTGTATAAATTTAAACAGTGATATGTGGTTTTATCAAACAATACAGTAGAATGATATAATAGCTTGGTATGACAAAAAGTACGTCATATTTTCTCATAGTTTATTATAGTTTTAAATAAGATTAAAAGGGGTATGGTATCAGTAAACAACCCTTAAATGAGTTTTCTGGAGATAAATACACATATATTTTATTCATCCGAGAAGTTTTTCAAATATAAATATTAAATAAAATTGTTAGAGTTGTTTAAAAAATCAAATTAAAAAAAGCACACACCAGTAAGTTACCTTAAGATTTTTATTTTTAGAAAAACAAACATAAAATCTTATCTATCATATAAAGACCTCCCCATATATTCATTTTTAACCATATCGTAAGACCTATTTTTAGTAGTTAAAATTTCCCGATAGTTGTTATCAGTAAAATACCATCGATTTTAAAGTTATAATCTAAAGTACGATTCCGCCTCAAGGTATGACCATATACAGTATAATTATCAAGTTCGAACGAAAACCATCAAACCATTTCGGCTGTAGTCACAAGTACAAACAGACATACAGAAATAAGTTTAAGACCCAAATTTTTGTTTGTTTGGGGTTACATAAAACTTTAAGATTTATAATAATAATGAGGTAGAAAATTTCGGTACTTTATTTATATGTAGTATGCGTAAGCTTCTTTTGTAATACAATTTTAGTGTGAAAAATAATCAAGCATTGACATTCAACCCCTTCCATCCGTTGGTAAAATAATTGGCTAGTAAAATATTTAATGCATGGGAGGGGGCGTTTATATTTGCTGAACATTAATTAATCTATATTTATTATTAAATATTAACTAAACGAGAAATTGGTCTGATCAAATTATTTAAAAAAAATACAAGATAAAACTCGAGACTTTAACAATTTGATTGAGAATAATCCGATGAATAAATTTACCTCACACTACTAGGATCAACACAAGTTACCAAGGTAATCAGAATTTAGAAGGCCTAATGTTAATTTATTCTAATTAGATTCATGGTATAACATTAAATGAAATGCAACGTAATCTCTGCGGATTTAACTTTGATGGGGTGGAAGAGGAATACAGTGCCTCCTATATTAATTAGAGGAAACTAATATTACTTATTTATAGTTAGTTTGGGCTGTTATATAGAGCTTATCTCCCCCTATCTATATTTATGACCACGACTTCAACTGCACCAAAACGACAGGATTCGCTAAACTGATTATAATCGCTGAGGGAACTGCATATTTACTATTGGAAAAACAGCGTTGTCATTCTCTCGTTTTCGTGTTGTCAATCTCCCCTCAAATATAAGACAAGTTTCGCAACGTTGGTTAGTCGAGGTTGCTAGTAGCTCCTTCTTACCACAGCACACCACCTTCCGACATAACTGAGAACGAGGATATTTGGAAACAGTTAACTGAGAGATAACTAAAATAAAACTTTTCTCGATAAGACCTGCAATTCCCTCATTAATGATATTGGGTACACTGATAGTGTGCTTGACTCGGTAAAACATAGTTCAACTCTTTCATCTAAACTCATACATGTAATGTATTTATATCTTATGCTAATCACTGGTCAACAAAGATTTTGTCCCAGTGCAACTAAAGATTGATCTAAATGTAATTTTTTTTATCTGATTATAAAACTGGTCTCAGAATTTCACTAGCACGTGTAGTTTTAAAGTTAGTCCCACTTAGGATTAAACAAGTGCATAAGGAAATTCTCTTCCAAGAAGAAAGGCTAGCAATCGCAGTGAAGTTGACAGAACGAACGCCCTGCTTTATGGCAAACCCTTAAAAACTTTCTTTACAACCACAATCTGTTTAAGGCCGTGCTAATAACCTACTTTGAAAATTATGAGTCAGTTGTTTGCTTGCTTATTGTCAGCACTCCTAGTCAGTTGGTGGTCAGGTTTCTTTCTGTAAACCTCTAATGCTGTGTGTTTCTTCATCATAAAGTGTCATTTATGTAGTTTAACGTAAATTTTATAGTGTTTATGAAGCTCAGTGTACATTTTATAGTGTTTAGAGCACCAAGTGGCACATTGTCTAGAAATTGTGTCAACCATCCGAACTGTTTTTTCTGTATTTGTGGTGAGGTAACATTTAAAAACTGCAAACGTGGTTTTACTCAACTCATTAAGAAGTGCTATAACCTTTACTTTGGATGCAAAATTGGTTACCAAGATAAGAATTGGGCAGCTCATGTTTGTTGTGTCACTTGCGTCAGACTCTTCACGGGTGGGTCAAAGGGTTATTGACACATGAATTCTGCTGTTCCAATGATTTGAAGGGAACCAACAAAATCACTCAACAGATTGTTATTTTTGTCTTACAAACATTTCCGCCATAAGTTCTAAATCAAAGCACTTTGTGACATACCCTAATTTACCATTTACCACGAGGCATGTAGCTCATAGTGAAGAATTGCCTGTGCCAAAGTCTTCAGAAAATGCCATTCTAGGTAATGATGAACAATAGGAAGAGCCTGTAGAGCAGAGTGATGATGATGTAAGGCTTGATCCAACCTTTGAAGCTCCCTGTTTATCTTCTGAACCACTCAATTAAGGAGATCTCTTTGATCTTGTCCGAGATTTTAACCTATCTAAAATGCAAGCTGAACTGTTAGGCTCCAAATTGAAAGGCTGGAATCCGCTCCACAAAGAAACAAAAGTATGTGTTTTTGGAGAAAGGCATAGTGACTTTAAGGATTTATTTTCCCTTGAGGATGGACTTGGTTCTGCAATGGTGTTTGTTCTGCTATGGAAGCACTTTATCACGGCTCCAAAATAAAGTAGGGGCGTTTATTTATAGATTCTTCTACAGTTAGCTTGAAAGCTGTGCTTCTTCACAATGGAAATAAGTCTCCATCATTCCCACTAGCTATATAGCTGTGTATGTTGAGTTTTATTTTTTTATTAGTTATCATATTAGTTTTATTTATATTAGGGATGGACCCTTTAGGTAGTGATTTAGTTTATTTCATTGAATGAGAATTAATGTGTTAAACGTAATAAATAAAGAACAACAATATGTAATTAAGCAAATGGGAGTTTAAGCTTGTATTTTAAGTAAAAACAAAAGGTTATTTCGGCTCTTGATTAAAACCACTTAAATCTAGTAAAACTAGCGTAGCAATTTTTACCCCAAGAAATTTACCACCCGAGTAATGCGGTAAAACCTTGCACAGATAGATAATAAGTTACTTTAGAAGCCACATAAGAACCGAATTAGGATCCCTTCTCCATTTAGGACTCATGTTCAGCCCCCCCTGACTCGTGGAGTGGGATGAGGGAAGCTAAGAAACAAAATCCTCTGATAGGTTTACCATTTCTTGCCGGTTGTTTATTTATCTGATGCAGTATAAATCAGTGTCCGGCGGGGGCTTTACTACGCCTCGCGCCTGAGATAGGTTGGTCTCATGTAACATTGAAAGCCGGTTCGGAAATCTTGGGGTTGAGTGGAAGGAGACTTGGTGAGGCCGGAATCCATCAGTAGTCCGTGGAGGAACAGAGATCTATCTCACAGAAAGATTCTGAAATTAACATCGCACTGGAAACTCGTACAAGTAAAGGTAGTTTGATTTAATACGACTTTTTCCTGTGAGATTAGTGTTTTGTTGTAATTATTATTCATACAATCCAATTTTAAAAATAATAACTTTTTATTTATTTTATTTGAGGTATTTAACGTGCACCTTCTGAACAAACTGATTATATCAGCACACGGCTACTATACTGGCTTAAACCTAGAACAGACACATCATCCAGTCCCCCTTTGCTAATTTATCACTGAGAAAGGGTGAACACATTTCACCAATGATCAATTTTTCAACCATGCTGAGAGTCGAACACGGAATCCATAGTTCAGTAGGCAGACACGTTACCGATTTAACTAAGGTGTTGGACTGAAAGAACCTTATCTGACAGCTAGGAAAATTGCCAGATCTACTTTCACGTTTTCAAACTTCAAGTCACGTCATAGTCAGTTGTCACTTTTGATAGATATTATTAAAACCTATAAAATAGTAAAATGCTATCGATGTTGACCGCAATATAAATGTTTACATTTTCTAAATATTCTTACTACCAAGATCGTACTATACCGATGATGTGACACTTATTGCTCTTTTAGTCAACTCCAAATCAATCTTGAGCCATTTTCTTCCGAACAAACATGCGAGGAGTAAACTGCAATTCTCCCCCCCATAACCATCCTCATCTTAAGTTTGAACAAACACCTCTCAAAGGAGGTGGTTAGTCGTCGTTTGATCCAGAACGCCTAACAGTTTTGTCCGTGGATGAAGTTTTTATACTTTTATTAGGGGTACTAGACGATAATTTTCTAAATAAAAATACCACATATGTATATCCAAACATGTATATTAAACCAGTTTCGATTTAGAATAGAAACATAAGCCAGTTCCCCCCACAGTAAATTTATCACCGAGAAAGGAGAAACATCAATTTAAATAATGATAATTTGTTAAGCTCTGCCGAGAATTGAACCATAGGATCGTATTTTAATAAACTAACGTGTTACCAACTGAGCTTATTATAAGGATAAGGACTACGTTAATAACTTCTACCAAGCCAAATGGAAGCTACAAAGGAAAAAGTGGGAAATTACAATATTAAATCAAATTGGGTTAGTGACAAAATTGCCTTTTTATGTTTATAAGCCACACTTTAGCTACATCGGCACGCGCTTGAGATAAGGCGTCAACCTTATTTGTATGTTTTTTCAGTGACAGGGAGATCGAAGCTAAAATATCGGGTCGGATGTTCTGAGGAGGTTTTTTTCCTAAACGGTTTTCCAATATACTCCACCCAAATTCTAGTACATTTCATCTAAAACTAATTCCCCCTCATCCCTACCTAATTGGCATGGAGTTGTGGATAGCCCGGATGGATAGTTAGGTGAGTTGCATATACTAAATAAATCATCATTAGTTTGCATGCGGTTTATGCACTATGACATTGCAAGTTTTAAGAACTAAAAAGCAATTTAAAATCACCGTATTATCTTGGAGAATATTTGACCTATGCACTTTGGTGTTATACATTACCCTCTACAAGAGGGGGGAATATAAAATTGACACTTATTTAAGTGTTTAAAAAAATATTTATTTTGTATTTATTGATTAGAATAAAACAGCCATATTTATAACTGTGTTAGTATTAATCATCTGTCAAGATAGAATAAAATAGACAATGACTAGGCTCTAAGTGCAAATGTATATACAAATACATTACTAGGCACATAATATGTATGTGTGTGCACTTCTGTAGAGCCTAGTCATGTATCTTTTTATTCTATATCTCTCGAGAAATATATAGGCACAGTAGGCTAGTCATATATTTATATATAAGTATATATATATATATAATATGATATGTAATATATAAAAGTAACATATAATAGTTTAATATAAATAATATATAATATATATATATATATATAGAGAGAGAGATCAAGTCAGACAGCGAAGATCTTTTTTCCTTCGGAATTTGTGGCAAATAAAAAGTAAATTTTTGCTAAAAGCTCTAATAGATTTTTCAGCTAGTCGGCATTCTTGACTTGATTTTTTTTAAATGGATAAGAAAAAAAAATATTTCAATGTTAAAGCTTGTTGAACTTCAAATACTTATGAGTTAAAAGACGCAAACGCATGCCATAAGAAGGTTCATTGCATGCAGAAAACAGCAAAAGCCAACGCGAGACGTCTACACAAGTTATAAATAACACCGCTGGTAAACCTCAAGTTATTCAAGTTTCCGCTTATGTGATGAACTTCGTCTTATAAAGAGGTAATTCGATTAAATACAAACGTAATAGTTGCGAGTTATATCGTCACTCAAACTTTACCTTAATCATAAACATACTAAGAAGTTGAGGACATGCAACACTTTGAAATGTGTGAACATGTTAGGAGAGAAAGAGAGAGAGCTATTGCTAGTTAGTTTAAATTTCTCACGGTTATATTGGGGGGATGCTAATCACTCAAAGTTTAGTGTAGTAAATAATCTACCTGTCCCTGGCAGCTACTAACGATATGACTCAATTATGTTAAGAGACAATGCCACGTACGTTGATATTTCACAAGACCTTGAGTCAAAACATTAATATCGTTGTTGGCAAACCGTCTCAAGATATGTATAAATTCAGGGTGTAGTGTCTAATAGACAAGGGGCGTATTCCCATCCACCAAACATTAAGTCTACATGAGTCTATAAACGTAGGTTCTGAGGTAGGAGGAATTTCATTATTCAATTAATAAGCAATCGAATAACAGAATATTAACAGAAATAAACGAAAACACAAGACAGAATATTTTGTTACAAAAATTTCAAAGTCTTGTCCATGCATCCTATGAGCCGGCATTCCATGCTTTGTTGTACTCTGTTGAATACACCGGGGGTGTTACGTATTTTCTCACATCCATTTACAATACGCTCTCTTGAAACGTCAACATAAGACACAGGAGTTGCGTAAACAATGGACTTAAAATGTCCCCAGACACGAAAATCCATTTGGTTCAAATCTGGTGATTGGGCAGGCCATTCGATGGATCCCTCACGACAAATCCATCTTTGAGGAAAACCTATAATAACTTCATAGCTAAGAGTTTCTAGACACGCGTTTTTATGAACTTTTCTTAATGTTTGGTGGTTGGGAATACATACCTAGAATATTTTGACACAAATTAAAATAAATCCTATATATGTACTGCACAACTATATTTATCACACTTAGATCATAATTGCCTGAACTAATAATTAGAAACGAATAAACAACCGTTTACATAAATTTAATTTACGTGTCCAGGTGTCATTTTTATTCTAAAATGAAAAGCACTTTGTTAGTTCAGGTTCATTAAAAAAAAAATGACCGGTATTGTTCCTTATTTACTTTTTATGTTTATTTATTTATTCATTTAGTAGAAAACAAAAGTAAAATTCACTTTTATGGGTACATAACTGTAAAGTTTGGTTGGTAAAAACATAACGATATTTAAAAGATGACAGGCAAAGGAACTTGAAATGAATGGCAAAAACTCACTACAATTCGGACGCATTCACTCATTTCGTCAGAAAAGGAACTAATTCAAATAAATTATGTATTTCCGAACACTTGTGTATGCATACTAAGGATGGGACTTTCTAATCCTATAATGCTTCGAACCTTCAAGAATATTCGAGATTCGAGAAAATATAGGATTCAAGATTTTTTCTAAATTTTGATTTGTAAATTGTTTTAGATTTCTTATCATGCTTATTGGTGGCTTGGACCTAAGTAATTATAGGACTAATTTAGATACCAGATCCCAGGTAATTAATTTAACAATAACTGAGTGTTTAAATGTTATATTATTATTATTACTATTATTAGCACCGCGTCTTACTACCCGTTCGGTTTATACGCACTTACGCTAATGTGTAATGGTAGAATGATTGTGAGATTAAACGAAGGACCTACAGTTTAACGTGGAATCCGAACCACGGTGGAGGCCTGGAATTCCACACATTCACAAGTTGTGATTAATACACAGTCTTGTCAAGGGTGAGGGAAGTGTTTGGCAATCAGATAAATCTGTGCCGGAGCCGAGGATTGAGCCCCGGACCCCCAGCATAGGAGTCCGACACCTTACCCCTAGACCGCCAGGTCACCTACTTTAAATGTTATAATAAATAAATTATATAGCAACAAATGTTAACATTTAAATATTATTTCGATTTCTTATAGTAACTTGTGGCCCACCTCACTAGTCGAAAGGTCTATAGCGTCAAACTTGCAATAATTGTATGGCCGATGAAGCAGAAATCAGGGTGAGAATCCCAGTCGGGTGTACTGAGGGTTTTTTCCTAAACATGAATGCAGGTATATTTCCTCTAAATTAAACTATCCGCCTTACAATCCAAACGGGGAGTAAAACGTGATGTTAAAATAAGTAGTAGGACACTATTTTATAAACTTTCTCATAATAGTGTATTAAAGCTTGGCACAATTTTTTTTAAAAAGTTTCCATTAATCAAGCCCTAAGTAAGTTATACTAAGAAAATCCAACCCAGAATCTTGTAAATCACTATAAATATTCTTCATAATATAATTTTAACAAACCTTTCAAAACATTTTGTTGAAAATACCAATCTTTCAAATGTAGATAATTATTTGTAGACCCCCATCAAATGATTTAAGTTTGAAAAATAAAAATAAATTCTTATTTATCATGAAAAACTTATCAGATACACATGTTGAAGTCAATAGTATTGGCCCTTTTTAGAAATAATTTAAATTTTCCAAAACTAAACTAAAATTAATTTATTTTAGAAAAATAAATGTAAATAATTATTTATTATTTAAAATAACCTCCAAATATAAATTTCGAACAAAAACGTTCGAAATACTTCCAAAATACTTCAAAAATCATTAATTAGTATAAACTACTATTGAATTAATTATTTAAAGAATAACCTATACAACGTGTATCTAAAACATTGCATAAAACTTTGGCAGGCTATTCCTTGGGTGAAAATAGAATAATTCACATCAGCAACCTAGGGTCTATCTTGAATAATAAGGGCGGTATACACCCCTAAAGATAGAGCTAAAAATGACTGTTGTGTGAAATATTATGAAAACTGCTTAGGGTATTACAACGAATATTTGTATACTACTTATTGAAACCTTTATCATTAATAAATTAAATGTGCTGTTACCGTTACCCACCCCCATTATCTAAAAAAGGGGGGGTTGTGAGACTTTTTTCTGCAATAAAATATGTCATAGTAATGTATTGCCAATTTTGACTTAAGATTACAAAACATGGAGTAAAAATTATCAAAAAATGTCTCTTGGAGAAACTGTCTAGCTTTCTCCGTTTCCGAGATAATCACACAAGTTTGAGCTCAGAGACAAATGTATCTAACACAGCTAGCAACACAGTTGGCAGGAATTAACACTTGTCTTTGAAATCACACATGCATGATTATCTCGGAAACGGGGAAAGCTAGACAGTTTCTTCAAGACACCTTTTTTTGCTAATTTTTACTCCATGTTTTGAAATCTTAAGTCAAAATCGGTAATACTTACTCTGACATATTTTATTGCAGAAAAAAGTCTAACAACCCCCCCTTTTTTACATAATGGGGATGGGTAACGGTAACAGCACATTTAATTTATTAATGATAAAGGTTTCAATAAGTAGTATACAAATATTCGTTGTAATACCCTAAGCAGTTTTCATAATATTTCACACAACAGTC
>CABFWB010000197.1:137751-183843 GCA_902151455.1 Timema bartmani
GGGGGGGGGGACACACGTTAATGAGACGCACTGAAGTTTTCATCAAAACGTTCGCACGGGGCAACAAGGATCCAACCCTATAGTGGATTGTTGCTGTTGTTTAGAAATGTATAAGGTATTTCAGTTATGTAAAAGTACTGTCTTATTTTCAAAGGAAGCCCATTATTTTAAAACTAGAAACTCATATTGCCACAATGGCGGGAATAAAACTATTACATTTTTATTTAAATTTGTTGTCCGTTTAATTAATAACTACCCAATCCAACAGGCAGATTGCTTAAGGCGTCACTCTCGTGTTGGACTGGACTGCTAATGACAGGGAGATTGAGGTTTGAATCCCGCTCGGTTCTAGTGAGGGTGGTTTTTCCTGAATGGTTTACCACTCTCCTTCCACGCTATTGCGGGTAGATTCCCTCCAAAATTCTTCCTTCCTCAACCTTAACTCATTAGAGTAACTATCATATATGAGTATAACCTGAATAGGTAATATATATTTGTGATAAAAAATAAACAAATCAATAATGTAGAGACCCGCCTCGGTGGCGTAGTTAACTAACGCGCTTGTTTCGTATTGAGCTAGACTGCAGAGTACGGGGAGATCAAGATTTGAATCTCGGTCGGGTGAACTGGGGGTGGTTTTTCCTAAATGGTATTCCACTTTCCCTCCACGCAAATGCGGGCTCACTTCCTCTAAACTCAACCTTACCAATTCCTAACCCATTAGAATAATTAGCACTTGAGCGTATAACCCGAACGGATAGTAAGAAACGGTGCCAAATAAAATTAAAATAATAATAATAATAATAATAATAATGTAGAGATAAGCTCTACAGTAATCCATAAGGAAGTATTTTTTGGTAGCCTTGTATAAATGTTTGGATTAACATTTTAACTAATTAATCCAATGAGCCATTTCTATGACACTGAATTTTAGTGACTTTCATTCAATGTTGGTGGTTAAAAGTGGACTTCTTTTAAAATCCTTAGTTTATATACAATCCAATTTAGATAAGAAGGAACTTATTTTACAGTTATAAAAGTTTTAGAAAAACTAATGTTATTAAATTGATGAGTATGATTCCTGAGTTCTGCATCGGTCACTTAATAAATACTACTAATATTTATCATATAATACTAAAAGTAAATTAAACTATGTCCATATTTATTAAAGGTGCCTTCATACCAGTATATGAGACATCCTATTTTATTAATAAAAGGGATATAAGTGCGTGCGTCTTACTACCCGTACTGAATATCCACACATTTACACTAATAGGGTTGGGATGAGAAACTTGGAATTTTGATGGAAAGAGAGGGTGGGAAACAATTTAGGAAAACCACTTCAGTACACCTGTCTGGGATTCGAAACCCAACATCTCCACCTCTGGTAGACCTAAAAAGACAAGGTAAGTATAATTTTAGAAAAAATCACAAGCATAATGTTGAAAATCTACCTCAGTACACTTGGCCGAGATTCGAACCTCAACCTCCCCATTACTGACAAATTATATCAAACAAGACAACCATCTTTATCTGCGTGCTCTTAAGTAGTGGGTAGCAGAAGTTATAGATGAGATAACTAATTACATATAATATAAAATTGTTAAAGATTGACATCCAAACATGAGAATCGAATCCAGGGCCACGTGCCCAGATGTTATTTTTCAATTAATTTAAATTTATTTAATTGTGGTCTCCTCCATACGGGAATACCAGTAACTATTATTATTATTAATATTAATATTATTATTATTATTAATATTATTATTATTATTAGTATTATTATTATTTGAAACTTGGGTGTTGACATTCATTAAATATATGTAGATATACAAAGAGTGTAAGTCAAAGCAACTGCTCCACATTTGAACTGGGAGCTATCAATGCAGTAGCTGCAAATTTATAACCAGACTACGAGTCCGTCACACTATCAATGCGGCCAACCTTAAAGGTACACTCCTTTTACCTTGATAGGCTCCATAATGGCTCTACAATCAAATCAGTACTATAGTGAAATACATCAAGCTAGGCTTTCTACCTTTCAAGATAAACGAAGTGTACACTCTGTTTATCCCGAAAGTTTGTAAGCTTACTGCAACGGGTTGTACAATGGTGTAGCTTATAATATTATTACAAACGGTAAATGGAAGCCTGCTAACTTTCAGGATAAATGGAGTGTACATTACAAAATTAAAAAAAAACACTAGAAGATGTAATATATTGTATTTTTAATTCATTGATCACATGCTTTTTTTAGCAATAATAATTATTCCTTAAAATAGTAAATGGAATAAACTCACTTGATGAGATTTAAATTAATCCTGACAAATATTTTTTACCTATTGCATTGTCAAACGTGATATATTTGATAAATTTATTCATTACTCATAGCTGCCCTATATTCCGTTGTTTTTTTCACTTTTATAAACAATATTTAATCTGTCCAACTTAATCAATCATTTCAAAAAATACAGTATTATTTTTGCAATGAAGGATTACTGTCAAGATTTAAGCGCTCATTTCTCCTCCACGAAGCGGTTTGATTTATTCGTGTTTACTTCTGTGTATGCTTACAATAATATTTAAGATACTTGGTGACCTGGTGGTCTAGGGGTAAGGTGTCGGACTTCTGTGCTGGGGGTCCTAGACTCAATCCTCGGTCCCGGCACAGATTTATCTGATTGCCGAACCCTTCCTTCACCTCTGACAAGACGTGTATTAATCACAACTTGTGAATGTGAGGAATGCCAGGCCTCCACCGTGCTTCGGATTCCACGTTAAGCTGTAGGTCCTCCATTTCATCTCGCAATCACCCTACCATTACACATTAGCGTAAGTGCGTATAACCCGAACGGGTAGTAAGACGCGGTGCTAATAATAATAATTTAAGATACAAACAATAATATCTCATGAGCTTCTTCCACGTCGGAAATCGTCCGACCTCTGCTTTAAAGGCGATTCTCAATGATTCATGTATAACACACTACAGTGGTTGAATGGTCTAAGGCGTCACTCTCATGTTAGACTGGCCTGCTGATGACAGGGAAATAGGGATTCAAATCTCAGTCGGGTCTACTAAGGGTGATATTTCCTAAATGGTTTTCTACTCTCCTTCCACGCAAATACGAGTAGATTACCTCTACGATTCTTCCTTCCCCATCCCTACCCCATTAGAGTAATTATTATACATGCGTTCAACATGAACAGATAGTAAGATCTAGAGATAGAAAAAAAACCCACTTAAAGTCAGAGCTTGATTCAGTTTCAGTTGTTAGTAGCTCATTGCGTGTAATACTACTACTAGTACTACTATACAAGTAAATCTTACTCATCCCTTTGCTCTCCAATAAAACAAACAAAAGCTTAATACAAGTAATTCACTCTAGTAAAACAAGACCAATTAACACGTACATATTAAATTATGTCTGGCACCATCTGATGAAGGGCAAATGCTCCTCCTTAAATTAATTAGTACCCCTTACCAGTAAGCTACAGGAACGTGTAAGAAGAAGGGGATTAAGATAAATTAATCATCACTGTTCCATCACGTTCACCCTTTACTAAGGTAAAAAACCCAACAAAAAACGTGGCTGTCGTAGATCCTCGTACTAAAAGGTTTTTTTGCGTTGTAATTCACAAAATAAATACTTTTTGTATCAACGTAAGGGGTTAGCTGACCTATGATTATTCTATAGTAAGAAAACAGTTAGTTGGGTGATTTAGGACATATGGACATATTTGTTTGGGGCAGTGCTCGAATTGGGAAATTTTAACAACAGGAACGGTAACAACTAACAACCAATAATTCCTTAATATATTTTACAGCATGAAACTATTACGTTGGTAGAACCATTGTATTGTCTACACACACTTCAATAAGTTGCGTGCCAAGCCATACCAGTTTAATTGAATTTCTGTAAAATGCATATCATATTTCCGTTTACTATACTAATATAATTCATTGCTAATTACAATTAATGTTGATTTATACTAAAACAAAAAATACAATGCCACCATAAAACAATATCCAATAATTAACTATGTTGGTAGGCACTAGTCTAAAAATCATATAATATTCATTAACAATTAAAATCATTTATAATAAAATTCAAAATTTATTATTTTCATCATAAGAGTTAAAAATTACATCTCGTTTACATTAACATATAAACATTACATTGTTGTTTCACATCTTTCATTCTTATAAGAAATAACACAATTGAAACATCGAAACATATTAATGACACCTATCATTTGTGGGGAAAATACTAGACTGAAATTAATTGAGTCACAATGAGAGAAATATGCATGCTATAACATTCCCCAATCACTTCTTGTAAAGTAAAATGGAGTTTCATTCTACGAAATATTGCTGCAGGAGAGGAAAAATATGGCACCACAAGATTTGAAAAATTCTTTGTTTAAATTGTTATGAAATATTATGAGAATGTTAAGAATTATTTTTACTATTTAATCCATATGAATTTTTTTGTAAAATGTTTTGAAACATTATGAGAATGTTAAGAATTATTTTTACTATTTAATCCATATGAATTTTTTTGTAAAATGTTTTGAAACAAACACTGCTCATTAAATTAGCAGGAACAACCAGATATTTTATTCTTTAATGTAAAGCCCTTTCTCATCATCATATTCATCATCTTCATCATATTCATCATATTCACCATCATCATCATCATCATCATCATCATCATCATCATCATCATCATCAACGGTTTCAAGCTTGTGGCGGTTCAGTTTAGTAAAATGCCTCCATTTTCCTCTATCCTTCCCCCACTTTTCCTTCTTTAATTTATTCGATTCTTCTCCTCTCCCTTGAAAACTTCATGTTATCTGCTTTTCCTATCAATTACTTAGCCCCCTTGCGGTCTTTTTCCTACATACTTCATTTCCAACATTTTCTTCGGCATCCTCTCTTTTCCCATCCTCATTACATACCAATACCATCTCATGTACTCCTTGTATTCCCACTCTTTCCCGGATAGCTTCATTCCTAGCCTTGTTTCTCTACTTGACAGCTCCAGTATGGGTTTGTTTCGGCCATCGTATTAACAAGCATGTTGTGGTAAAGGTTTTTCTATTACGTGCACATTTTAATTTATTTAAGTATTATTTCGGACCACACCAGGACAGTGTTTAAAAAAAATCTTGGCAGTATTACCTGCATGGTGGAATTTCGTATGTATTTTTATATTTCAGACATCTCATTCTGGAACTTTAGTTTGATGTTAACTATAACTATACTGATTGAGCTCAGTTTTTATTAAATACACTGAGAATTTCTAAAGATATAGCCGCCGACAAACAAACACCATTTGTCATTTTTAATTTCATTCAATGAAATACATATTTCGAAGAAATTAAGTTTAGTTATAAGACTTACACGGCAAGGAAATATTGTAGCTAGCTTGAGTAGATAAATAAAATGGTTCGTGAAACATAATTTAAAAAAAAATATATATGTACTCACAAAAAAATTGTTTTTGCTGGTTCACTTGTGTCACAAAGTTCAAAACTTCAAATAGGTACGGTATTTACAATTTGAAAGAAAATGTGAAACTGCATGGTAGAAGAAATTATCTGCCTACGAACAAAAACAGCAAATGCCCTCTCCAAAAATAATCGCCAAAATAGAGGCTACAAAAGGGGAGGAGAAAGATTAACATCTGTAAAATATTTGTGTTGAAGTCATTGTCTTGTTATAGGAATCGTCGTGTCTGTTGTGAAGACAACTTTTGGAAAATCCATTGTAGTACAAAATACAATACACTATCCAGATGCGTAGTTAGTAGCATCTAGTTATGTTCAAAATCTAATACACTATAAAGAAGCGTAGTAGGAACCGGGTTCGTTCGGACTAGAATAGATTGATATCTTTTTGGATAACGATAGGAAGAACTAAGAAGTAGCGTTCTATTCTGCAAGCAGAACGCTTTAGACTTGTGTTGTATCAACCGAAACGTTCGTAATATTTTTTCGTAGCAACCAGAACAGCGTTCCGGTGCGTTCCGGTCCAATTAGAGCACTGGTTTAGGGGTGAAAATTGAACCAAAGTACAACTTTATTATGAATAGTATATGCTTTCAATCAAAAGTGACAGCTAAAATTCTCATGACTTGCTGTATGAATAATATGTGAACATATTTTGAGTGATTTTTAAAGTTGTAAAATATTGTCCTTCCTATTTTGTTCTTACCTTAAATGTCAAATGTAGGATAAGATAGAGTTAAATTATTATTTATTTTATCAGTTGCAATCAACTTGTACTTTTTGAACTAAATTATCATAAAAGACTTATAGGCCTGCACCATCTGGTAGAAAGTTCGTGTAAGAGAGAAGTTCAGAAAGAGCGAGAAAGGTCAACCTAGCTCTAGAACAGATACAACACCCAGACCCCAGACTATTAATATATTACTTTTAAATAGGAAAACTGCAATATCATTGATTGTACTTTCTTAGACATTGACAGAAATTTATCCGAGCCTTTGACGCAGAAGAAACACGTGCTAGTAGTATCATATAGCTATTAGAGCTATTAATGATTTAATCTTTGGAGTATGGTGAAGAAGGTAGATTAGAGAAAATGCATCTGTTTGGAAAAAAATTAGGAAAATTACATTTTTAACTTATACTTTCTCATCAATGGTGCATAAGTTCAATGTGAGTCTAACGCCCTATACTGCTTGGCCACTACTACAATTGTTATAAATGCTCTAAATATAAATATTTGTATTTGGATTGTAAGGAAGCCATCATGTTTCTTTAAATAACTTTAATAAAATACAAAAGTTTGACTATATATTATTTTTTAATAATCTTTTCATTTTGAGAAATTAATCTAAGGACATCCATGAATGTAATTTGTTTAATTACCGTGAATACAAATACTAGAGCTACTTCCGCTTTGCAAGCTATACAAAGTTTAACATCAATGGAACTTAAAATATTCATTCAATGTGTAGTTTGCGCATCGAAATGTTTACACAGTTGGGTAAACATGATTCTGAAAACTTTTTTGTTTTGTTTCACACAAAGAGAAACTTTCTACTCAAATCAGAGTAAAAAACTTACGATGTGTTATTGTAGTACCATACTGGTATATAAAATACTTTTCTTTGGATGAAAATAGGAACAGAATTCACTATGAAGAATTGTTGTCCGGGACTTTTGTAGTGTATAATACCTTATTTAGAAACAAAAATTACTAAACAGACATAAAATAAATTTATTTATAAAATAAAAGGATTAATATTTAAACATCATCTTATAATTTTTACTGTAAAATGAACATATTTAAGATATTGAAATGGTGTTTGATTGTTTATCACTTTTTTTGGGTCGATTTGTCTCATTTTAGCCTTACTATTTACTTTTTTGACTTGAATCGTAAAAATTGGTGACGGTGAGATTATGATGAATCTTGACATTTTAATTGTCCTTGAACTGAATAAAAACGGGGCTTCCAATTCTGTCTGTTCCCATATCAGTCTTTAACTAAGGCTAAAACTAAATGGTAAGATGGATTTTGTTCAAAATTGGAATATAAATGGTATGTAGTCATACATACCTCAAAGCCAAATCGCAATTTTGATTTTAGCTTTAAAATTAGGTGTAGTTTACTAATAACTGATTAAAAAAAATCGAATTCTACAAAAATGGTTCTAACAATTTTGTTCGAAGTAAGTGTCTGGGGAGTGATTTTTACAATAAATAACCATATGTGTTAATTTTCTAAATAATATTCATAGAATAATGGTTTACCGATGACTGGTTTTTGAGAGTTCTAGGATTTTATAAAATTGCCTTAACAAAGTTGTTTAAAATGTACTTACAGTACATTTTTGGAGTGTTTTAAATTATAAATAGCTACCTATACTTGTTTTCCAAAGAAAAAAATCATTTAATGGTGGTTTACTGGTTTTTAAAAATATGAAATATATACATGACAAAGTATGTACGATATGGCAAACCATTTATTTAATACGATATTAAAGTTTTTATGTCTTAAAAGTCTTATTATATAGGTTTAATTCCCTAATTTTGGTTTTAACATTTTATTAAATTATTAAAAAACTATGAAATTACAAATTTCAAAATAAAATCTCTTATCTTATTGACCGTGATACAAATATATTATTAATGTGTCTGTGCGTCTTCACGGCACATAGCGTGGCTAAGACGGAATATAGTGTGCTTTACTCCACGACAGCCGAAGCACGGTAAAATAATATTGTATTTACAGCCGGGTTGACACAGATACCCTATGCTAAAATCGAACACAGACAATTTTTTCCCCAATTCCGATATTTCCAATCATGACACGAACAAATTTGAGCTTTTAAATTGCCTTTATCTTAGCGTTTCTATTTCTTCCTTTTTTTTACATAATTTTCATAAATTTACTTTTATACAGATTACAGCAGATTTTACCATAAAATTTATAAAGTTATAAATGAAAAACCCGCCACTATGGAAACTAATGCCAATAATATAGAATGTAGAATGTAGGTATTGTATTTTGAAAAATACCAACCAAGTTGAATACATTTTAAAATCGTGTTATTTTATATAGAGAGGCTAAACGAACTTTAAAATAAACATAACTCAAGAAATGATTGAGTTAAAAAAATATTTGTAACATTTCGGAGATAGATATTTATTTACTTTGCATTTCCTGTGACGAAAATGCTGTTGATTTAGTTCCACCTACATACAAAAGTGTCCTAAATTGCAACTTTTTAAAGAGCCCCATTTAAATTTATTGTATTACTAAAACGTTCAACATCAATACTATTAACGATACTAGAATAAACGTTCCATCCCTGTAATAAATCTATGTTTTTGTAAGAGTACCAAAAACCATTAGTCGCTTGGCAAAAAGGTGACAGGCTTGCAACAGCCTGGATTATAGTATCGAGGTTCAAATCTTGGCTGGATGAAATGAGAGAAACTAAGTAGCTTTGGATTACCCAACTCCTATCTACGCTAACGTTTATTCACAGTATCTAAGTTACCCTTCTCATACCTATCCCATTAAACCACTGATAGCCTTATAATTAATTGTGTTAGTTAAAATGTTTGTGAAATTAAGTCTAGACTCTTTTTAAAGCGCTGCAAATGAGATGTTGAAATCACACCACGCTCTGAGTAACGCTAGGCTGACAATAAGGGCGTTATATACTTACCAACCAATAGTTCACAAGCTCATTAGAAATGGGGTTGGGGTGAAAGAAAGTTAAATTATGTGTATAAAAAAGATTGAGCTTACTCGGTTTAGTCATGTTATAAAATTAATTTTGTATATTAACCCACAGAATGTGTAGGATATTAATTCTCTACTCGTATCCAATATATTGGCGATTATTAATATTTGGTGCTTAAGATTGGTTGTAGGCCTAAACCAAACAGCTTTTATCTTTGTGACGAGATAATAATTATGTAGGCCTACTATTCGTGAGCAGATACAATTTAATACAGGTGTACACAATTTCTTTATTTACCACCGCGTTCGGGTTATACGCCTATGTAATAATTACGCTAGTGGTTTTAGGGATTAGGAAGGTTATATCAATAGAAAGTGTACCCTCATTTGCATAGAGGGAGAGTGGAAAACCCACCCTCAGTACAGCCAACTGGGACTCGAACCTCAATCTCCTTATAATCTGCAGTCTAGTCTACTAAGAGAGTTGCGCGTTAGACCATACAGCCACCGAAGTGGGCTATACAAAATGATTTTGTATATTTTGGGTAGTTAAAGATAACTTTTGTCACACCACGTTTTACTACCCATCCAGGCTATCAGAATGTTTTACAATAGTGGGGAAGGAATGAGGAAGGTACGTTTTTAGATGAAATTAATCCGAATTTGAATGTTAGGAAAGTGGAAAAACCATTTAAAAACATCTTCAATTAATTGTATTACTGACCTCCCCGTCATTGTATAGCCAAAAGCAACGAGGTTGACGCCATGTTCATTTATTCAAATTATTTGCTATTCACTTTAAGTGTGGTACCAGGTATAGATAATCTCACCTATTTTAAGTGCCTTCAAACATATCAATGGAAAGAGAGCACTTACAAAATCTCTGTTGCTCATTTTTTAATTTAATCGAATTACTTTGTTATTGAATTGGTGCAAATGAAAACCGGTAATCTAATGTGGGGAGTTTTGATTAAAATTACAATTAGAATTTCTACGCTGAATCATCGAATTGGGAATTTTAAGTGCCTTCAATAATTAAAAGATTACAAATAATAGATCTCATTGACGCCTATTGAAATCGATCTAATCTTCCTGTTATCAAATCGGTGGAAAGAGACCCTATTGACCCAATGCGGCAAATTTCAACTAGAATTAAAATTAGATTTCCTGCATAGAATCCTCGAACAGGGGATGAACGTAGTGAAAAGTTCTCTCTTTATAAGAACTAATCCTCGCGACAAATTGTATCAGTGTACGTGGCTTCCAATGCAGTGGCACTGAAGTTTTTGCACCGAGCCCGTGTACGTGTGTTCTGTTGCATGAGGACAACGTTTATTCTTTTACCCTACCTTTAAAAAAAATAGAGATGCCAAATAATGAAATTATAGTCCTCGTCTATTTTCCAATAAGTGCTATCACCGTGGGAAGGTTCCACATAAATTGAACAATTGTATTGATCGGCGGAGACTTAAAAGTTCCAACTGATATTAACGAGAGTTTTTAAACTAAATTCAGGACCTCATATAACCCAATTTAGATAGATTCGCTGGTAGCCCAGTGTCCGCCACTGAAATAAAAAGCAAGGAAGTCCTACCAAAAGGTTCAATTGCCAATTTTGTGAAACGTTTCCTACACATCGTGAATCTTTTAATTGAATCCTTGCCACGGGCAAGACCACATTGAATAGCCCAATCATCTATGGAGCCAAGGATTTCGGAGCCCTGTAAGGATTAGTTGAAATTCAACTCTAGTCACGGGTAAATTCATATCTGAATCCAGCTTTCAATTAAATTAAATATAGTTGAAAAATTACTTCTGGGCACGGTAATCAAGCCCAAGACCTTTAACTTAGCGTACCGATGCTTTACTACTGAGCTATCCAGAAATATCTCTGTGCACAGTGTATTATTCAGTTATATTTTAAGGCAGAGTATGTGGTGGTCGTGTGAATTCATCTACTGTACTCCTAGTTATATTATTTACTCCCACCCACCGGGGACTCAGGATCGACTTTACGCTGCCGATCGTACAAGATTGTGCACAGCGTTGGTGATAAAAGGTAAGGTGGAAATTTATTTTCGTTACGGATATGTATCTAGATACATATTTAAACTAAATCAAACATGGTTGAAAAATTACACTTGGACATGGGAATTGAGCCCGGTACATTTAACTTAGTGTACCGATGATCTACCACTAAGTTTTCCAGGAATCGTCTCGTGCTCGGGGTCATTCTTTCCTCATAGCAGACCCCGAGTCACTGGTTAGTAATAGATCAAGAAATCGTTGAATCTGCACGTCTATCACAGACTTTGCCTTAAATTATGATTGAAGAATGACCCTGTGCATGGGACGATTCCTGGATAGATCAGTTGTGGAGAATTGTCGCACTAAAGCTAAGGGTCCAGGGTTCAATTACCGTGTCCAAATGTCATTTTATAAATTTGCGAATACAAATTATATTTATTTTAAATAGCAATGTATAAATTGTTTCTCCAAACGGTCAAGAGGTATAAAGTGTCAAGCTGGATCGCCAGTGATGTGGAAGTCTAGGTTTGAATCTTGGTTGGGTGCACTAAGAGAGATTTTCCTTTTTTCAATTATTAATATGATTTCCCCAAGTGATGGAGGGGTTGTTCTAATCAAACCTCCCCATCGCTACACCTTAACCCATTAATAACTAAGGTATTTAACATAATATTCATAAAAGTTTTTCCCCCTCGGTGAGTTATGATTTATAAAACAGTTTATCTTTTGTTGGTTTTGGCCCAGTGAGAGTTCAAATACATTTTATCAACGATTTTTCATTTCTTAGTTTATCAAGGTTTAAGTATGAATTTTGTGAAACTTCGTTAAAATAATATGATGGTGTTTTATAAAATTATTCTATGTGGTTGGTTTGAGTGATTACGTTGAACTATTATTTAAATTAATCTCGGAGAAAACTAGGCTAATTTATTTATCCACGATAGTGAAATATACTAAGGGAGCGTTCAACTACTACGTAAGCACATTTTTGGCCATTTTTGACCCATTCCCCCCTTGTAAGCAAAAATAAGCAACCCTCTCCATTCTTGCTTACGTTATATTTGGTGACTATTTTTATGTACATTTTTCACATCAGTAACCATTATGTTCATGCAATTTATACATTTCTGATGATTATTAAAGTAAAGGTGTAAATTAATGGTGTGAAATATTCACAATAAACACTGCTGTAAAATTAATTTAAATTTATTAGCCTATACTAAACAGGTAAAGTTATAATAAGTTATAAAATCATATGAAAATCATTTTAATTTACATTTAATTTATAAAAATTAGTATTATTAGTAAATACATGATTTATTATACTTTGACTCTAAACTACTTTTAATCTGACGACCAAGTACCTTGAATCCACGTCCCGACACTTGTAATTATTATGTCTCCCTTTGGTCGTCTCTCTTTATCTTATGTAAACACTGTTCTGACTCCCTTTAGTTCTTGTCCGCAAAAATAAGCAAAGCTCAAATCCACCTCCCCCCCTAAGGTGCTTACGTTATACTTAAATGCCCCCTAAGCACTTAAAATATAAAAAAAATAATGTTTTACCACTGCGTCCTACTACCCGTTCGGGTTATGTGCCTATGTACTAATCACACTAATGGGTTAGTGATTAAGAAGGCTTAATTTTGAGGAAATGCACCCAAATTTGCGTGAAGAGAGAGTGAGAAACAATTTAAGAAAAACCACCCTCTCTTCACCCGACTGGGCTTGAACCCCAATCTCCCCGTCTTTGGGAGTCACGAGACAGGAGAATAGCGCGTTAGACCACGTGGCCACCAAAGCGGGTTTCATATTATAATAATTTAATAAAATGTATGTAGGCTTTAATAAGCTTTTTAAAAATTTATATAACTAAGAACCAGAAAGATGGTTCGACATATATTCATTATAAGAGCTATTGGTGACCTGGTGGTCTAGGGGTAAGGTGTCAGACTTCTGTGCTGGGGGTCCGGGGTTCAATCCTCGGTCCCGGCACAGATTTATCTGATGGCCAAACCCTTCCTTCACCTCTGACAAGACGTGTATTAATCACAACTTGTGAATGTGTGGAATGCCAGGCCTCTACCGTGGTTCGGATTCCACGTTAAACTGTAGGTCCTCCATTTCATCTCACAATCACCCTATCATTGCACATTAGCGTAAGTGCGTATAACCCGAACGGGTAGTAAGACGCGGTGCTAATAATAATAATAATAATAATAATAATAATAATAATAATAATAATATAAGAGCTGAAACTGGTTCCGGTTCTTAAACGAAGAACCGAAGCATCAAAGAACCGACCCCACTCATACCTAATATAATATGAATGCTGTATGTGTGAGGAATGGTAGAAGTGTTGATTTGACTCCCCGATTCATTCTATTAGCTAGGAAGAGACAGACATTCCAGACTTTCCCGGGGAAAGTCTGGCGTCGAGACGCCATATATCTGAGTACCCCGCAGTATGGACTGGGTGCCGGGGGGTGGAAGAGTGGGATAGGAGGGGATAACAGTATTTGCCTCTCGTAGTGGATATGAGGAAAATTGATGACGATCGAGTCAGTTTAGTAAGTACACCTCAAATACCCACTTTTATATTTTTCACGGTTTCCCTTGTACCTGTATGCCGTGGGACCACCAACCAAAGGGTAGTATCTAACATTTACAAAAAGTTACGAAAACTGCATCCATTTATCAAATTATATGTTCTGTAGCTGTCAATTTTGAGATATAGTATAATTTTTCCTTGTTCGTCGTGCTTTTGGACCCATTTGTACTATCCACTATAGGAAAGGTAATAGGAAAGTTGTTTTAGTGAGGATATGTCCCCAAATTTGTTTGGAAGGAAAGTAATAAACCATTGAAAAACTTTTATTTTGGCACAGCATCTGTTCAGGTTATACGCATATGTACTAATTACGTTAATTAGTTAGAGATGAGTAAGGTTGAATTCAGAGGAAGTGTATCCGCATTTGCGTTGAGGACAAGTGGAAAATATTTTAGGATAAACAACCCTCAGTACATCCGACTGGGATTCGAACCCCAATCTCCCTCTCATCAACAGTATAGCTTAACAAGATAGTTACGCCTTAGACTCCGTGGCCACCGAAGAAGGTAATTGAGTAGGTTACAGCTGTTGGGAGATTCGACACGTCAATTGCAAACCAGACTAGATAATACGCCTTTGAGCATGTGCCATCGGTAATAGAACTGCGATAATTATTTTAAGTACTGTCCCAGGAACTTTTTTTTCACCCCCGTCCTGCTACTCACCCGGAATATACCCATTAAACTACGCTAATGGGTTAAGGATGATGATAGTAAAATTTAGATAAGTGATGTATTTGTTTGAAGGTGGAGTGAAAACCCATTTAAAAAAATTATCCCGAGTAAGCTCGGTAAGGATTTAAGCTCGGTAAGGATTCAAGCTCTGACTTTCAGTCACCACCAAACCAGAAGATTAGATGAGCTTGACATTTATTCCGCAAGCCCATCGGTGCGGACCAAGAACTAAAAGTACTGACCATACAAAAACAATAATAGCTATTAATCTACGATAAATCTATTTACTAACACACTATAATAACTGATAAACTATTAACTAATATTCTGATGGGAGAAAATCTTTAATTATTGTTGTTTTTACAGAGCTTGATGTACGTATATTAGTTTCATGAAGAGCTATACTTGTAGTGAACTCCGACTAACTTGTAGCTCACCGAATTTCATAAATAGCGAAGACTAAAATACGTTCCGACCAAGAATGGAATCAGAGTCTCTCAGTGTTGATTAGTTAGCACATGGAAATCAACGAACAAAGGCTTGTGACTAAGCCTGAAGCTACGCGGAAGAAAATATTACAAGAATTAAACTAAATAATTCTGTAGGAAATGGTATGCAAAGGCAAATTAATATTGAATAAAATATAGATAGTTGTGAATACACCATCAAATCTGCAACAATCTCAATATTAGTTTCACTTTCAATGTTTAAACATTTTTCCTTTCGATTTGTTAGACCATTCGTCTCGAAAGTAAAGTTTTCAATACTTTTTAAAAAGGGTTACCTAAATTAGATAAGATGATTTATTTTTTAAGAAAACACAGACTCAAGTTTATATTAGATTTTAGTAATATTTAATGTTATTTTAAAAACAAAGCTAACACATTTCAGCGTAATCTATGAAATATTAGAAAATCATATTCAAGCGTGTTATAATTTTTAAAAGTATTACTGGAATTAATTTCTGATCAAAATAAATGTAAAAATTTAACACGTTTCCCGAAACACTCCCCTAAAATGTCATTTTGAATTTAAAATCCACATATTAGTATATTTTGTAGCTGTCTGTCAATATACCGTGAACATCAATCATATCAACAATTAAATCGTAGCCTCAATTTGGGGTTTAGGGGGTGTAAATCTAATTATTTGGTGCAGAAACTTGTAATTTTGTTAGGATGATTGCAATAGCGTCTACCTATCGATTTTGTAAAGCTATGAACGTGTCAAATTTTTAAATGTGTATTCACATACACGTGGATACAAAATAAACTTAGAGGGCTGTACGGCGATATTTTAACATGAGTGCGTGAAGTTAAAATCTAAATTTGAGATATTTTCTTTCAACTATTGTAATTTTGGGAGGATATTTCTTTAGCATGAATTAATTAAATATAATATTTTAGCCACTCAATACATTTCTTAAAGTGTGTGTTATTACTTCATTGTGTGAGCTATACCGACCAAACCGCCTCCACCATGAGCGAAGATAATGCCAACATTTGCGGTTAGAGGGTGTCATGTGGTTAGCACAACGATCCCTCCACCCGTTAATCTCAGTTTTCTAATCCAAAGCTTCTACTTCCTTATTCAAATAACTCCTCATTTGTCCTCATGAGGCTGAGTTTGATGCCGTTACAGACAGAATGACTCACAGATAAATGTTGGAAGCACCACGAATCGAACCCGGGTCCTCTGGGTACATAGCCAGGAGCTCTGACCATTAAACCACTGTAGTAAGTAATTTTTATAAAGTAAATCTAAAATAATATCACGTTGTTAAGGTTTATTACAGGTGGAAAATTCATCTTCATGGATTCTATGACAAGTCTGTTAATAGAAGTGAACCAACCACAACACACTTATGTCAGTTTTGTGTGTGCTTTTTATTTATAGTTTAATACTGTGGTTCAATTCAGTTACATTAAATATGATAAACACATTGTTTAAATAACGATTTTAATTGGTGCGTTTGTATATCTAAGTTTTATGTGTCCTTTTTTAAAAAAAAATAGTTTAATAGTTCAATTCACTCACACTAATGATGTAAGAATATTTTTAAGTAATGATTTTAATTGGTTTGTTTGTGATGAAAGTTATTATATCAGTCTTATTGAAAGGAAGCAAGAAATTTGTAAATAATGTAATGTTAAAAAAATAGCTTTAGAAAAAAACAAAATTAGCTTTATTTGGTATTAATTAAATTTCGGTTTTTCGGTTGAGAACAAGAACATCCATGTTTGCAGCCAACGCAGCTGTTACCAGGCATTGTCTATTAAAACCCCAATACTAATATTTAAAAAGGGTAACTCCATCCCGCCTACTCCTGTGAACTAAAAGAGCCTCAACTATTCCTCCATTACGTTTTACAATATCACAAAGCAAAATGAACTAGAGGCCTACTTGTGGGTGACTCGTTTGCTGGCAAGTGAAAACCATAATTTAGATATTCATTTCAAAATGCTAGTTATCTGGTACATCAATGTTCTTTGAAAAGGAATAGGACTATATCGTTACCCCCTTCTCTTTTCGAACATCGTAGAGGGAGAGGAGCCTCCCGTTACCAAAATTCTACATTAATATTGCTTTGAAATATCATGCAAATTCCTGAAATTCCAGGTCAGTATGATGAGCACAATGTAGGTACACTCTGGGTTTAAAAAACTCTGCTCTAAATTCTAGGTAGAAAGCTTTAGGATATTGATCTTTATGAAGTGACTAGCCCTCTTTGAAGGATTTTGGTTTTAATCCGTATTATTACCCACGGGGCGGAGCTTCCTTTAATGAAGATAATCGTTTGTTAAGGTGGATGTAAAAACAATTGTAATCCATAAGGGCAAGCTCACTAAAGATCACCTTTTAGTCAAGGCGATTGTAAAAATAATTTTAATAGCTATAATAAGATTATAACAAATAATTATATTGAGAGCGTGACTGTCAGAAATAAAGAATATAGAGGTATCGTCCCTACATTACTAATATGTGCAAGGGTAGGATAACTGTCCCATAGGGCGTTCTTGTTGTTTGGAATGGAAAATAATTCATCTATAAAGTAGGAAGGGAAGTACATTTTACTGAAACTGAATGTGCACAAAAAAAATCTGCCTCTCTTATCAAGACCCGCCTTGGTAGTGAAGTTAGCTAACGCGCTAGATTCGTGTTGAGATAGACTGCCGAGGACGAGAAGATCAAGGTTCGAATCTTGGTCATGTGAACTGGGGGTGGTTTTCCCTAATTTGTTTTCCACTCTCCCTCTACGCAAATGCGGGTTAACTTCCTTTATATTCAACCTTCCCAATTCCTAGTCCATTAGCTTAATTACTAGTTAAGCGTATAATCCAAACGGATATTTAGACGCGGTGCTAAGTATTATTATTATTATTATCATCATCATCATCAAAGGCTATGTGCTTCAACGGGCACGGTTGCCCATTTCGAGAGAAAATCTCCTTTATTGACAGGATGTGGCAAAGCGCTATGCTCTACCTATGGGTTAGAACAAAACATACTGCAGACATATAGTAGGATTTTGACAGGAAGAAACTTCTAGAAAGTATAAAACTAGACCTAATGGTTTTTCTAGATGTCATATGAGATTATTCTTATGAAATTGTACTATAACTGACCAAGACATCTACGGTGGGAAGACCAACTAGAAATAGCGATGAACATTAAGAGTAGAATACTGGTAAGAAGAAACTTATAAAACGAAAGGTTTTATTAGATAAACATTGATAACATTTTACCTTATTAATAGTATAGTTTATTTGTATCGATACTATTTATTAATGTTTACAGCTGCAGATTATACTACTTTAACTATAAAATATATAATAAAATAGTTTTAGCAAATCTTGTAGCTGTCAAAATAGTTTATTTCCATCAGATTCCTACTAGGCCTATACTCATATTAAAGGGGCTATCAAGATAATATGTTGGTAGTGTTTCTAACTATAGATAAAAGGAAGGCTCTCTGGTTCAGATTTCGATATAATCAAAATATAAAACAAATGATGAAATTGAATGTCCCCTTTCACGATGATGACTTGACGGCCTGGGGACTGAGTGTTGTGTCAGTTCTAATAATAATAATAATAATAATAATAATAATAATAATAATAATAATAATATTTAGCACCGGGTCTTACTACCCATTCGGGTTATACGCTTAAGTACTAATTACTCTAATGGATTTGGAATTGGGAGGGTTGAATTTAGAGGAAGTGAACCCGCATTTGCGTGGAGGGGGAGTGGAAAACCATTTAGGAAAAATCACCCCCAGTTCACCCGACCGAGATTCGAACCTCGATCTCCCCGTCCTCGCGGTTGAGCTCAACACGACTAGCGCGTTAGCCAACTACGCCACCGAGGCGGGTGTGTCAGTTCTAAAGTTGTTAGTTTGTAAGCAAGGGGCATTAAACCTGGCTAAATTTAAAAACAATCCATAATTACTGAATCTTAAATTCACAATTAAGTGATAAAAGGGAAATTAATTTTTTATTTTTATTTCAAGTACTCGACCGTTAGAATATTAAAATGGTATTGATTCGTATCAATGGGCTCTCAGATAAAGGCGTTAGCCTTGTCCTGTCTGATTTTATGGTGAGGATAAGGTCGGATCTAGAGTACCAATCTAGTATACTGAGGCGATTTTTATTAAATGGTTTTTCACTCTTCCTCCAAACAAAATCGTGTACACTGCCTCCAAATTCTACCCTCCTGATCCATACCCCATTAGTGTAAACATTCATTTTGCCCAGACGTGTAGTAATACACGGAACACGCAGAAAATCTAGAATTTTTTTAATATAAATTGATCCTATAAGTTTTTCAAATTATTAAGTTTCCAAACCTGTTCATAATAATAACTCACAACATAAACAATTTTTTTAAAGGTTAAAATTGACCAATTTAGAATAATTTTAAATAGGGACCATTTGTAAGTTATTATTATTATTATTATTATTATTATTATTATTATTATTATTATTATTATTATTATTAGCACCGCGTCTTACTAACATCTTGTCAGAGGTGAAGGAAGGGTTTGGCAATCAGATAAATCTGTGCCGGGACCGAGGATTGAACCCTGGACCTTCATCACAGAAGTCTGACACCTTACCCCTAGACCACCAGATCACCTCATTTGTAAGTATTTAAATGTAGAGATAAGTTGTGTGTGGACCGTAACTTATTTATACTTAACACAAATCATGGCATATTATTATAATATATATTTTGTATAGCCGAAACCCCAAAAATTCGATCAAAATATAAATATAAAATAAAAATTTTAATAATATGTTTATTTACATTTTTTCTATCTAATATTGAAATTAAAGTGTTATTTATGCTAATACCATGAATTAGTTCTGAATTTTTCCTCTGTGTAGAATTTCTAATCAAGTTAAATTCATTTTACAAATATTTTACTGTAATGTCGTGACTTAACTTAGAGGTAACCCTTCTAAACTTGGAAACACGTAACTGTGTGTTATGTGCTTTACTAGGTTCATTATATTGAAGATTAAAGAAGACCTTCCAAAAGCCCTTGTTGACGGGAATGCTAATGTATCTTCCAAATGAGCTCTTTCTACTCCACTACCTTCCGAAACATAAACCACAACAGATGTCAAATAGGGTTCGGTGGCTGACCCACCAAGCATTTGGTTCAAAACTAGACCATGTAGCTCAAATATTCTTCCTTTGCATGATTTATAAACAGTCAAACAAACAAATAACTTGAAAATTATATAATTACAAGAGCGTAATTTGATCATTCAGTCAGTGTAATAAATGTAATAATTGTAAATGTGTAATAAGGGTAATAAATGTATAATTTAAATTTTTTCAATCCCCGCGTATTCCTGCCCATTTAGGCTATACGCTTATGTACTAATTAAGCTAATGGATTATATTATTATTATTATCACCGCGTCTTACTACCCGTTCGGGTTATACGCACTTACGCTAATGTGCAATGGTAGGGTGATTGTGAGATGAAATGGAGGACCTACAGTTTAACGTGGAATCCGAACCACGGTGGAGGCCTGGAATTCCTCACATCTAATGGATTATAGATGTGGAAGGTTGAATCTAGAAGACCTGTACCCACATTTGTTTGGAGGTAGTATGGAAAATAATTTTGGTAAAACCACCCTTAGGACACCCGAACGGAATTAAAACCCCGATTTCCCTCTCATTGAAAATCTGGGCTAGTATGAGAATGACGCCTTTGACCATGCGGCCACCGAAGCAATTTTCACAGATATTCAAGAAATGTTGAGGTCACCATGTGAAAAAAATTAAACTCTTATGTTTCTACTGGAGAAATATGGTATTAATTTTGGCCAAAAAATATTTTGCCATCAATACTGTAAAAACACTGCCGTTTTCTCACGAACCCTACTCTCCCACCTTAGTAGCTAATTTCATGGTCGATTGACAGGGAATTTGTTAGCCATATTACGCTCGAACCAAAAAATATACCGACGTCCAGATTTCTGTATTTTTCACTTGAAAACAACGGTATTGGGTTCAGTTTAAATGATGTTGACCTTAAAACAAATGTTTTTCAATTTTTTTACATTAAAAAAAATACGGTTCAACAGTTTCACTTATCTCAATTTCACCGTTTTCTAAAGTAGAATACATTAAACCGCACTACAATGCAACGTCTGGCTCAAGCTGTATTACACAAGTTAGATGTTTTACTGAGAGGGGGGAGGGAGGGGGAGGAAAATAAATAGAAAGTTGATTCAATAGCTATATTATGTAGCGTTCTGACGTATATTTAGATTTACAGTCTCAATGAGTGCGGTATTTATTTACATTTTTAGAAGTAGATTATGTGTACTTTGTGAATTAACTGATTACATCAGCAATTAACTTAACTCTTTAATATATTTAACGGCAAGGGAGAACTTTAATTCCACCTATGATAAATATTTTGACCTAGTAGAGAATCGATCCCAGTATACTTACTTCAGAAGGTAGAAGCAATCCAGACAGATAAGTTGGCAAACTAGATATTTATAAATATATATGCAAAATGAAGTGGTGGATAAATTTAATAATAATGTGAAGTTTCATTTTAAGAAAAACTGACTCTTTGTTGAATATTTAATAAGACCCATTGCCTATAATCTGATCAGGTAGTAAGACGCAGTGCTGAAAAAAAAATACCCCTCCTAATTTAATTTAATATTGTCTGAAAATATTGATATAAATGGCAAAGAAAATGAGTAAAATTTTAACGAAAGTCATAGGAGCTTCCAGTTTTGTTCTTTAAGATATAACATTGTTAATATAATGTTTGAAAGTTTAAGCCAATTAGAGGGAATGTCGTTTGAAAAATAGCATATTGTAAATAAATGGCTTGCCGGATGGTTTACTTATTGGCAACGTCACATCTTTTAGTTTCATCATTAAAGTCACTAAATAGTTCTGTTTGAATCTCTTAAAACATGGATCTGAATATATTTATTTCATCTTTGATGTTTGAAGCGTTAAACAACTTCAGAAGGTGTCAGGTTTGTTGACAAAGGTACATAAGCTTACGCATTATAGGTTAAAAAAAAAGTGTTTATATTTAAAATTTAGATCAAAGTTGCTCAAAATGGACAAATTTTAAAGATGTAAAATGGGATTTTCATCCCACCTAGAGTTTTATATATGATAAACCAAAAATGCACACATGTTGGTCACCCTTATCATCCTGTTACATTAGCTTGAATGGAGTGTGAGGTTAACGCTGATATTAAAGCGTGTTAATAATTAACTAGCTGGTACGTTGACGCATTATACGTCAATTTGACAACGATTCAGTGATATCTCTGAACTGTAGCTTTTAGATTTTAGAAATGTAGACGTGAGATTTCTAAAATATATTTTATCATCCTCATTTAATATTCGATACATACAATTTAATTTAAAACATTAAATTTAAAAAAAAATTCTGTGAAGTGGCGGGTCTGGAACGGGGTCAACTCGTGAGGACAAATGAGGAGCTACTTGAATAAAGACGTAGCGGATCCAGTCTAGAAAACCGAGATCAACGGCCGGAGGGCTCATTGTGATAATCACATGACATCTTCTATCCGCAAATGTTGACACTATCTTCACCAACATGCGGTGGCCACTCGGTCGGCATAGCTCGCTTGCCCGCTGACGCCGCGTAGCTTTTTTTTTTAAGTAAAACTAAAATTTGCTCTCAAAATAAATCGTCGTTTTATAAAATTATAGCTTCCATTATAGATATTTTTGAAATTTTGAGGTACGTACTTGGTGTTTGTTAAAAAAAAAAGAGATGAACATTCTTTGGGTAGATCTACATGAATCATTTAATAAAGAAGCCGCTGAATTTTTAATTATATGAAATATACATAAATGAAATGCAGTCTCAACGTAAAGATTTATGGCTGCGAGAAACTCTTATCGTGGCTTCTTTTGACGGTTCCTTTAGATGAATATTTTGTTCTACCTTCGCACACAGCGAAAATAATAAAATAGTAAAAATTTTAACTTTGAGAGATTATTATTATTATTGCTATTATTATTTTATTATTATATCATTATTACTATTATTATTAAACTTACCGTTTTATATGAATTAAAAAAAGTGGATTTTACAATTTTTTTTAGCACCAGGTCTTACTGCCCGTTCGGGCTATACGCTTACATACGAATTACGCTATTGGTTTTAGAGAATAGGAAGTTTATACTTAAATGAAGTGTACTTGCATTTGCATGGAAGGAGAGTGGAAAATTATATTGGAAAAAACCCTCAGTACACCCGACCTAGATTCGAACCTCAATATTCCCGTCATCGTCAGCCTAGCCGACTGCAAGAGTAGCGAGTTATATAGATATACATATATATGGTTTTACAATTTAAAGCTACAGGGGAAAAGAGGGAAAGTCAAATTTCAACTCAAATTGAATTTAAGTTGCCATCTTTTAGAGAATAATGATAGCTTTCTAATGCAAATTATATTATTAATAAAAAAAAGTATCTGTCATTTTTTAGATCAATTCTTTTTATATCTGTTTCTAGGGCTACAGAGAAAACGGCTTGATGGATTTAGTTCAAACTTGATATTGAATTGTTATATGTTCATACCTCAAGACAAATTCATGATTTAAATTTTAGCTCTAAATTTGATTGATAATTAATGACTGATTTTTGAACATATAAAACCTTAATAAAATGGCTAGAATAATTATGTTTAAGATGTTTAACTAAGAATACGTGTTTTACATGCTAAATAGCACGGTATACTTGTTTAATTCATAAAAAAACATATTTAGGGTTAACTTACTTATAACAGTGATTTAAAAATGTTGTTCAAAATTATAAAATACTCTTATGAGAATGTGTGATTGTATGGTACCATTTATTTTTATTTTTTATAACTGATATTTCAGGATAGCCCGTAATTATAACACGTAATTAGAATGGTAGAATCGGCGTGAATGTCTTTGCTTAACTTAGCAGATATCCAACTTTATCTACAGAAATTTTGTTTTCACTTAATCTCGCTACCCAGTAGGGTTATCTATATATTTACACTAATGAGATAGAGATGAGTAAGATAAAACTTAGAAGGAAAAAACTCACATCAGCGTGGAAAGAGAATGTGAGGGAAAATTTTAGGAAACAAACTTTCTCAGCCCCCTCAAAGGGAATTCCCCTTCCATTCATTATCAAATTAAACTATCTTAATCTGACATTTAGTCCAAGTGCCTGTCAATGGGAGTTACATAAAAACTAAATAATTAAAAAATATTTTGTTTGCAATTTTTAACATCGAATTAATAATACAGTATTTTAATAGGGATTCATGTAGATAAAAGGTATTCCAAGTGATCAACGTACTATTGAGTAGGGTGAATAGTAAAAAGAGAAATAATTTTTAAATAGTAATATAATAAATGTGGTTCATAAATTTTAATTATTATTTCTGGATATTAGCAAAATTCACGCTTTTGATTTTAAGATTAAAAAAAATTTGGCGTGAATGTTCGTAAAGGCAATGGTATACTTAACTAAATCAGTGCTATTTTCAAAATATTAACTGTGTTTTTGCATACAGAAAAAAAAAACCTAAGTAGAGCTGACGAGAGGGCCAAGTTCTAAGGCCCCTCACTTGAGTGTTCTGGTGGAGTGGTGATAAACGCACTTTACTAAAGTCTTAGTACGCTCTGTTCTTTATGAAACTGGCTCTCACGTTTATGTTTTCACATTACCTTTGGGCTTAAAAACTAAAGAACTAAAATTATTTTTTTTCTGTCTCGCAATCAAATAACTATATGAAAGTAGCGTATTATTATGTTAAAGACTCCTAAGTCACTAAAAATAAATTTGTGTGTGTGTGTGTGTGTGGAGGGTTTGGCCTACAAAGAAAATAGTTTTTAATTATATAATTAACTTATTACAAGAATATATAGTATTAGTTTTTAAGATTATTTTACCAACAATTGTTCTATCCCCAAATATATAAATAAATATAAATTAAAATAAATGGTACGAAACTCCTCACGTAATTTCTCACTATATTATTTAAAAATGAATATATTTACTAAAAACTCGTAATATATATGAAACAAAATAATATACAATAGCAAATCGAGAAAAAATAGCGTTATAATTACGTTAAACATTTTTTGACCGCCGGATTCAAATTTTATGATTTTCTTTTTATAGAATTAAAACCCTCATTAGTATAGTTGGACAAAAAAATTGATATTGGGTCCACAAGGGTCAATACCTCGTATTAAAATTTGATCTTCCACTTAAAATTCTATACATTCTATTAACGAATGCACATCTTATGGTTATCGAATTTTTATAAAATTCTTCATTAATAAATTTAGACCAATAGAAAGGGGAAATTGACTATTGAGTATAAAATGATAGAGAAAAATCATTGCTGTACAAACATTTCTCCTAAGAGGTTAAAGAGAAAAAAAATCACTTTTTCAGAGACTTGCTTATTTCTTACTCTATGACATTAGATAATTATTGTGTTAAAACTTAAGTAGTTTCTCTCCAAAACTAAAGTTCACAAAATTGTATTAATATATTTGCCAATATTTCCGAAACTATTGGTTTTATAAAGATATATCTCAAATAAAAGTTTTTTATATTTAATAGTAGGTACTACAATTTTGCAATAAAATTATTTATCTTAAACGGTTGCGGAGATAAGGAAATTTCCGTTTCTGTAAATTACACTAAAAGTCAATTTCATAGGAAAGTATAAATATAAATTTTTTTTATAATCTTAATCAAAGCCAAGATGCGAATTTTAATCCAAATCGTTGTTATAGCCAATTTTGAGAAAATCAATTATTTCTCTATTTGACTTTATTAAACTACTATTAATGTAAGGGTTAAACAGACACACAAACAGACGGTATTGCAAAAAACACTTTTTAAGGTTGGGTGGAGGAGTGTCATGAAACGTTGACATCCATCAACATCTCAGATAAAACATTTCTACGCTAGAAATACTTGACCATTAGAAGTTCGAAGTTCGAAAAAAACAAAAAAAACAAAAAAAAACAAAAAGCATTTAGATTGAAAATTATTTGTTTAATAAAAATATGTATGAAATAAAATATTTGTATTATAAATAGATATACATATTTGCAATGATATGTAAATTCATATCTCAAATAGTTTCGAGGATGTGATAATAAATTAGAATTTACACATCAGACCGGAACCCTTAAAGTTATTTTGCAGAAAAAAAAAATAGCCATTTTATTTATAAGATGGTTCAGTCCTTAGAAATTAGATTGAATCTAAATCGTTAGAGCTAATTTTGAGAAAATCGATTTTTTTTTCTCTTACTGCCCTTCAATAAACCGCCCTTAATTCGGGACAATCCTATGAAAACCCTATATACCAAGTTTTAGCTCGATCGGTAAAATAGCTTATGCTCAAGTCCTATCTACAGACAGATGGCAATTCAAAAACCAATTTTCGGAATATGGGTGTCATGAAACGTCTGAATTCATCAAAATCTTGAGTTCGATATTTTTGATGATCACAATACTTTCTCTACATGTAAGATAGTGAGAAAGTATAAATAACCATAAAGAAAGATTTTAATACTACTGCTAAAATCTATAAGCAATTTTATTCATGACACTCAATTTCAATTTCATCTCTAAAAATTCCTCAAAAATTCAAATTTACAAAATATTAAAAAAAGAGAAATTACCTATAATTTTAAAAGTATTCAGTAAGCCACTTTTAAGGAATGTATTTGCTGAATGGTTAGAATACCAAAAATAAGTTCACATACAGTTTTAAATAGTGCTTTAAGGAATGCATTATTAATAAGTGTGTTTTTTGAATTATATTTTGGTGACAGAATTGATCGTTTAGTGTCGGTTGAGCTACTTAGCCATCTGTATATTTCCCTTGGAGGAAAGCTCTAATCTTTACATTCTCATTTACAATGTTAGTTCATTGTCTCATATTTTTCATCATCACCACAAAGCTATATTTTTACTTTCTTGCTACGGTACCTTATAGGTAGAAATCGAACTCGAGATTTTGATGAATTTTGACGTTTCAAGACCTCCCTCCTCTCCCTCCTTACCACCCACCCCCACGAATCAGAAAAAAATTATTTTTGAATTTCTGTCTGTCCATCTGTCTGTCTGTCCATTGGTCTGTCTGGTTGTCTCTTGGAGTAGAGCCTAAATTATTTTACCGATCGGGCTAGCACTTAATATACAGGTTTTTATATGGTTGCCCCGAAAGGTTTTTGAAATTGGATATCCAACTCTAAAACTAAGGGCGAAAAGAGAAAAAAAAATCGATTTGATCAAAATCGGCTCTAACGATTTTGATTAAATTTCATTTATAAATATAACAAACAAAATGGCTACTTCAAAATTTTCGTCAAAATGAATTTAAGGGTTCCGGTCTGTTGCATAAATTTTAATTTTTTATCATATCTCCGTAACGGTTTGAGATATTAAATTATTTGCCATTACAAATATGTAGATCTATTTATAATAAACTTACTTTATTAGAGAAATAGTTTTATAAAACCAATAGATTTCAAGCTATACGCAAATATTTATATTTTTTAACTTCTAGAAAACAAAGCAAAGTATTGCGACCGTCAAAAAAATCTAAACCGGTTTGTTGAAGGAAGTCAATCTTTCATGTCAACTTTTAGTAAAGGGCGAAACAAGAAGAAATAGTTCAAGAAGAGATAGTTTTTCTCAAAATCGGAAATAGAGATTTTGATTAAAATTCGTATCTAGGCGTTGATTAAAATTATAAACAAAATGCCTACTTTCATTTTCCCAATAAAATTACTTTTAGGGTACTTTACAAGAGCGAAAATTCCCATATCTCACCAACAACTATATGAGATACTAAACAACTTATCATTGCAAAATTGTTACACTATTAGAAATAAAATAACTTTTACTTGAAATATATTTTTATAAAACCAACAGTTTATGAGATATTTGCAAATATATCAATACAATTTTGTGAGCCTTATTTGTACAGAGATACTACTTATGTTTTAACGAAATAATTCTCTAATGTCATAGAATAATTAAATATTAGTAAGTATTTTAAAAAGTTGTTCTTTTTCCTTTAACCTCTTAGGAGAAATGTTTGTACAACAATACTCTATCTCCATTTTAAACTCAATAGTCAATATTTGCATTTTTTATTGGTCAAGTATTGGTAAGCGAAGCGCAATTTATGCTTGGGCTTGCTAGTGTATATTATTTCGTTTCACATATATTTCGAGTTTTGAGTAAATATCTCAATTTTTAAACAACAGATCGAGAAAGTCCGTGCGGAGTTCCATACCATTTATTTTAATTACCTTAGCTTCCCTATTTTACTCCAACCCCTTTATTTCATTCGTTTTTAGGTTTGTTTATTTATTCATCCCCCCCGTGTTAGCTTTTGTTTTGAAACTAGTAATAAATATAATAATAATAATTTCCGTACTGCGTTTCCCACGCGTTCAAGTTATACGCATATGTGTTAATTACGCTAATGGCGTGAGTATGATTAATGTGGAATTAAATGGGAATGTATTTCCATTCTTCTCGGTTGAGAGTGACAATTATTTTTCTTACCAAGAAATATTCTCAATATATATGGTTGAAATTCAAACCCTGACCTCCCCATCACTGGCAAATCAGAATAAATGAGCTTGACACTTAAACTGTGTGCTCACGTGTGTAAACAGGAGATTTGTTTTAAGCACCACCTCTTACTACTTGTTCAGGTTATACACTTTTGTACTAGCTACGCTAATGATTTATGGATGAAAATGGTTGAATTTAGAGTAAGTGTACCCGAATTTGCATAGAGGTGGAGTGGAAAACCATTTTGGAAAATCCTTCTTGGTACACCTGACCGGGATTAGAACCCTGATATCCCTGTCATCGGTAGTCTAGTCTAACATGAGAGTTACGCCTTAGACCATGAGGCCATCAAAGTAGGTAGGCGATTGTTAATAGTGTACTTACATAATATCTTTGGAAATTTCCCAATAAATTTAATAATGGTAAATTACTTGTTTCGATCCTGACTGTACTCCACTCGGAGATAAGGGGCGTGTGTTAAATTGCATTGCTTGTCGGTGGGCTAGGTTAAGTGCACGCCACATAAGGCACTCAACAACACTCGTGAAGCAAAGCGAGAGAGTGCTCATTTGCCTCCTGAGGGCACTTCTCTGTACTCCCCCACCCTTCCCCAATCTACTCTTCTGCACCTACACGAACCACTAGACCTGACCTCTACCCCCCCCAGCCACACGCCCTGGGTCACAGCCCTTTGCTACTANAGGAATCCCACAGAAGCGGAACGCATTTGCAACCATATTTTGCTTTTGATAAATTTATCCGATCAATAAAAAATGTCCTAGTTATTTTTGAATAATTATGCTTTCATTAAATAAAAACATATTTAATTTCTGAACAGAATGTGATTGTAGTTTTCACTATCCATGATATTAACACGTTGTTAAGTGGGGAAACTAATCAACCTTAAGTCCAGGGGACCCTGGTTTGATTACGGGTGATGCTGATATAAATATGTATCATTGGATTACGTTCTCGTCCTACTGAACCATTAGGGAGTATCCAAATCCTAGGACTGGGTGTCTAGTAATAGGCACACTGCTCTAGCCTCTAGGTTAGTTTGTAAGCCTAAGCTATGTTCTAGTATAATATGTATATTTAGAGATAATACTTAAAATACACAAATAGGAATATAGAAATAAATTTACCATATTCATAATAGCAATAAAATGAATCCTCAAAGAAACACAAATAATCCAACTCATTGTAAATTGAGACTAAAAAAAAAACTAGATTCCTCCATTGAATAGCTGGTTTTAAATTAAAACTAATAAAATTACTGTACTTTATCCTATGGCAAATTATTCAGAAATAAATTAATCATTTTAGAACACGTGACTTGCCTAACACAGTATGCAATAGACAAACTCACTTCTAAAATTTCTACTTAAAAAGACCCGCACATCTTGATTAATGAACAACCATGTATGAATATATTAGCCAAAAAAGTCAATGCTTCATCAGCATTCCTTGATACACGAGAAAAACAAAAACTTAAAATTAAATTTGTGACCAAAGCAAAGTCACTTCATTTTGTATTTCATTTTTATTTTTGTATGAAGCATCCATAAAATTTATATATACATATTTTCGCTAAAACATTTTAAAAGGATTTCTATCTATATCCGTATTATCTATATCTATATCTATATTATGAGAACAATGATAAAATAACCAGTTCTAAAATTTCTCTTTCTACTTCATCTTATAAACAGGAAAGTATAGTAATCGTTAAAATTTTCGACTTCTAGATTATAATGTCTCATTACGTTTTATGTGACTCCGAACCCAAAAAAGTGGATTTTATAACGCTGTCTGTCCCAGAACCTATATCCCAAACTGTTTGACGGATTTCGTTGAAATTACATTTAGATGTTACATGAAGATTTTTTTAAAAATTTGAGCCTAGCCCTTAAATTATTAAGGAGAGTTTACTGATGAGGCATTTAAGAAAATTACAAATATTTTGAAAAAGACTCCAACGATTTTGTTTAAATGGTCTATCTGAGGAGTGTTTGAGATGACAAGAATTTATACTTGTTTTTTTGGAGGAAACTTGTTAAAGGGTAGCTTACAGATGACTTTTTTTTAAATTGAAATATTTTAAAAATTCTCTATAAATTTTGTTAATAATGAGTATTTAGTAGATTTTTTTACTTTATAAATAGTTTTAAATAACTGTTTTTACAAAAAAAAAATTAGTTGTTTACTAAGCGACCTGGTGGTATAGGGGTAAGGTTTCAGACTTCTGTGCTGGGAGTCCGGGGTTCAATCCTTGGTCCTGACACAAATTTATCTGATTGTCAAACCCTTCCTTCACCTCTGACAAGACGTGTATTAATCACAACTTGTGAATGTGTGGAATTCCAGGCCTCCCCCATAGTTCTGATCCCACGTTAAACTGTAGGTCCTCCATTTCATCTCTCAATCACCCTACCATTGCACATTAGCGTAAGTGCGTATAACCGAACGGGTAGTAAGACGCGGTGATAGTAATAATAATAGTTATTGATTGAAGAATGAGTTATTAAAAATAATTGATTTTTTTAAAGCTCTAAAGATTTGATTTAGAATAGGAATCGGGGACAATTTTAAATGATACATAATAACGTATGTTTATTTTTATGAAACAAATTAATCTGAGGTTTGTTTACATATGACGAATAATAGAAAATTTGAAATTTCCGAACAAAGCCTTTAAGATTGGGTTCAAAATGAGTATTTATGAAATATTTTTCATGATAAATATATATTTTTATGGATACTGTATTATAAATAATTTTAGGGTTGTTTATAAATAATTGATTTTTTTAAATTTGATTTTTTTGGAAGTGGTTTGAACATTTTTTATCTATATATAATATGAAAAATATTCATTGTAATTAAAACATTAACATATTTGTTTTTATGAGGACTCCTTACTTAAGGATAGTTTACTGAAAAACAATTTTTGAAAATTTTGCTCCAAGCTAGACTATATTAGAAAGTTCATACTATTGGGTCATACCATTTATTTAGTTTTACGTTTAACACATAAAAATAAAACGATTTTTATAAGAGGTATGACTAAGGAAAGTATTTTAGACTACATTATTTACCCATTTTAGATGAGATTTAAAGATAAAGTAGAATCACACAGGGAAAACTATCCCCATACACCGGATTGGGATTTAATCTCAATTTTTCCGTCGATTGTGGCCAAATCTGTTGTAAGTATAACATCTTGGAACATTTGATCCTCGCAACAATTTTTACAACTAAAAAAAATGTCTAGTTTAGTTGGAGAGTATTGAGTAAAATCTATGTCACCTAGTAAAATGAGAATTTCCTTTTGATCACAAACTCACGCTTTAGCGTCCTATCCGTCTACGTGGATGAGTTACTAAGATCAAGATAAAAATGTGACTTTTCTATCTACTATTCAAATGTTGAATCAAACAAAATTTACGTATTTACGGATTTATTTTGTTGGAAATAACGATTTTTTAGACTTAAATTTTTGTATGTGATTTTAAAACACATCTCCCCAACCCCATATTTCGCTCCTTCCCACACACATAATTATAAGCGACAGTTGTTAGCCTATTGGGATGTTTATTAGAATTTACAAACACATATACACATGTTACCTTACATTAATTTCTAAAATAATAATTATGAGAGTCCGACCCCTTAGCTTAATCGAGAGTGCATTACATTAAGTCTACCGTGTTTTATTCCTGGCACGATCGATTAATTTATCATTGTTTACATTGAGGCTTCATGTTCCAGCGCAGATGGATTAACGGTTGAGGACATGAGTGCTGTGTTTGTTATAGTTATTAGTTTGCTATTTTTGGAAACAGGTACAGGAAAGGTGGTTAGAAATATATATAAAAGGGGACGAACACAATATGACTTTTACAATGAAAATAACAGAGTTTACACTTTACATTGCTACGAATGGATAAAAAGGTTATGGCTGCCTCTGGAAGAAAATCATTTCCTGTGTTTGTCCTAGATTTTATCCGATCCTTTTACACGTTCTTATCTAAGTATCTTATAGTATTTTATAATTTTCTTTTTTCTCCCTTTTGGGTTTTTACTTTCTCGCTATCTTACATGTAGATAAACTATTGTGATCGTGAAAAAAAATCGAGCTCGAAATTTTGATGAATCTCGACATTTCATGACACTCTGAATCCGAAAAAGTGGTTTTTGAATTTCCGCCTTTCTGTCTGTCTGTACCTCCGACTAAAGCCTAAACTATTTTACTGATCGGGCTAAAATTTGGTATCTGGGGTTTTCATAGGGTTGTGCCAAGGGGTTTTTGGAATGGGATATCTAACCCTAAAATTAAGTATAGTTTACTGAAGGGCAAAAAGACAAAGAGTCGATTTTATCAAATCGGCTTAAACGATTTTGCTTAAATTTCATTTAAAAACATTTATGAGTATTCCAAACAAAATGGCTCTCTAAATATGTCGGCAAAATGACCTTAAGGGCTTCGGTCTGATGCGTAGATTCTTATTTTTTATCATATCTCCGAAACTATTTTAAATATGAAGTTACTTACTATTGTAAATATATAGGTATATTTACAATACAAATATTTTATTCTAATCATTTTTTATAAAACCAATAACTTCCAAACTTTAAGCAAATATATATATTTTTTAGCTTTTCGAAAACTAAAGGTAAATTATTGCGACCATAAAAAAATCTAACTTAAAATTAAGAGTAGTTTAATAAAAGGCGAAAAGAGAAAAAATCGATTTTCTCACAATTATTTTGATTAAAATTCGTATCTAGGCGTTGATTAAGATTATAAATAAGCTGGATATTTTCATTTTCCCATGAAAATGACTTTTAGGGTACTTTACAGAAGCGGACATTTCCGTATCTCTTCAACTATTTGAGATGATAAATAGCTTATAGTGGCAAAATTGTAGTACTATTAAAAATAAAAAACTTTTTTTGAAATATATTTTTATAAAACTAAGAGTTTCTGAGATATTCGCAAATTAATTAATATAATATTGTGAGGTGTAGTTGTAAGGAGATACTACTTAAGTTTTAACGCAATAATTCTCCAATGCCATAGAGTGATTAACTATAAGTAGGTCTCTCAAAATGTTTACTTTAACATCCTAGGAGAAATGTTTGTACAACAATTATGTATCTCCATTTTAGACTCAATAGTCAATATTTACATTTTGTATTATTTAAAATTTGTAAATGAGGAATTTAATAGCAAAGCGATGACCTGAAGATGTGCAACACCTAATAAAATGTCGAAAATTTTAACCGGAAGTCGAAATTTTAATACGAAGTGTTGACCCTTGTGGACCCAATATCGATCTTTTTTATTGGTCCACACATACAAATGAGGACATTAATTCTTTAAAAATAAAATTATAAAATTTAAAACCGTGACTCAAAAAATGTTTACATAAGTATGGTGCAATTTATGCTTGGGTTTGCTAGTGTATATTATTTTGTTTCACATATATTACGAGTTTTGAGTAAATATCTCCATTTATTAAACAATAGAACGAGAAAGTCCGTGCGGAGCTCCGTATCATTTATTTAATTTCCTCTCTTAAGAATTTCGTTGCGCGTTTCACACTCTCTCCTGATGAGTTCCGATAGAATGAAATTTCATTTGGGGGATCGGGCGGTAACGATCAATTTTATTCAAGAGGCAGCCGATACCTCTTTGTCCAGTGGCAGCAATGTCAAGTGTGAACTGTATTCTTCTTTTTATTGTAAAAGTCATTTTGTATTCGTACAATTTTTTTATGATTTCATCCACTTTCTTCCAAATATATCAAAATACCTCAGAAAGCGAAAAGAGGTTTTACTTAAAGAGAGTTGTCAATTTGTAAGTCATTATTCAATCAGAGAGACCAACTTATCTACCGCAATAAAAAAAATTTGCTAAACAATATTAAAGCGAGTAAAGTTTTAATTAGCTATACTTATTTTAATGATCATTCAGTCTTAAAAATGCTATTTAATCTTTGAAAAAAAATCCAGAAATATTTTAAGCAAATAATTAAACTATTACCTGCATTAGTGGGAAAACAAACTAAACTACAAGGTCATCTAGTCTAGTTTGCCCATGGTGAGGATATCGGGATTCGAATATTTCTATGTACTGAGTTGGTTTTTCTTATATTGTTTCCCACCCTCTTTGTATGAAAATGCAGGTGTATCCACACTAAAATCTTATTTATTCTTTCCTAGCCCATTATTGTAATTAAATATAGTTAGTATTGTTGGGTACTAGAATTTGGAATTAAAAAATCTCCTTTCTTATATAAATAGTATGAATATATATACATGTGATCTCTGATATATATATAGGCCTATCTCTGATGGTGTTTATGAGGTATCTTAAACCAGTGATTGGCTCACCGTATTTTAACAGGTGTAGTAAAAACTCTCTTTATTTTCCCCTTCTATCTCCACACTAGAGCACTACCAACATTTAAACAAAGTTTACTCTGTTTCAAAAGAGATCACAAATTGATTTTATTGAAGGAACTTAGGGTAGACATTCATCGCTAACAACCAAGAAAGCCCCAAATTTCAAACTTATTTAAATCTATTAAATATCTATATGAGGTCGGTAAAAAAAAATAATTATGGACTACGTTAATATATTCTGAAAACAAATTGTATTTTGTCTTTGCTAACGCACTTCTCTCAGTTTTAATGATTTAAATTTGTTTTCCTTAGCTACATCCTGAATCATAGTAGTCAATTTCATGAATGTACATTCAAATTGTATATTGTATTTAATAATAAACTCTATATAAAATAGTTTTCCTAATTTAAATGTTTTCCACCTAAGTTGTCTGCTTAACAAACATTAAAAAGTAACCCGCCTCGGTGGCGTAGTTAGCTAACGCGCTAGTTTCGTGTTCAGCCAGTCTGAAAAGGATGGGGAGATCGAGGTTCGAATCTCGGTTGGTTGAACTGAGGGTGGTTTTGCCTAGATGGTTTTCAACTTTCCCTCCACAGAACTGTGGGTTCACTTCCTCTAAATTCAGCCTTACCAATTCCTCCCCCGTTAGCGTAATTAGTACTTAAGCGTACAACCCGAATGTTTAGTAAGACGCGGTGCTATAATAATAGTAAAAATTAAAAAGTAATTTTCACAAAACGTTGGCTAAACGGTTTATCAAAATATTAATATCGAGAGAATTCTTCCTCCCTCTTTCTCATCTTAGAGTTAATATAATTCTTCTAAAACGATTAGGTTTAACATGAAGGGAATGTCTAAAAATGTAAAGTTAATTTATGGCCCTTTGTGTGCTTTCGAAACTCAAATAATAGTAGGTAAGCCCTGACAGATGAATGACTATTTGACAGCTGGCATCAGTGTCAACCGAATCAAAGCCCAACTGTGACGCATGTTTGACTTATCGTGGTATGAAATTATAATTACTGCATGCTGTTGCGCAAATTAAATAATTACAGTTACCTGGTAGATAAATGGAGGCTAACGAGCTTTACCAATATCTGGAAACAAATAATTCGAATAGTTACAAATACCCGGTAAATAAATGAACGCTAACGAGGCCTATCAAGGTGTGAAAAACTATTGATTTGTCTTAAATAAATAAATAAAAAAAATCTTCTGTATTTGTAGGTTGAGTAGGAAAAATAAGCGTACGTGGTTAATTTTAAATTGTAATTAATATTTAATTTTGTAGGTAGCATTTTGATTCAATTAGATTTCAAAAACATTACTCAATTAGCAATGTAAACAATTTATTTACATACAATGTTTACTGAATATTTTCCCCCCACGGCTTCCAGAATATAAGCAATTTAATTGTAGGGATGAGGAATGTACAATATTTTGAAAATATGTCCATTTATTAGTTGAGAACCACCAAGGAAAAGGCTCTTAGTAAACCCGGCTAAAATTCAAACCCTTATCTCCCCGTCAACAGATAGCCAGACTAGATGATTCTGACATTCAGTCCACGTGTCCAACTATGTAAGTGTGAATTATTTAAAACACATATGAGCCCAGTCGACAAGTACTGTACATTGTTAGCGGGAATAATTCTGGACCAACTGGAGTTAATTTTAATCTGTTTGATTGAGTGTCAGAAAACACATGCTAATTTTGTGCCCCCTGACAGGCCCGGATTTGGTCACCATCTTGAAAAAAAGGGCCAAAATACAAATTTTTTAATAAAGTTGTAAATATCTTGGCTAGTATCAACTTTAGAGAAAAATATATGGCCATAAATGTTATAGGTGGGTACATTTTCTACAAAGACTGTTCTATATATTTTTGTCGTTTGAATGCCTATTATGCTGTTGAAATATGGAATTTTTGAGCATTTGCTATTTTATCATTATAGGCAGTTGGCAAGTACACAACTTGTTATTTTTGGTACTATATACGATTTTTATCAATTCCAGTCAATAAAACATTAAAGGTTTACTAGGTACCCGTTTCCACACCACCTAGATATATAGTAGTCAGCGCGTGTTTTTTTTTTACGTGGTATCCCCAAGAGGCTTAATTTAAAATGCTAACATTACGTTTCTTTTAAAGTTAATGATTCATAAAATTTTATTATTTTTCTTTTTTAGGTCGATGGTTGATCATTATATGCCTCGACATCATCTTGACCCCTCTACAACATGTCTCATATTCCGTATCTAGGTGATGAACGTCGGAATATTCCGAACCGTTTTCTATTTCAATATATATTTCCTCATCTTAATCTAATTCACGTCCACAATATTCGAACAAGATTTGCCCTGGCATAAACCACACATTACATAGTAATGCAAACCAGCTTTGCGACCGATACAAGCTGCTTTGTAACGTTTTGCTCGTTTACAAGAAATGAGATTCAATAACTCTTTCTTGAGGCTAGCCAACTAAAGAGAAAGGTGGCAAAACCGCCACACATCTAAATCCAAAACAATAATTCTAGACCAATTTCTATTCTTTTAAATAACACACTTGGAACTTTCTTCTGTTTACCTGACAAATAAATTATATTGACACTCTTAAAAGCATGTGTGTTGTTGTAGAGTGCCTAGAATAAAAAAAATATGTCAAAAGCCCTAAAATTCAAGATTTGGACCGCTTATTATTAAGAAACAGGCATTCGTAAGACAAAAATGTATAGAACCGTTTTTGTAGAGAATTTACCCATCTTTAACTCTCATAACAACATATCTTACTCTAAAGTTGGTGGTACTAACCGAGATATTTACAAATATTTAAAAATGTGTAACTTTTTTGGCCCTCTTTTCAAGTTGTTGATAAAATCCGGGCCTGTCAAGGGGTAAAAAATTGGTATGTGTTTATTGATACCCAATCAAAGAGATTATAATTAATTTCAGCTTGTCCGGAATTATTTCCGCCAATGGTCAATTTAAACGACCTGTTAACTGGTCTATATTACTAATGTGTTATTATTTTCGTTCATACAAGGCATAAAGAAAAATGGAAGATTATAATTATAAATTAATCTAGATAGAGAAATACGCTAACTACATAATTACGTCACAAACGAAAAACTATAGGAGTGGTGGTATCTGACAGCTAGCAGAAGATTTTTATCGCAAACATTGGTTGAAAGTCACTAGTGTATAAGTAGTTATTATTTTCTTAGTAATACTATATTTTCAATCAAAAGTGAATAAATGCTTCTAACAGTACTTCCCCAAGGATTACTGTGTAGTCAGATTTTTAGACTTATCGAAATAAAGATATAAAACCAATCAGTTTTTTTGTTTCCAGGTTGTGGCAACATGAAATATTAGAGAATAAAATAATAAACTAAAAAGTATTATACTCACACTTGTATCTTCTTGTAGCCACCAGAATAAATAAATGTGTTTTTATAGTTTAGATAAAGAGTCATACAGAATATTAATTTCAAAATAAAACGTTTTTATTTTGTAATCACATGCGTATGAGAACAACTGAATACGGTTTGTATGACGTTTGTTGTGAAAGTTTTGACTATAAAAAATGACAGCAGCTCAACACATGGTCTTGCAGATCATATGGTTTGGCGAATGGATACATGAGAGTAGATTTGGTAACTTATGCTAGCTGTCAGTTACCACCAATCCTATGGCGAATGGACTGTATAACTTATGTCATGGACGTACCTTATCTATTACTTTAAGGGGTTGGGTGGATCACGCACATTATTACTAATTTTACCTTCACTAATCAATACTTATTATATAAATGGAGTCAAATCTACCGCCGCTCTACCATTACCCATTCATATTCTACCTATTCTGTTTCAGATGAACATAAATATAAATTGAATACTTACAATACCCCTCCTCCCCCTTAGACTCTTATAGGTTTAATACTTTTTTGAATAGTTTACTCAATATATATTTTTAAAAATCAGTCATACTACTTAAAAGAGTGTTTTTAATTAAGTATTACATAAATAACCCTTAATTTAAGTTTACATTAACTTCACCAAGCACCTTTTTTCTTTCATTAAATAGATAATCGGTGGACGCATGGTCTAAGGCGCTACTCTTGCAATATACTAGATTGCCGATGTCTGAGAAATCGTGGTTCCATCACGGTTGGGTGTACCCATCAGTTGCCTAAATGGTTTCCCACTTTCTCTCTCCAAGCAAATGTGGTAAACTTTCTACTAATTCATCCTTCCCCATCCATAACCCACTATCGTAAATTGTACGTAAACGTATAAACCAAATGGGTAGTAAGACGCTTTGCTAAGAAAACAAACTAGATAATGTAAACTTGTCTAGTAGTAAACTCTGATATTTTACGAAAATATATATATATTTTTTTATATAGCCACAATATTTATCGTATTTAAGACAACATATTGTTCTCAAGCCTATCTTAAGGTGACATAGAAAACTAAGAAATATTACCAACTTGCATGAGGAGCTTGCATTTATAGTGCTACTCTTCGCATTAATGAAGCAAAGTTATTCAGTTTAATAAACGTACTGGTATCCAATAATTATGTGTGAAGTAATTGAAATCTTGTAAGGAAGTAAGCCATTTAAATAAATCAGTAAAATTAAATCTTATATTGAAGGGTGCTTTCCCTTACAATGCAAAAAGTGTGTGGTGTGTGTGGGGGTGTGGGGGGTGAGTGTTGGGGGGACGTGTTGATAAACAGATAGAAGCAGAATGATGCTAGACACAATTGTTAAGCTAGAGTCCGTTCATGACAGGTTTTTACCTGGATGACAGTTTGAAAATCATATGTTTAGGTTTTGGGTTGCCAACACTTGTAAAATATCACTGTTTTGTTATAAATGTAAAGTTTTTTAATTACCTGTTATATTTTACATTTAAAATAACGTAAACTTAAGTTTTCTCATACTATTTAATTACTTTTAATAATTTATTTTCATCCAACTCGAAACAATATTTTAAACATAATTAAAAGTACTTATTCTTCGTTTTGGAACGTTATTGATTATGTGAAATATGGTGCATACATTAATACCTTTTAATACAGCCATTATATTTACTTGGAAAAGAGAAAATACTTGTAATTTTTTAAAATATATAATAAATGATTTTCTGATTATTTTATCGTAGTTCAAAATATTTAACTGAATAAAATTTGTTATCCACTACGTGGGTGCATCATTGTAAAGAACTTGTTTCCGTCACGTTCAATCACATGGTTTAAATTCATCGGTCACCATTTTGAAGCTATGTTCGTTAAAAGTTTTTGTGAAAGTGGTGTGAATATTAATTTTTTAAAGTGGAATAGAACGATAAATAAGCTTTGTGTCTGACCTCAAATAAATACATAAATAATATTGGCCTAAATTACTGTGGTTAATTATCACATTCATATATTACCATCTGTTTTCATTACAGTTATCCATAGTGATAGATGTCAGCTGTTGGCGTAGTGTTATATTAGGGACTACTTCTAGTAACATTTTGAGCTGTCATCCAAGTAAACTAAGGTTGTGAATTGGTTTTAGCTCTATAATATGCTAAATAGAAAATTTCACTAAATATAGAATTACTCTATCTACAATGTAATGACTTGAGTCACAAAATGGCACTTATTACAAATTTACTCTAGATATTAAATTACACTAAGAACAGAGTGACGTTAGGTAAATAATTATGGTAGATAAAAATAATTCTTAGATACAGATTGACGCTAGGTATAAAATAAAGTTAGGTACAGAAATACACTAGGTATAAAATAAAGTTAAGTACAGAAAGACGCTAGATACAGAATGACTCGAATCACAAGATGGCAATAAATACAGAATTACTATAGATCTAGAATAATGGTTTCTAAAACTGTACACTAGCTTTATCAGACATACTATTAGTAGCTATCATAACTTAAAGGGATGTTATATTTGAAATATGGTGTCCTTAAGATGGTCAAGGTTTACCAAGCTCAAAATCCTGCCATTGTGAATAGTTTTCGTAAAATTATGTTACTTTCCTTTCCTATCTTCAGGTGGATGTTAGCGCAATTTATTAATATAACAATTTCCGTTGTTGTCCCAGTGGAGTGAACAGTTTGAGACACTAATCATAAACACAGTTAGTGTTGTCATAAGTGGAAGAAGAAAAGAAATGTCAACATAAGTTAAAAGAGTTCAAATTCCATATAGATGTAAATTTAGTAGTAAATTTTCTCAATATACTGCTACGCAAACGCCGTTGTATTTCCTGTCAATTTTACCTTCCTCTTTTCTAGCCCATTAGTGTAATAAAATACACAAATATTGGAAGTTTAGTAAGTCGTGGAGGAAGTATTATTTACATGACTGCATACATGTATTTAGAGATCCTAAAGTATGTAGGCTATTTATTTTCTCAACAAAACGAATATATTTTTCTTGTTAGGCTCGGAAGGATCTTCAGTCGCATTTTATCTTTGAATAATGTTCTATAGATTTATGAAAAGTTGTTACTCTCTTGAGGAGAGCTTATAGCAGTAAGGAGTAGATTCTCAAGAAGGGCTTTCTTCTTTCAATACGAGTAGCAGACTGTTTACAAGCCACTCGGAAAGGATAAGTCAGCCAAGCGAGGGGAGCTCACGATTTGGAAGAAAATCGTGAAGTTACTAGCTAAAGTCTACCCAGCGTAGGAGTGGTGGTAGCTGACAACTAGAAAAAACTCTCAGATCTACTCTCATACCGTATCTGTTGAGTTGATATCAATTTTGGCAGTCAATACTTTCACGAGCAACAATTTGTTTTTGATTAGTCATTTATGTTAACTGTTTTACATTTTTAACCAGGAAATTATGAAAATAACCTTTTGTATATTTTTTTTGTGAAAGCAGCGTATGTGGGTTACATAAAAATACATTGAAAACAGAATATTACAAAAGGCTGCGTTTTCTTCATAAATTAATATAACTAACCAGACGAAACGAGAATGGTTGATCTTGTCATACAAACAGTTTTCATACGCATCTGTTTGCAAAATTAAAATGTTCTATTTTGAAACTAATACTTTGTATGGCCCTCTCTCTAAGTTTAAAAAATATTTCTATATTTTATAAATTATGGTTGCCAATCATAAGAAGATACACGTGTGAATATAATGCGTTTTAATTTAATTTGTGTGCCGATATTACGTCATCGGACGCCCAGTGTTCCCATAAACCTCCGCGAGAGCACCTGGCCGGCTCGCGGAGGGTTTTCTCCCACGGGAAGAAGTAGTTCGTGTGGTTGGCGTGGGGATCTAACATAGTGTATAAAGAGTCAGTGTGGTTTCGGTTCGAAAAAAAGGGTTGTACAACAAAAATGGAATGGTAATCAGCAACTGTGTAATATTGTGAAATAAAGTAATGCTTTAATACATTTAGTTTGTACAAAAATGGATCGGCACATATGTCATGCCCAAAAATATATTTAACTGCCACAACCGCGAAGCAAAAAACATAATAGTTTTATTAATATTTTTATCTTTCAATTAGTTAAAAAAAATTCAGTCATGAAGGGAAGTAATAAATAAAATGTTTACTAACACTTTTGGTTGATAATATTATATTACTAGGAAAGTAATACATTTTTCCACATAGGTTATCATTAGTGACTTTCAATCAATGTTTATAATAGTCTACAAATATTCTGGTAGTTGGCAGCTACCACCACTCATACGCTGGATAAACTGTACTTCGTTCTCGTTGGGAAAACCTTGCTCTCTGAGTTTATTGTGCACAGCTTTCAAAAATGTCCAGAGATCACGATATTGTCATTCCATGTTTCTTTGGTGCAGACTTAGCGCCAATAAATAAACTAAAGTATATTTGAGAGAATTTTAATATATATATATTACATTTTATATTTATATGTTTGAAATATGTATTACATTATATGCTAATATGTTTTTATATAAGTATATTACATTATATATTTATATTTTTAATATATTACATTAAATAATTATATAATATAATAAACACTAAATTTTATATTTATATATATTGAAAAATAGTACATTATTATTTCAAGGCTTTTAATTTATACATATATGTATATACATGTGTATACAATGTATATTATGATTTTGGTAGGAAGAAACGTAGAAGTTAGTTACTAAAATTACTAAAATAATTTTAATACAGCTATAAGTCAAGTAATGTTATTTGCAGCTGTCACTTTTGATAGATATTATCAATTTATATAAAATAACACATATAATATAGTAAAATGTTATCAATATTGTGTGAGAAAAAATATATTTGAATTTTCTCTACTGTTATTCCAACCAAAATCAGGGTATGCATATATATTACATTATATATTGAAAGGCTTAAAATCAAAGATCTTATTTGATCATGTATAAATATTTAAAACAAAATGTTAAATATATATTGTTGGGTCAGTTTGTGTATGAATTTGGTGGGATTGGCAGACTGATATGTAATAGTACCTTCTGGCTCAGTGAGGAAAGCAACGGGAAACTACCTCACTCCTCATTTCCCTAGTACGCTTATTCAGTGCTGCCTAGGCGTTACAGTTGACGGTAGGGCTGTTGAGGATCCAAAAAACCTTCGAGCTAAGTTATACATATATATATATATATAGTTATATAATATATATAATATATAAGTTATATAATATATAAGTTATATAATATATAATATATAAGTTATATATATATAGTTATATAATATATATAATATATAAATTATATATATATAGTTATATAATATATATAATGATTAAGTTATATATATATATATAACTCAACTCGAAGGCTTTTTATTAATACAAATAATAATTAAGTATATATATAATTATTATTTGTATTAATAATTTGTGACTGAGTAGTCAAGAAATTTGAGTCAAATATTTGGAATCACTAGATTGACACAGATAGGTGCCAAAATAATTTAGGATTTGTAAATATTTTTGCCCTAATCTCTATGTAAATAAAATTTATTAGCATCAAGATAAGCTTATATTCATGTCTATATTATGTAATACATATACAAACACCAAATTTAATATAAAATAACCAATACATTATTATTCTTGAAGACCCAAACGCGTTTTATGTTCAAAATTAGATATGTTCTGAACTTAATGCAGCAAACACAATATGAGCAAGTATTAAGTAAGACATCTCTGAATGCGATGGGATATTGAAGTCGAGTATTTTACTATTTTCAGTGCACGTAGGATACTTTTATTTCTATTCTTTAAAACCTACTACTGAAATTTATCTCTCTTTTGCTATTTCCTTTCTTTATTTCTTTCTTTCTTGAAAACGTGCTTGAAAAGTCATTATTAATACCACACCAGAAACCAAGACATTGATTCACCTAGTTTCCTCTTAGGTAGGCCTACGAGTTCAGATTTCCTTTCACCCAATGTATAATGTTAAAATGGAAGTTAATATGTCTGAAATGTAGTAAGGTATCGCGTTTTTAAAAATAAAATAAAATGCTAAAAAAAATTCTTTCTTCTATGTGTGAATAAAATGAGTACATTTCATTGGGATGAAAGAAACGTAAAAGTCTTCATTATCCGCACAAGCTTTTGTTTGTTTTAGTGACTATGTTTGTGTGCTTACATTAAACAGTTAATTAGACTAATTAGCTTCACATTTAGTTGTGTAATTAATTTCTTAGTTTTCATTTAACATTGAATTATAAATTTGACTTCATCACACTTTTATAATTCTGTTTTTTTAAAGCGTTTATTTAAACAGATCAAACACGAGAAAACGAATAATTGAATAGTAATGATTGTATATTATTTGATTTTCTTAAATACAGCAGTGAAAATAAAATCGTGGAAATATCAATGTATAATTATTAAGGCTTTTTGTATAATTTAATAAACTTGGTAGAATATTTCATGTAACATTTTATGTCATATTTGAAAATACAATTTTTGATCACATCTTCGCAATTATTTAAGATACGAAACAACTTATGATTGAAAATTTATAGAAATTGTTAAAGACAAATAATTTTATTAGAAATAATACTTTATAAAAACAATATTTTTTCAGTTATAGGTAACTATATCTTTTTAAAAAAAAGCTTTGAGGGGTGGGAAACTGAAATTCAGTGAGAATATAATGTTTATGATAAGAGGTTTGTTATTTCATGTATGCTCTTTGTCGAAATGTATTAATGTTCTTTGTTTCCCATTATGTTTCTATGGTTTAACCATCCTAGATTCCTTCGTTCCTTAAATTCCCTGAATCCTATGGTATTTAATAGATTCTAGATTTGTAGAAATCTAAAAAATAAAGCATATTGAGAAAAATTATAAATACTTTGACTTTAAATAACAATTTTAAGCAATTGGTAAATTAATTATATAGACTTGTTTAACTGAGAGAATAGCAAAATCACAAAAAAGGATAAAATGGTATGAATATAATTAATTTACTAAAAAAGTGTTATCTTGATTGCTTATAGTTCAATATATATTAAAAACAAATCAGCATTTGTCATTGGGACCAAGACTTGAACAACAATCTTTTAAATTCAATTTTAGATATTTTCACTACAACTTAAATGGTAGGTTTAACATTCTACAGATTTGGGCCTTCGAATTTGGATTCCTGATTCGAATGAAAATTAAAGAGCTGTATTCGAGAACTATAGTATTCAACCCATTTATAATTATAATAGTAGGTAGCCTTTATATTATTTTGTTTGACTTTTCTTATAATCGATCTTAGGCAGAACTTGTTTTCTATATGGATTTGATAGCCATCATGGTTTTGAATTAATTTTCCCTTTATATTTTAATATTCTCTAAATAGTATTTTCCTTCATAGGGACATGACAAGTACCGTCTAATAAATTATTATTTATTTAGTATCATTTTATAAATCATAAGCTTGGACAAGTAATACTAATACTAATACTAATAATAATAATAATAATAATAATAATAATAATAATAATAATAAT
>CABFWB010000197.1:184444-226671 GCA_902151455.1 Timema bartmani
TTTTTTTCCGTGCCGCCTGTTCCTTGGTTTGCCAAAACTTCCTGAAGTTTCCTCACTGCTGTTATACACACACTTTCCTATACTTGGACATTTAATCAACTAAAGCGTGAAATTAAATTTGATCGTCTCTTTTTCAAGATACAGTCAATTTTTTTTTCTTACGGTTTCTTACAAAGTAAAAGTTGTTTGGTGAAATTCACTAGAGATAATTTGTGTTGAAAAATACTTTGTTTACAATATACAATCTTCATAAAGATTTTTATGACGTTCAGGATGTAAATTACTAACTTATTAATAGTTGTTTTGTATTTCAAACGAGAAATATATCGTCATTTAAGTAATGAAAAGTTGAATTTTTGCTTACAAGCTCCTAATGTACTATTACTAAGCAATCATTAAATCAAATCATTTAAATTAATTCATAAGTGTGCCAAGATATATTTCTTACAAATATATCTGCACCACGTTTTACAAACATTCAGTTTAAACACATTTAAACTGCACTTATGAGACAGGGGAAATGATTTAGAACTAAAGAATTGTACCCGCATTTGTATAGAGGGATAATGAAAAATTATTTTAGAAAAAAAACCTCTATGTGTACCCGACCTGGATTTGAACCCTAAAATCTACATCACCGTTGAACCAGAATAGATGAGCCTGACATTGGGTCTACGTGCTCACCAATACAGGTGAATCCTAAATTAAAGGCACTAGAATAAACCCGCATAAAATGTGGTAAAGAACATTCTTGAAAGCGTATAGCCCGAATGGGTAGTAAGACGCGATGTTAAATAATAGAAATACTTAAAAATGTACATGTGAACACTTAGACTAAGGCATCAAGCTTGTTTAGTGTATTTTTATGATGTCAGAGAGGTCTGAGTTCAAATCCAGGTCAGGTGCACTGAAAGTCTATTTTCCTAAATAGTTTTCGAATATTCCCCTCTCTCTTCAGGCTAATTTGGGTGTAGTTCCTTTAAAATTCTACCTTTCTCACTTTAGCCCATTAGTGTAAATATGTAGTGCAAGAAACAAACAAAATCTGAAAAGTCATTCCTTATTAGCCGATCGTAATCGAACCTCAGTCTATCGAATAGAAGTCATACACTCTGATCGCTCGTAAACAGCTAATTCTTAATGGAAGTTATTTGTTTACACATAAAAAAACAGACGATGTCCAAAAATAAACAATTAAAAAAAATTAAGTGCTTTGGTTTAATTTAACTAGAAAACTGGCAAACACACAGATTATATAAAAATTTGAGCAAATATAAGAATAAAGTAAAAATTAAATTTCGAATGAACTGTTTTTAATTTAAAGATGTAGTGTGTATACGAAATGAAGGGAAAACAGATAAGTGAGGAAACAAAACAAGTATACGTAGATTCAACAATACCTAAAAATGAAAATTAAATAATATTCTATATTTGCTTAAAATGGAGTGTCTCCTTTTAGAGTTTCTGGTATTAATCTCAATTTGAGATACCATAGGGATTTAAAGAGATGCCATCCTATATTGACGATCTAAACACATATTTCAAAATATTTATTAAATAGAAAAATATTTGTTTAATTGAGAATTTTATGTTTGAAAAAGCTGGTGACGTCTTTCATAACAAACTTATAAGACAAATAAAACGAATACTCTCCATAACATTAATATTTAACGATGAATTGTATAATGCCACATTTTCGGTACCCAACGTTAGTTCAACTTATAGCAGGCACTCAGCTAAGTTGTCAGATACCAATTAACTAGTTTAGAAAACCATTAATAATAGCACTTTGCCCGAAGGATAGGTAATACAGTATGCCTACACGCAAGCAATTTTTAATACAAGCCATTTTTGAAAGGGATCTATACAAACTTATTATAATTTGTATTTATCATATTAATTTAACCTAAAACTTTAAAAAAAAATGCATCATTATATTCAAATTTGATTAGGTACCAAAAATGAAGATAATAAATAACAGTTTCTCAATTATTTTACAGTAACTTTAGAAATATATGGAATATTTTAACATCTCAAATGATTTATTAACACATTTACTATTATGGCCCATCAATTAGTTTTGGGTACTTAAAGGAGAAGATAAATGGTTAACTTTAGTAGCAAGGTTAAAGTTTTTTTCCTTATGACTGAAATAAAAAGGTCATGGGACAATAAATAATGTTTTATAAAGAAATGGTACTCAACAAATTTATCCTCGTAAAAATAAATTCATGAAAAAATCTTCTACAAAATGTTTGTCTAATCAACTATTTCTAAAATATGAATTTGATGATGAAAATATATTAAGTTTGGCATTTTTTTAGATATTATACTTTTAAATGTTTTAAAATCATATTAGATAAGAAAACATTAACGTTGTAAATATATTTTAGAATTAATATATTCTGTATAGCTGTAATATTAAAAATAACAGATCTAATCCATAATTGAGGTCGAGTAAATCAGTTGTAGGTATTTATACATACCATCATATACATATATACCTATTCCCACCGTTCCCATAAGGGCTAGGTAAAAAACTGTGCTTATAGCTTAAATAACAACTCTGTTATTAATCTATTCTCACAAACATTCTCCACACTCTCCTAATTGGATTAATATTTACTCAGCACGTGTTGTTTCCTTTGGCTAGCGATTAAATATCTAGTTTTAAAATGTGTCCAATGACGAGACAACTTAGACATTATGGTAGCTGATTTATACTGCTGTTTGCAATTTTGTTTTTTCATCCTTTGTGATTTGTGTGTTGCGCAGTCAAAGCGTGTGGCTGCACTTTGCATTTTTTTTTATAGCCAATGAAAAAATACATAATTTACTCGATTTCCATCCCCTTAGCGCTCACTGACAAATTAATTTAGAACCACACTTTGATAAATTTTCTTCTCATGTCTCTTTAAGTTGGGATAACCATCCCCGTGGTGTAGTGGTCGGCACCTGGTTACGAGCCTAGAGGTCTCTGGTTCGGACTCACACTGGCTCCACAGCTTCATATTCGCTATCATCACATCATCTCATACGGATAAGTGTAGACAACCTCCTATGGTGTACCCTAGGCAACGCTCTGTGCCACCAGACGGAGAATAGTCAACATAAGACAACCGAGCCGTCATATCCCTCCCGGTCATATTTGGCATACAATTTTAAAACAAATGGCGGTACAGAAGGGAATGTGAGTTATGGTACATATGTTTTTCAATTTTTATAGCAAAAAACCTTCCAGGCCAAAAATTATTCTTTATTTTTATTTAAAAAACTATTATTCATCTGCCACTACGCCCAAGTAAATTTAAATAACTGTTGAGTATTGTATGGAGACAATCTAAATGTATCAACTGAAGCAATACTTTATTTATTTCTACCAATAATATTTTTGCTAAAAAAAAAAAATCCCGTAAAAATACAGATATCAACCTGTGTTCTTTTCTATTCCACTTCGCGTACACGTACAGGATTATTCAGATCTGCAGGTAAAAAATTATACGGATTGTGTAAGATATTTTTTCTACAGTTTGGTGATTTAGAAACAAATGGACGATAAATGAGAAACATAAGCTTGTCTCATTAAAAAATAAATTATTCCTATCAAACAAAGGCTAAGATTCAATTAAACAAAGTATTACAATATTTTGTGAATATTCCTTTCAAAACTAATTCTTAGATGTATACAGTATCAGCTTGGTGGGAATTAAAAACAAAAGTTTATACACATTATAATATGTCTACTTATTCAAATTAAAGAATTTTCAATTTAAAGTTTTTTTTTTGTTTTGTTTATTTATGTTTGTGATTTATTGTGTATATGTCACATACTATTGTTAGACGGTAAAATCTAATGATGTTAATCGGATGATCCATTTCGATTCTGCACAATCCATCATTATCTACTGCAAATATGACGTACAGAGCATAAGTGATATAAGTGCAAGGGGAATATATATTTAAAACTTGAGAAAAATCCTTTCAACAATAATTCTCAGAATCTTTTACGTAACTTACTTTCAGAACTTTGTATAATAAAAGCTTATGTACAGGGAGGGGGTACTAAAAAATTTCAAACTCAAAACATATTAAAATGGGGAAAGCCGTAATTCCACAAAAATATACCATATTTGGACAACCATTTCTATGGTTCCAAGAAAATAGACTTTAATTCATTTTAATAAATACATTTAATCTGCTTCGGTGGCCGAGTGGTCTAACGCGCTACTCTTGCGGTAGGCTGTACTGCCAATGACGGAGATATTGAGGTTCGAATCTCATTCTGGTATACTGAGGGTGTTTTTCCAAAATGGGTTTCCACCCCCTCTCCACGCAACTACGGGTACACTTCCTATTTATAAAACCTTTTTAATCCTTTAAATCAATAGCATAATTAGCACATAAGCGTATAAACCGAACGGATAGTAAGATGAAGGGCTAAAATAAATAATAATATAAAAACTCTACTTTTATACTAAAAATTTACTACGAGAGCTAATAGTATAAAAGTGTACCAATTTACGATAGGGAAGATATAATTTACAGACATTATTAATACATGATTCTCGATGTCACAAAAAACATGGTTAAGGTATCTTTAAAATAAAAGGTCTTGCGCTGTAGAGTGGCACAAAAATCACTAAACGTATAAGCTTAAGCTGAGCCTTAGTTTTATGACTAAACTGTCGAACAACTATTGATAGTTACGGGCTGAGCTGTCCACTTGGTCGCACGGAAAAGTCAAGTCCAGTTTCTAGCGTTATGGCGGGAGTAATTACAGACAAACCCGTCTAGGTGGCGTAGTTGGCTAAACGCGCTAGTTTCGTGTTGAGCTAGACTGCCGAGGAAGGGGAGATCGAGGTTCAAATCCCGGTCGGGTGAACTGGGAGTGGTTTTCCTAATTGATTTCCCACTCTCCCTCCACGCAAATTCGGGTTAACTTCCTCTAAACTCAACCTTCCGAATTCCTAATACATTGGGTAACTAGTACTTAAGCGTATAACCCGGACGGGCAGTAAGACGCGGTGCTAAATAAATTACAGATTAAACCGAAAACTTTATTGAAGTAATAGAGAAGCGGCCTGCTCTCCATTTAAAATATTTGAAAGTGTAATATCATGTTATCTTAAAAAATAAGTAATGTGAGGATAAATTCATCAAAACTCGAGAAGCTCATCCATTTTTTCTTGATAGTAAAGTAATCTAGTCGTGGTAAAATTGCGAAATGCACATGCCACGACTAAACTGTTTAATCATGGCAACAATAATATGACCCAGTTTGGTGGGCGCACTGTCTAAGGTGCTTCTCTCACAATAGACTGAGCTGCCGATAAAAGGGAGATCGTTGTTCAAACCTGGTAGTGTATACCGAGGGTGGTTTTTCCAAAATAATTTTTCACTCTCTCTCTCTCTCTCTGCGAAAATGTGTAATCATGGGAATTTCCTTATGGTTGAGAACAATTAAATTAATTTAAATTAGATGAAAAATTACACCTCAACACGGGGATTGGCTGAGCACGCCAAAGATCTACCCACCACTGAGTTATTTAGGATTCATCCCATTCTTTGGACATTCCTGTAACTAAAGTTAGTTTAACCTTGTGGTTGATACACATTTATATCACTAACTTAAAATCTTGTATTGAACACTTGCCAGCATAGCAGCCCTTTCGTAGTCGAACGTGACCGTGGTATAAACCATAGTTCATCGTAAAGGTAATTTCCCCACGTCCAGCACAGACTCTGCCTTAAACAATGAGTGAAGAATGACCCTGAGCATGGAACGACTCCTGGATAACTCAGTGGTAGTGGAGCATTGACGCGCGGTTAGATTTCCGTGCCCATGCGTCATCTTTAAATTAATTTAAACTAATACATAGTTTAATTTCTGTGCTTCCAGGTGTTCAACATAAGATAAAACCGGCACCGATGGGCACGCGGACTGAGGCATTAAGATAATTTAGTCTTATCGGTCGGTGACGTGGATATGTGGGTGTGAATGCCAACAAGGCCGTAGCCAGGGGAGGGTTTTGGGGGTTAAAACCCCCTCCGAAATTCTATGAACAAAATATATATGCCTTTATTTATGGTTCAAACAATATCAAAATTAAGATACAAGTACAAATTAGGGGGCTGTGTTACCCTAAAAAGCACTTCATAGAGCTTCTAGAGGTGTTTAATACTTAGAAATGGTCTTAGCCTTCGACAGTTAGGGGTTAATGTTGCCATAAAAAAACACTTCAGAAAGCTTCTAGAACTGTTTATCCTTTAGAATTTGTTCTAGCTTCCGGCAATTGGGGGATATACCCACCAAACCCCCCTGAAATTATTGGCTGGCTATGGCCTTGAATGCCAACCAACAGGTGAGGGTGTGCGTACAATTTCTTTAAATTATAGCCTCCTCATCCATCCTCGTCCGTCTCACTCCACGTATACCACAAAGATTATGTAGATAATACGGATTGAACTTTACATCGTGGTGCAGTTTTCTGTATTCAACTTTGAACAAAACACACATAATATAATGGAGAACAGTGAAAAAATATTACCATATTTTATATAAATAGTACTTCACAAACGCACAAACTTTCTCATATTGTGTATTATGGTTTAGAAGATAATTTTCAAAGAATTTTTTCCTGATAAAAACCAACATATCATCTTGTTAATCACAATAAACACTGTTTATATAATATACATTTTAAACCAAATTGCTAAAATATATCCAACCAAAATTAAAATTTTCAAAAATAAATTCTTTTTAGTAAACCCAAATATTATTTGTTATTTTTAAAAATAAAAACGTATTCTTATTTATCATGAAAACTCTCCAAAGATTCCCATTTTGAATTTAATCTTCAGATTCAATTTCCAAAAAATTCTAATTTTCTATATTTTGTCATGAGTATACATTTTAAGTAAAATCGTTATAGTCATTTTCAAAAATCACTCATCAGTAAACGACCCTTCATTGAATTTTTACCCAAAACCAAGTATGCAGTGTTATTTGTCACTGTCAAACATCCTAAGATACCCATTTGGAACCAAATCGTTAGGGATAATTAATTTAAAACTATTTCCAGTTTTTGGAAAAAACAGTCTTTAGTAAATTATCCATAAACAAGTTTTCACCCAAAACATAAATATACAGTGTTAATTGGCATGCCATATATTCCGAAGATAATCATTTGATACCAAATTGATAGAGCCATTTGTAACATATTTCATGTTTTTGAAAAATCAGTCATCAGTAAACTACCCATAAATGAGTTTTCACCCCATAAAATAGTATAAAGTACTATTTTTCATATCACACAATGTATAGATAAACATTTTGAACAAAATCTTTATAGCTTGTTTCGAAACATTTATAATTCTCAAAAATTTCACATTAGTATACTATCCTTCAACGAAATTTTGTCCGAAGACAAATTATACAATGTTATACGTCATGTAAAACAAATCCTAAATACGCAATTTAAATTAAAATCGTTATAGTGATTTTTGAAAAATTTGTATGGATAAAAAAAATAGCTCATCACTCAGTAAGTTACCATTAATTGAAGCGCTATGGTAAAAAAAAACACTCTTTTGTAGTATAGCCTTATACAATCTAAATATCAAGTTTGAACAAAATCCGTCAAAGTGTTTTGAATCAGTGACCAGGGACAGACAGACAGACTCGGGGGCAGACAGAATTGTAAAATCCTCTTTTTTGGGTTGGTGTTCCCATAAAGCGTGAAAATACAACAAAAACAAATAAACAAATACTCTGGAATTGAAAAACTTTTAAAATAATCTCAAATTTGCTGTAGTTAAGGGAAAATTGTAAAAAAACGTACTGAGATACGTTTAATGATTTAAGAGTAAATTTGAATATTTTTAACACCACATATTACTATCTGTTCAGGCTATATGCATATGCACTAATTATGCTAATGAGCTAGGGATGAATGTAGAGTAAGTGTACCTGCATTTTCATGGAGAGAGAGAGGGGAACCATTGAGTAAAAACCACCTTCAATACACTCGACCGGGATCTAACCACGATCTTCCTGTCATTGATAGTTTAGTCTATTGCGATAGTGACGCCTTAGACTGTGCGGCCGCCGAAGCAAGTAATCTTATCTAATTCCCCAATCAATCCGTCTTATGAAGGGAGGCTTTTAAATACATTTAACCTAAATGAGTAGTAAGATGTGTACTTAAACAACAGCATAAGTTAAGGGGGATATTAGTGCTTGACCCCGTACCTATACGAAACCACGTAGAGTCTAAGAATCTTAGATCCCATGGGTAATCGAACCCAAGTTTTTAGACTTAAAAACGTTTAAAGGTCCGTCGGTTTGGCCACATATCTGCCGCTAATACCGGAGTTAGATCACTTATGCTTGGAGCCCATCCTACGAAAGGTTGCCTTCGATGCGATATTAAAGTAAGCGTCGCCCGGAGTTTATTATTGAAAGCCAGATCAACACAAGCAGAAGCTAGCAAGCGAGCGGACACAGCGTCTAGTTACAGCGTGCGGCCCTCTGTTATTGTGTCCTCGGGGGAGATCGGCTCACCTCGTGATTCTCCGGTCACTCTGGGAGAGAAAACACAAAGCTACAGCTGCGTTATCCGCTAAAATCGAATGATATATTCCAAGTTTGTATTATCAAAAGGAACAAAAAGTTTTTTTAAAAAAAAGAAAGAAGAAACACGATGTTCGGCTCTAAGGCTTACCGGCGTGGAAAATATAATAACAAATTTTATTTGATCGGCTGAGAGAGTTTTTCCTTATATTAAATTTTTTTTTTTATGATACAATAGCATTAAAATCACCGGAAAGATAAAAACTCTTCATCCATTATTATAATGCTGAAAAACAAGTTTTGCTTCTTTCCCCCTCCCCCCTCCAAACTTATATGACAAGTCAAAAGAAAGTACTGATCTCATAGATTTTAAATTAAGACACGGCTTGAAAGAGTTTTGGACAGTGAAGAAGAGAAAATACTAGTTAGAATTAACTCGATACTTTTAGAAGCGGTGACCGATCGGGCGTTACAGTCTAATTTAATTTGATTGCAGTTGTAAGGAGGTTGAGATTCGAAACAACCGGTAGGCCTAGTGCACAAGGGAAGGGTGTTTGGTGGTTTTTGTTTTTGTTTTAAACGTGATTTTCCTTTGCTCGTTTCACATTTATACACAGAAAAAAACAATTTACCAAAAAATAATGGAGACTACAAAATTATGTTGTTATGCTCAAACTAATTTTGTAGTCAATATTAAATTTGTTGTAACCTGTACAAAACTGTTTTTTCTGTATACCAGAGTATTTTATCTAAGCTACCCTTTCTAATCCTTACTCTTGAATATAAATAGTTAATTCACTGTGTATAAACGTTAAACATGAATAGTAAATGTATAAAAATAGTGACATCTTGAAAATAATGGTACTAACACGCACTTTTGTATGTCAACATTTACAAAATGTCGCTATGTTTATATTCATCTTAAGTCAACAGCCCGAAAACTGGTTTGATGATATTTTTATCCATCAGGAGCCGGGCATGCACTTAGCCCTTAGGATGGTTAGTGCTACCCACACCATCTGGTAGAAATTCCATGCACTAGTAGAGTTCAGGAAGTGTGGTGGTTATCGTTGCCTTCCACATTGAATTTCTATGAGCGATAAAGAAAGGGCCTACCAATTTCATCGGGAAGGCTATTTTCACATACATTCTAGGGTTCTTTTACATGTCATAACTGATATGGGACCGATGACTTTACTTCCTCTCTGAAGGAAGTTGTGCTACGGATATTTATCGCTCAAGAAACATCCGATGAGCCATTTTGGGTTTGAATCCCCAAATATCGGGTCCTGAGGTGAGTACTTTACCCAATACCACCGAGGTTGACATGTTTATCCAATAGTGAGCGAAATTGGCACCTTATATGTCAAAAGTTGTAATGTCAGAACACATACCGTATCGTATGAATACAAGAACACGCATCATTGGTATCATGGTCTAACGTGTCACACTCAGCTTGAACTGGTTTGTTGGAGACTGGAAGATCGGGGTACGAATCCCAGTTGGGTGCGTTGCTTCCTAAACGGTTTCTCATTCTGATCTCAAGAAAATGCGGGTATATTTCCTATAAAATTATACCTTACCTTTCCAAATTCCACTTAAATGATTAATGTATGCGTACAACTCATAACGGTTGCTAAAGCACGATGAAAAACAATTTAAAAAAAACATGAGAGATAGAGCTAGTTTCTTTCAAAAAGTTCAGATAAGTGTCTATAAATGCAAGGCCGACTATACCTCATCACGTTCACACTGTTGGGCGGTTGATAAAAGAGAACGGCCGAAAAAAAATGACCGGAGTTGCCCAGATAGGGGGACAGTTCACTTATTGGTTCATTTACCGCAAGAAGACCGCTAGGTTGCAATATATAGGACGTAACCTCTTGCCACACGCGGCCGGTAAACAAAGATGGGCTGCAAGCGCTGCTTACACAAACTAAAAAAACTCCACTAGATGCTCGTTTAGAATATAGAGACTAAAAGGTAAAATGCGTTATGAAACACATCATTTCTTATTAAAAGAAATTTCTAACGAAAGGATGAAAACTAAACTAGAATTAAAAATAATATAATACTATGATAGAATCAACCCCATATATAGTCATTATTAAGTTTTTCCCCTAAATTTGAAATTTACTACCCATTTCGAGCTACCCACATATTTATAATAATGCCGTAGGTATGAAGAAGATAGGTCTAAAAGGAAGTGTGCCCGAATTTATTAAGAGGTAGATGAATAAACTATTTCGGAAAAACCACATAAGTAGACTAGGACGGGATTGGAACCTCCCCAACATAGGCAAACAAGACAATTCGAGACTAACGCCTTTGTTAACGTCCCCAGGTTTTGTTTTATCACAACGTCTTGATAAGTTACTCCTATGGGATAGGGATGAGAAAAGGAAAATGGTAAAGGTATCTACCCACATTTGCGTGGAAGGAGAGTGGGAAAATACTTAGAATAAACACCCTCACCAGACCTGAACGGGGTTCAAACCCTAATCTCCCCGTCATCGACAGTCTAATATATTGAAAGAGTGGTACCTAATACCACGTGACCACTGAAGCGACAATTTATTAAGTATTACATTTTCTGTCGGTCTGTTAGTTTGTTGCCAGTAAACTCAAATAATAATAGTTGGATCTCTTGTTGTGGAGTTTCTATATTTTCTGGGTAGTTTAAGGATAAGAAGACCAAAGTAATATATTTTTAGAACTTTTTGTTTGTTTGTTTATTTGTTTGTTGCCAGTGAACTCAATAATTACTCATCGAATTGATACGGGACTTTTTCTGTTGCACTCCTTATCTTTCCGGGAACAGTGTAAGTTACCTCATCATCAAGCGAAGCAGTGTCGACAAATTTGGCGTAAGCAGTAAAACTAAATAGCGGCTGCTTGGCATGGGTACCAAACATGGCACCAGTGTGAGTAGCGGTGAGTTCGTTTTTCTTCAGGAATCCACGTACGCGCATAAAGCACTGGTCTCGAGTCAGTTTCATTTTTATCTAGCATTTAAATTTGTCAGTTGTGTTGAATACGTTAGCGCTGCGAATAATAATATTGCTTACTTTTTGCTACCAAGAAAATTTAACAATTTTGTTCGGGTTGGTAGGGTGTTCACTATAGAGTCCTTCTTTAAATTTACTTTATTTTTGTTTCTTAGAGGGAAATTTACTATAAAATATTTATTTTGGTGTTCATTGCAACAATACCTCCATGTAAGAGGCCACTGTTAATGTGTTTGTATATGCACCTTAAATCTAGTTAACTTTATTTATTCATTTTATGGTTTTATATATAAATTATGTTTATCTAGTTTTGTTTCTTAGATGGTATATTTTATCTATTTTTACTTTCTCTCTATCTTACAGGTAGAGAAAGTATTGTGATCGTCAAAAAAATCGAACTCGAGATTTTGATGAATTTTGACGTTTCATGACTTCCTGAATCCGAAAAAGTGGTTTTTGAATTTCCGTCTGTCTGTCTGTCTGTCTTTCTGTCTGTCTGTCTGTCTGTCTGTCTGTCTGTACCTCCAACTAGAGCCTAAACTATTTTACCGATTGAGCTGAAACTTGATATCTAGGGTTTTCATAGGGTTGCCCCGAGGGGTTTTTGGAATTGGATATCTACCCCTAAAATTAAGGGTAGTTTACTGAAGGGAAAAAAGAGAAAAAGTCGATTTTCTCAAAATCGGCTCTAACGATTTTGATTAAATTTCATTTATGAACATTAATAAATATTCCAAACAAAATGGCTACTCTCAATATTTCGGCAAAATGGCTTTAAGGGCTCCGGTCTGATGCGTAAATTAACATTTTTTATAATAGCTCCGAAACTATTTGAGATATGAAATTACTTAGCATTACAAATATGTATATATATTTATAATACAAATATTTTATTCGAAACATATTTTTATAAAATCAATAATTTTCAATCTATACGCAATTATATATATATTTTTAGCTTTTTGGACATTAAAGCTTAAGTATTGCGATCGTAAAAAAAACTAACCTGAAATGTTGATGGATTTCGACGTCTCATGACCCCCCGAACCCTAAAAAATAGTCTTTGCAATGCCGTCTGTCTGTGTGTCTATTAAAACTTAAAATTAAGGGTAGTTTACTGAAGGGCAAAAAGAGAAAAAGTCGATTTTCTCAAAATCGGCTCTAACGATTTTGATTAAATTTCATTTATGAACATTAATAAATATTCCAAACAAAATGGCTACTCTCAATATTTCGGCAAAATGGCTTTAAGGGCTCCGGTCTGATGCGTAAATTAACATTTTTTATAATAGCTCCGAAACTATTTGAGATATGAAATTACTTAGCATTACAAATATGTATATATATTTATAATACAAATATTTTATTCGAAACATATTTTTATAAAATCAATAATTTTCAATCTATACGCAATTATATATATATTTTTAACTTTTTGGACATTAAAGCTTAAGTATTGCGATCGTAAAAAAAACTAACCTGAAATGTTGATGGATGTCGACGTCTCATGACCCCCCGAACCCTAAAAAATAGTCTTTGCAATGCCGTCTGTCTGTGTGTCTATTAAAACTTAAAATTAAGGGTAGTTTACTGAAGGGCAAAAAGAGAAAAAGTCGATTTTCTCAAAATCGGCTCTAACGATTTTGATTAAATTTCATTTATGAACATTAATAAATATTCCAAACAAAATGGCTACTCTCAATATTTCGGCAAAATGGCTTTAAGGGCTCCGGTCTGATGCGTAAATTAACATTTTTTATAATAGCTCCGAAACTATTTGAGATATGAAATTACTTAGCATTACAAATATGTATATATATTTATAATACAGATATTTTATCCGAAACATATTTTTATAAAATCAATAACTTTCAATCTATACGCAATTATATGAATTTTTTTAACTTTTTGGACATTAAAGTTTAAGTATTGCGACCGTAAAAAAAAACTAACCTGAAATGTTGATGGATGTCGACGTCTCATGACCCCCCGAACCCTAAAAAATAGTCTTTGCAATGCCGTCTGTCTGTGTGTCTATAAAAACTTAAAATTAAGGGTAGTTTACTGAAGGGCGAAAAGAGAAAAATTTGGTTTTCTCAAAATCTGCTCAAACGATTTTGATTAAAATTCGTATCTAGGCGTTGATTAAGATTATAAATAAACTGGCTATTTTCATTTTCCTATGAAAATGATTTTTAGGGTACTTTACAGAAGCGTTAATTTCCGTATCTCCACAACTATTTGAGAAACTAAACAACTTATCATTGCAAAATTGTAGGACTATTAGAAATAAAAAACTTTTATTTGACATATATTTTTATAAAAGCAACAGTTTCTGAGATATTTGCAAATATATTAATACAATTTTGTGAGCTTTAGTTGTAAACATATACTACTTAAGTCTTAACGCAATAATTCTCCAATGCCATAGAGTAATTAAATATAAGTATCTAAAAAAGTATGTTATTTTTCCTTAAAGCTCTTAGGAGAAATGTTTGCATAGCAATGATCTATCTCCATTTTAGACTCAATAGTCAATATTTACATTTTTTATTGGTCAAAATGTATAAATGAATAATTAAATATCAATGCGATGACTTGAAGATCTGCAACACCTTATAAAATGTTAAAATTTTAACCAGAAATCGAAATTTTAATACGAAGTGTTGACCCTTGTGGAAGACATTAAACTGTTTGAAATGCTCTTAGGTGGACAAAGATGCGCCTCTTTTCTCATTGATTCTATATCATTGTATATTATTTTATGCGTGTTCTTATGTGGAGTGGTGATGATACAATGTACATTATTTCGTTCAGAAATCTTACGAGTTTAAAGAAAGAGAGAGAAAGTCTGTGCGGTGTGCCGTACCATTTATTTTGGTGTTATTTCAACCGTTTTTAGAGCCCGTTTGAATCAACTGTGAGTGAAACATCTATGATTTAAAAAAAAAAAGTTTGATTAGCTGGCACTGAAATACTCTTTTTCTAGGTTCGAGTCTAGATAGGGTCAAACTTTCTTAGGGCCATAAAGTTATATAGTCTAGCCACCGGTTGACAATATATTAAATTAAACGTGGCATCAGTTGAATGTGAGAGTAGTTTATCCCTGAGCCTAGGTTGTACAAGATGTGCCAGAACAGGCTCGCAGGTTACCTATGGCTACATTTTGAGGGGGGAGTAATGGGGAGGTGAGTGTAAAAGGGCACTCACTCATACCCTTAATAATGGGTATAAACTCTTTGTCTTTCGGTTTTTAATGAACAAGCACATGTCATAATATTCGGGACGTCACGTACAACTAGAATACCAGGCTGTGGAGGATCACATCATATATTGGACGACTGTATCAGTGAGACGACCACATTTGTTACATTTATAATATATTACTATGGTACTTTATTACTTAATGAAAGCACAGGTCTATATTTATTTTTCATATTATGTGTTAAATAGGTTCATTTTAATTTTTAATTAAATGCAATATTATTTGATATTTCAGTGGTAAAGGGATCCCAGACCCCCGGCTATGTGCTTAACCCAGTATTAATTACCTTTTCTAATTGGTTATTGTTTGGTCAGAAAAGAGAGATGTTAAATTTTATAAAAGTATAGTGTATTGGTGACATGTATAATTTATTTACGTTTTTATTGGTTTTAAAAGTAATCAAATAATACGGATTGCTGGCCCATTTGACAACGTGGTGAAATGGCTGAGCTTTATTTTTCAAAAAAGAAGTTTTTGGTACTAGCTTTTATTTTATTTGTATTTCAGCAAGGGTTTTTTATGTACACATTTTGGACCAATCTATCATACCTACACACGATTTATAAGCTAAATTAATTTAAAAAAAAATATTCACAACACACATGCTCACATCAGTTAAATCATCACTTTGAAAGAGTTAGCACCTATTCGACTAATTATAACATTTTGAGCATGCTGGTAGTCAAACCTAAAACTCTTAAATCAATATGCAGACACCAAATCGACCTAACTAATGAACTACCCGCTTCAGTGGCCACGTAGACTAAGGCGCCGCTCTTGCAGTAGACTAGACTTCCGATAACGGGGAGATAGAGGTTCGAATCTCGGTCGGGTGTACTGTGGGTGGTTTTTACAAAATGGTTTCCTACTCTCCTTCCACGCAAATGTGGGTACACTTTTTATAATATACCATTCCTAATTCTTAAAATCATTAGCGTAATTAATACATAAGCGTATAACCCAAACGGTTACTAAGACGTGGTGCTAAAAAAACTTTAAAAAAAAACTAAGAAAGTGCACATGTGATGAAGTGCCAACATAATTTGCTCTTGGGAAATATTTTAACTGACGAACTGCTTGTGGGGTAGGAGGGTAAAGGGCAGGGGCTATCACGTTTGGTTAGGTGTAAGAAAAGGCGGTTGCCTTAACTCCAACATTAAATTCATTATTGTTATTATTATTATTTAGGGGAGCGTGTCAAATACGAAATTATGTTCTGTATATAAAACTATTTCTTTTAGCGCGGTGAGCAAATAAAAGTCTGACTACTCACTTTAATGGTCGAGTGGTGTAAGGAATCACTCTAGCAATAGACTGGACAGCCTATAAAGAGGATATCAGAGTTCTAAAACCAGTCAGGTGTACTGAGTGTTTTTTTTTTTCCTAAGGTGTTTTCCACTCTTCTCACACGCAAATGGGAGCTATTTCCCTTTAAATTTTACGCTACTCATCCTTAACAAATTAGATAAATTAGTACTGTACATATGAGCACAGTCCAAACTGATTTGTTAGACAGAATGCTAAAAAGGAAAATAAATAAATAACAGTCAAATTCTAATTGTAATTAAACATATTTAAGGGTTATTAAAGTTAATGAAACATTTTTCATATAACAAACGTCAAGTCCTGTTGTTTTCAGCTGCTAAATTTTGATAGCTAATATCAGTGGCGGAGGTGTTACAAAGGTAAGCAGAACTCTAACCTGAGTTTGTTAAGATTACCGTTCTAGAAGGTCTTTTATTCCACCAAAATACTACAACACGGTGGGATTCTTGTAAGAAATATGGCCTTTCACAACGGGCTACCTACCAAAATAAGAGTATAGTTGAAACTTGCTTTGGGAAATTGTTCTTATCACTCAATAATTCACTCATTGGCCAGGTAACAACGGAAATAATATTTAGCACCGCGTCTTACTACCAGTTTCGGGTTGTACGCTTAAGTACTAATTACGCTAATGGATTATGAATTGGGAGGGTTGAATTTAGAGGAAGTGAACCCGTATTTGCGTGGAGGCAGAGTGGAAAACCATTTAGGAAAAACTACCCCCAGTTCACCCAACCGAGATTCGAACCTCGATCTCCCCGTCCTCGGCGGATCGAGCTCAACACGACTAGCGTGTTAGCCAACTACGCCACCGAGACGAGTAACAATGAAAATACCTTTCCGATGTAAGATATGTAGAGCAGACTATTAGTACTAGTAATATAATAAAATGGTACTATTGTTGAACACAATTTTTGTGTGCGTGTCCAAATAACCTTTCGGGTTGTAGGTTACGCTAATGGGCTATTGATGAGGAAGGTTGAACTTAGATACACGGCATAATCTGCCGGGATTCAAACCTTGATCTCCCCGTCATCGATAGTCCAACCTATTGTGGGAGTGCCACCATGGAGCATTTAACCACCAAATTAGGTATTTAAAATTTTGTAGAAGTTTTTTCCTACCACTTACCAGACTCTTACTAATGGTATGGTAGTATTAAGGATTCAAAGAGTCCATCATAAGTGCAGTCGTAAGTAACTTAGTCCTTAAGGTGAGAGCGTAGTGAACTTGTGTTAAGGGCAGTCTTTTTACAGTTTATAAAAAAAAATATTTTTTGTCTAAAAGAAATCTAATATGGTTATATTTTCTTCACGTGGTGAAATCAACAGTTGTTGAATGAGCATAACAGCATTAGATGAGAAACTTTAAATCAGGAGAAAATGTTGTCACTAAATTCCAGGATATCCTTGACAGATATTCAAGAACGAACTGTTGATATCATCACGTGAGTAAAATTAAACTCTGTTTCTACTGGAGAAATATATTATTTATTTTGACCAACACATATTTTTATATAAAAACTAAAAAAAATACTGTTATTTAGTTGTGTTCCCTATACTTAAAAAAAATACAAACAATGCGATCAGTGAAAGTATTGTGTCAAACAGACACCTTATTGGAACATTGGACTCTCCAATCAATTAACAATGTTGGACCATGATGCTGACTGGGGACTCGCTAGCGATCTCATAAAGGGCTGTTAGACTAGTCCCGATAATCCCGTGAGTGTTAACCTGCTAAGTGCTGGTTGACCGGAGATTCCCAGCAGATTAGTAGTGCTTAAGGGCAAGCGAAAAGAAGAGAGGCGAGGTAATTAACTATCACAGCAGCTGTTAACCTACTATATCATATCCTGAAAAATATATGTAGTACGATAACCACCTGCTCTATTGGAAATATTTTTAGGGGGGGTCCACAACGTAGTTTTATATATCCTCTTAAATACTAAAATAGCCGGCAGTAGCCGACCACGCCATACTGTAAACGACTATGATTGAATCACCTGATACAGTGGTTGAATAGTCTAAAGCGTCTCTCTTGTGTTAGACTGGCCTACTGATGATGGGCAGATCAGGGCTCAAATCTCGGTCAGGTGGGTTGAGGTTGGTATTTTCCTAAATGGTTTCTCACTCTCCTTCCACGCAAATGTGGGTAGATTACCTCTATAATACTTCCTTACTCATACCTACCCCATTAGAGTAATTATCATGTATGCGTATAACCTGAACAGGTATTAAGACGCGGTGCTATTAAGAAAAACTATGAATCAGATGACAACTTACTTTGCACTTACCATAGATCACTATGATAATAATTTACGATTTAATAATAAACGATCTTTATTTTTCATTTAATGTGATAAAAGGTGCATTTTAATTTTAATTAAATCTTATATAAATTGAAATTTCATGTCTTGTCTTTATTATAAATATTTTATTTTAGTGAACTCAAAAATGTATTCGTACCATTATACCAACCCCGTTTTTGTTCCGCATGATTTGGAGCAAACGAAATTAAACCAGAAGTGTAGAAGTTCAACTCTCTAATCTTCTCGAGTAGAGACGAGGTCTAGTTTTTTTTTCTCCCTGCACGATAAACGGGTGGTTTGAGATCAACATGGAACTAGGGTTGATATATTCACCTCCAGATAAGTATGCGCATATCTGATTATATAGAAGCTTATATTAGTGCATTATCCATACTAAAGTTGAAGCGTTAACAACGAGATAGACCTACCGGTGACCACATGGCCTAAAATGTTAGATTTGCGTCATACAAAGTCGTTGTTGAGTGGAAGTATTGGTTCAAATCTCAGCCTGGTGCAATGAGGGTGTTTTTCCACGGTAGTGCAGGTCACTGGATCTAGATTATCTTCCTCCAACTGCCGATAAGGGGAGATTGAGGTTAGAATCTCGGTCGAGTGAGTGTGAGGGTGGTCTTTCCAAAATGGTTTTCCATTCACCCTCCACGCAAATTCGTGTACACTTCCTCTAAAATAGTATCTTCCTCATCCCTAGAATCAATAGCGTAGTTAGTACATAAGCGTTTAACTCGAACGGGTATTAAGACGCAGTGCTAAAAATTAAGTTAAATAATGTGGTGTTGTACGAAATAAATAAAATTGAACGACATATGTTAATTGTTCCAACTTGCCCTATGTATGAGTGATGATTCTTCTAAATTAAGTACAAGAAAATTATTATCGTGTGAACGACCAACTACCATAGAAAGTATGAGCTAAACAAGCCATTATAATTTAAACTTTTTGTATAGTTTGGTAAAAGCGTAGGTCTTATACTAGCAAATTTAAGAATGATTTCCCTGTATTTAAAACAAAAGTTAAACGAGATATATTTGTATCTAAAATTAATTAAAAGCTACCAATTTTAATAAATGTATTTTTCAGATGTAATTATAAATATATTTATTTATTTATTACGCCTTATTGTTTCAAAATCAGGGTTGATACATTCTTAAAGATTTAAAATACCTTAAAAAATCCCAGTTTTTTCATACCTAAAATTATATTTTTACTTTCTCTCTATCTTACAGGTAGAGAAAGTATGGTGATCGTCAAAAAAATCGAACTCGAGATTTTGATGAATTTTGACGTTTCATGACTTCCTGAATCCGAAAAAGTGGTTTTTGAACTTCCGTCTGTCTGTCTGTCTGTCTGTCTGTACCTCCAACTAGAGCCTAAACTATCTTACCGATTGAGCTGAAACTTGATATCTAGGGTTTTCATAGGGTTGCCCCGAGGGGTTTTTGGAATTAGATATCTACCCCTAAAATTAAGGGTAGTTTACTGAAGGGCAAAAAGAGAAAAAGTCGATTTTCTCAAAATCGGCTCTAACGATTTTGATTAAATTTCATTTATGAACATTAATAAATATTCCAAACAAAATGGCTACTCTCAATATTTCGGCAAAATGGCTTTAAGGGCTCCGGTCTGATGCGTAAATTAACATTTTTTATAATAGCTCCGAAACTATTTGAGATATGAAATTACTTAGCATTACAAATATGTATATATATTTATAATACAGATATTTTATCCGAAACATATTTTTATAAAATCAATAACTTTCAATCTATACGCAATTATATGAATTTTTTTAACTTTTTGGACATTAAAGTTTAAGTATTGCGACCGTAAAAAAAAACTAACCTGAAATGTTGATGGATGTCGACGTCTCATGACCCCCCGAACCCTAAAAAATAGTCTTTGCAATGCCGTCTGTCTGTGTGTCTATAAAAACTTAAAATTAAGGGTAGTTTACTGAAGGGCGAAAAGAGAAAAATTTGGTTTTCTCAAAATCTGCTCAAACGATTTTGATTAAAATTCGTATCTAGGCGTTGATTAAGATTATAAATAAACTGGCTATTTTCATTTTCCTATGAAAATGATTTTTAGGGTACTTTACAGAAGCGTTAATTTCCGTATCTCCACAACTATTTGAGAAACTAAACAACTTATCATTGCAAAATTGTAGGACTATTAGAAATAAAAAACTTTTATTTGACATATATTTTTATAAAAGCAGCAGTTTCTGAGATATTTGCAAATATATTAATACAATTTTGTGAGCTTTAGTTGTAAACATATACTACTTAAGTCTTAACGCAATAATTCTCCAATGCCATAGAGTAATTAAATATAAGTATCTAAAAAAGTATGTTATTTTTCCTTAAATCTCTTAGGAGAAATGTTTGCATAGCAATGATCTATCTCCATTTTAGACTCAATAGTCAATATTTACATTTTTTATTGGTCAAAATGTATAAATGAATAATTAAATATCAATGCGATGACTTGAAGATCTGCAACACCTTATAAAATGTTAAAACTTTAACCAGAATCGAAATTTTAATACGAAGTGTTGACCCTTGTGGAAGACATTAAACTGTTTGAAATGTTCTTAGGTGGACAAAGATGCTCCTCTTTTCTCATTGATTACATATCATTGTATATTATTTTATGCGTGTTCTTATTTGGAGTGGTGATGATACAATGTACATTATTCCGTTCAGAAATCTTAAGAGTTTATAGAAAGAGAGAGAAAGTCTGTGCGGTGCGCCGTACCATTTATTTCCTCATACTTAAAAAAGCATGTCTGTAAACAAAAATATACTTATTTTTACCGTTTATTATTATTAAATTGTCAATAACATATAGCTAAAAACAAATATTTCAGTGATTTTTGCAAAATCAAATGGAGTGTAAAGAACACTAATAGTTTATTATTAAACTTTACTTCGTATTTTGAATAACGATCGCAAAAATACATTAAGCCTATGTGAAAGTCATTCCAATGACAATTTTAAATCTCTCCTAACAATATGTTTACTATTCAAATAATTGATTCAAAGATCATTTTGAGTCAAAATGTTTAAATCAAAATGTGGTACAGTTGCCCAGATAAGAGTGGTTAAAGTTTAATTTACGAGCACTCTAAACTACACTTACCAATTAATGAAATGCTCAGTCTATCTGTGTATAATTCATTCACGATAGGTCTTTACCTGGATGACAGTTCAAAAATCATATGTTTAGGTTTTAGGTAACCAACACTTGTAAGAGAACACCGTTTTGTTATGAATGTTAAGTTTTTTAATTACATGTTATATTTTACATTTAAAATAACTTAAACTTAAGTTTTCTCACATTATTTCATTACTTTTAACAATTTCTTTTTACCCAATCCGAAACAATATTTTAAACATATATTAAAAGTACCTATTCTTTGTTTTGGAATGTTATCTATGATGTGTAATATAGTGCATGCATTAATACCTTTTAATAAAGGCATCGTATTTACTTGGTAAAGATAAAATACTTGTAATTTATTTTATATATGATTAACTATTTTATTATTAGTTTATTGTTTTTAGAAATATTTAACTGAATAAAATATAATCGTCTGCTGCGAGGATACACCATTTTAAACAACTTGTCCGCGTCATCATCAACCACATGGCTAATATTCGTTGGTCGCCATTTTAAAGCCATATTTGTTAGACCTTTTGTGAAAGTGCTCGGAATAATAATTATTTTAACTTGAATAGAAGGATAAATAAGCTTTGTGGACGACCTCAAATAAATATTAAGACTTTGTTTAATTTAAATATATTTCATAGAATTTATTACTGTGCGCGTTTATTATATTTTTAACTTTAAATTAAGTCTCTAGTTTGTTAGGTCCACGCCTTACTCTAACTTATAATAATTTATAACTAAGTTAAATTACCTTTTATTTTAATTATTGGGCTTCTGTATTAACGTAAAAAAACTTAATCCTAGATCATATTACTAATTATTTTAAGAATAACTTTGTGTATACAGATATTTTCTCTTTAGTTCGAATACATATTAGGCCTAATTTGGTTAATTTTAATCTTACTTTAATCTAACTTTAATCTAACTTTAAACTAACTTTAAACTTTTATCTTTTATCAAACTTAAATATAAGTTTAATCTAACTTTAATCTCACGAAATTTTATAAGGGGTTCTTTTTATTTGTGGATAGATTTGTGTGTGTTTTTTTGATAATGAGTTCCCAGGAGAAAAAAAGAAGAGAAGTTACAGATCACCAAGTCATTCAAAAATTTCAATTTCAAAATTCTTTGAGGCATAATATTGGCCTAAATTACTGTGGTTAACTATCACATTACTCTACATAACCATATGTTTTCATAACAGCTGTCCCAAGTGACAGTGGCAGATATCAGCTGTTGGCGTAGTGATATTTTAGGGACTATTTTCTAGTTACTTTTTTAGCTGTCATCCAAGTAAACTTAGGTCGTGAATGGCGTATGGTTGGACACTACGTAAGAATGAATAAATAGCCCAACATCCCAGTCTAGTTCATTTCTGATCTGAGCAGTGGTATCCATTATTTGATTTATCAACTTATCCCTATTGATTGACGTCAGAACATACACCTGGGACTTAATGTGACAAAAGAAAATAGTCCAAAGGTGAGACATTGGATGATTTCACTGAACAAACAATCGGACCACCTCGACCAATCCAAAGTTAGGGAAATTATCGATAGAGAAATACAATCAATCACCTTCCTACCAAAATGTAGAGGCTCGCTCGCTATCTTGGTGCAGTCACACACTTCAAACATCTGTATCTTGCCACCATTGTGAACTGGAGCCATATCTGTTTGAATTTTTTACTTGAAATTATACCAAAAACATTATTCAAGTTATGGACATCCTATTGGGTAGCATCCTGAATACATAATATTTTGACATCCACTACAGCCATAAATATATTCCAATATATTTGACTACATTTCTACTTTTATGTATGCACACATTATTTTTATGGGTTAACACGAAACCCCTTTAAAGAATATATATGGCTTCCTTTTTAAGCTTTAACAAAAATTAACTTTAACGTTCTTCCTAAATTTATTTCCCTTTTTTTATTTTGTCTTCCACACCTTATTACCCATTCGGGCTATCCGCATATTTTCCTGTAACATGTATTATATTATTTTATTTTTAGTTTCTAGAACGGCGTCTTACTACCCGTTCAGGTTCTACTTGTAATTATGTGCTAGTTATGATAATGTGTCAGGGATAAGTAGGGTTTAATTAATAGTTTAATTAATAGAACGTGTACTCACATTTGCTTGGAGAGATAATAGAAAACCAATTAGTAAAATCCACTCTCATTATACTAGACCGGGATTCGAACTCTGATCTCCCCTCCATCGGCAGTCCAGTTTATTGAGAGTTTGACGCCTTTTACCAGAGATCAACAAAAGTTCGGTTGTGTAACGGTAGTTCAAAGTGGCATTTTAGGGTACTCACAATTTTTTTTTTTGTACAACAGTAATTTACAACACCAAATCAGAGTCCAAGGAACAATTTTTTTTTTGTACAACAGTAATTTACAACACCAAATCAGAGTCCAAGGTCAACTCAAAATACTGTACGCACACCTACATTAGCTGTTGTACATGGCGTTTGTAATCGTCTAACATTTTGAGGGTATAATTGAGTTATGGTCTTTTCCAAGTGTGTAATTTCTTCATAGTTTAGATGTGGGATCGTACGATATTTCTTTTGAACTGAGTTATAATGAGTGCGAATAAAATACTTAGTGATCACTTACATTCCGAATGGACAGAGGATTATTTCTTTACGAAGTTAAGGGGATAGTGTTTGTTTAATGTACAATGCATGGGATTCTGTGGACAAGAAAGGTAATGTTAGATGAAATTACAAAACAAATAATCCGGAGAGTGACAAATATTTCCTTCCAAACACAAATGAAACTAATAAAATTAAATAATTGGTGAAATGCACAGCAGTCAATTTTTTACGAAAAATATAAATACAGTAGACTCCCGACTATCCGCTTTGCGGCTTAACCACGACATCAGTAACAGTGGGGGATACGTTTTTGATAAACGCCGCGTTGATGCAGAATAAAGGGCTACCGATTGTTATAATCAGTAAATACCTAGGGAAGAGATAGTAGCTAGAAAGAAAAAAATGTTTATGCAAGGGGGAGTGCACCGAAAAAGGAAAAAGCAAGCAGCTGCAATGAAGCAGAGGAATAATACAAACTTTTTAAGGGATGTGTCCATTTTGAGTATACTGTACATTGATTTCAAGTTTTTTTTTTATTATCTGAGGGCGCGAAGTATAATGATATGTTCATAAAAACAGTCACTATTATGTAAATACTAGTTTGAATTGAATGTGCTACAATCCCTAGTTTTACTAAATATACGAATTATCCGCGGTTTTGAGCTATTCGCAGCATTCGTCCTCTCCATTATCACGGATAATTGGGAGTTAACAGTACAAATAAAACAGTTACTCTCGTATCTATCTTATTGCGTGTACCAGATCTTTGATTAAAAAATAAATGGTTCGGAACTCCACACGGACTTTCTCACGCCATTGTTTAAAAATTGAGATATTTACTCAAAACTCGTAATGTATGTGGAGTGAAATAATATACAAACCCAAGCAAAAATTGCGTTATACTTACGTAAAACTTTTTTGACTCCCGGTTTTAAATTTTTATAATCTTACTTTAAAAGAATTAAAGTATTTGTTTGTATATTTGGACCAAGAAAAGATCGGTATTGGGTCCACAAGGGTCAACATTTCGTATTAAAATTTCTACTTCTGGTTAAAATTTTTGACACTTTATTAGAGGTTGCACATCTTATGGTTATCGCATTGTTATTAAATTTCTCATTTAAGATTTTAGACCTATAAAATGTAAATGTTGACTATTGAGTCTAAAATAAAAGAGATAGATCATTGCTGTACAAACAATTCCCCTAAGAGATTAAAGGAAAGAGAATATCAACTTTTTGAGAGACCAACTTATTTACTTACTCTATGGCATTAGATAATTATCAGGTTAAAATTTAAGTAGTTTCTCCGTACAACTAAAGCTCATAACATTGTATAAATATGTTTGGAACAACTAAGAAACCATTGGTTTTATAAATATATATTTCAAGTTAAAGTTTTTTATTATTAATAGTACTACAATTTTGCAATGGTAAGTTATTTAGTATCTTAAATAGTTGCAAAGATAAGGACATCTTCAGTTCTATTAAGTACCCTAAAAGTCAATTTCATGGGAAAATGATAGTAGCCGTTTTGTTTATAATCTTAATCAACGCCCATATACGAATTTTAAACAAAATTGTTAGAGCCCATTTTGGAAATAATCAATTTTTTCTCTTTTCCCCCTTTATTAAACTAATCTTAATTTTAGGGTTAAACAGATACACAGACAGACGGCATTGCATAAAACATTTTTTTGGGTTCGGGGGGTCATGAAACGTCGACATCTATCAACATCTCGGGCTAGATTTTTTTTTTTACGGTCACAATATTTTACCTTTATGATGCAAGAACTTAACCAAGTGGATGCTTTACTGACACTAGCGTGGGTGTGATTGCTTCGTCATAGGTTAAAAGGTGGACCGATAGTGTGCTCGGGACCACACTATCACTTCACTAAGCATTCACTATACGTTCTTGCATACCTCCGTAATATGTTCAAAAAATTAAAAATATATATTTATTTTCGTATAGCTTGAAAATTATTGGTTTTATAAAAATATATTTCAGATAAAAGATTTGTATTATAAATATACCTACATATTTGCAATGATAAGTAATTTAAAATCTCAAATAGTTACAGAGATATGATAGAAACATAAAATTTACGTATCAGACTGGAAATCTTAAATTCATTTTGACGAAAAATTGAGAGTTGCCATTTTGTTTGTAATATTGATCCAATGATTAGAAATGAAATTTAATCAAAATGTTTAGAACTGATTTTGAGAAAATAGATTTTTTCTCTTTTCGTCCTTTACTAAACTACTCTTAATTTTAGGGTTAAACAGGCAAACAGATAGACGGAATTGCAAATACCACTTTTTATGGTTCGGGGGGTCATGAGACGTTGACATCTATCAACATATCGGGTTAGATTTTTTTGACGGTCACAATACTTTACCTTCAGTGTTCGTAAAGTTTAAAAATATATTTATATGTGTGTTTAGATTAAAAATTATAGGTTTTATTAAAATTTGTTTCAAATAACACATCTTTATTATAAATAGACCAAAATATTTGCAAGGATAAATAATTTCATATCTCAAGTAATTTCGGAGGTATGATAAAAAAAAAGATCATTTACGCTTCAGACCCGAACACTTGAGTCATTTTGCTGAAAAAATGAGAGTAGCCATTTTGTTTATAATATTGATCAAAGCTTATAAATGAAATTTAATCAAAATCTTTATCGCCAATTTTGGGAAAATCGATTTTTCTCTTTTTGCCCTTCAGTAAACTATCCTTAATTTAAGGGTTGGATACCCAATCCCAAAAATTCCTCGGGGCAACTCTATGAAAACCCTAGATACCAAGTCTTAGCCCAATCGGTAAAATAGTTTAGGCGCTACTACAAGGTACAGACTGACGGTAATTCAAAAACTACTTTTTCGGATTCGGGGGGGGTCATGAAACGTAGAAATTCATAAAAATCTCGAGTTCGATTCTTTTGACGATCACAATCATTTATCTACCTGTAAGATAGCGAGAAAGTAAAAATAAACTTTACGTAGATTGTGAAATTATACACTCCCCCTACCCGCCTCGGTGGCGTAGTTGGCTAACGCGCCAATCGTGTTGAGCCAGGCCATCAAGGACAGGGAGATCGAGGTTCGAATCTCGGTCGGGTGAACTGGGGGTGGCTTTTCCTAAATGGTTTTCCACTCTCCCTCCATGCAAATGCGGGTTCACTTCATCTAAATTCAACCTTCCCAATTCATAATCTATTAGTGTAATTAGTACTTAAGCGTATAAACCGAACGGTTAGTAAGACGCGGTGCTAAATAAATAATGAATACACTCCCCCTCCCCAGTTTATACACAGATGTGATGGAAATACCTATGTAGAGGCTACAATAATAATCAACACACGATGAGGAGGATTTTTAGTTTTTGTATCTCGTGAAATGATTTTAAATATTAAAAGAAGCTCCTATAAAAATTAGTTTAGTGACCTCTGCCCTAGACAATGTGGCCATCGAGGCGGGTAATGTATTGTATTATAATTTTGGTTTTTATCATCGTGTCTTACTACCCATTTGTTTTATACATCTATTTACTAATTACTCTAATTTACTAGGAATGAGGAAGCTTGAATGTATGGGAAATGTATCCATATTTACATGAATGGAGGGTGGAAAACCATTTAGGAAAAATCAACGTCAGTAAACCCGACCGGGATTGAACCCTGCGATACAACCATCGTCGGCAGTTTAGTCTATTACTAGAATAACGCATTAGACCCTAAGACTAATCATTTTATTAGATTTGGTTCTACAAATGATCATATATCTTTAAAGTCTACTGTTATTTTTTTTTAGTTGAAAATATATAATGACTTAGGTATGATTTAATCAAAAGGACTGTATACTAATAAATATCGGAAGATGTAATTTCAACCAAAAAGAATTGAGAAATATATACTATATATATATAAAGACTTGCCACTTTATATAACATCAGATTACCGATAGTAATGAGGTTACGTACCCGACAAAAGGTTGTGACTGATTGTAGTCGAGCTCTTGTGTTGGTTCACCCTTAAGATGCGATGAAGGAGGATGCCAGATATTATAGTACCACATCTTAATAACCATTCGGGTTATAACACCTCTGTTCTAATTACGCTAATGTGTTAGAGACTAGGAAGGTTAAACTTAGAAGAAGTGTAGCAACATTTGCGTTGAGGAAGAGTGGAAAACCCTTTTACCCCGATCTCTCTGCTATCGCCAATTTAGTTTAACATAATAGTGACGCCTTAGAACATGGGGCCACCGAAGCAGGTAATATTTTATTTAGTTTGATAAAAAAATTATATCTAAAGAAGTGAAAAAAATACTCTTCTTAAATAGTGTTCCCTCCATCCCATCTGAAATCTTTCAGTTGATTAAAACCTTCCAATTTAATAAATTTCATAAATATCATAATTATTTCAATGCTGATTAATATCTAGACAACTCTTTCACACCCGCCTCGGTGGCGTAGTTGGCTAACGCGCTAGCCGTGTTGAGCTCGACCGCCGAGGACGGGGAGATCGATGTTCGAATCTCGGTCGGGTGAACTGGGGGTGGTTTTTTCTAAATGGTTTTCCACTCCTTCCACGCAAATGCGGGTTCACTTCATCTAAATCCAACCTTCCCAACTCCTAATCCATTAGCGTAATTAATACTTAAGCGTATAACCCGAACGGGTAGTAAGACGCGGTGCTAAATATTATTATTATTACTCTTTCACAATAGTGATATTACATGATAACACATTGTTTATTATATATGTTTATTAGATGAAACATGTGTTTACTCTATATCAAAATAAAAATAAAACTTTTCGAGTGGATTGCACCAATCACTTTCAAACTAGTACAAACAGTTACTTTGTATTTTTCTCAACAAATTACTCTGCGCTCATAGTTTTAAAACAAGTATGGTTATGGCATTATGGATAATTTATTAGCCTCCATGTTTCACGTTTTACAACCTGTCCGAGCTATCCGTGTATGCATACACTAATGGGGTAGGGAAGAGGAAAGTATATTATAGAGTAATTATAGTAACATAACATTTTTTAGGATAAAACATATTTTTACAGTCAACTGGGATTCGAACCTTGACCCTCCTATCACTGGCGAACAAGGCAAGACTAGATGGATGCCTTTGTCCATATGCCCACTAGTACAGAACTTGTAATAGTTTCATCACTGTATAAACAATTTCAACATGTGTACTAATTAGGCCTTAAAACTTCATTACATTCGTTAAAATTATTTATGATAGTTAAAATATTGTGGTAGATCCACCGCATTATTTGTCTTAGAACTTTTTTTATATAGAGAAAACAGTTTTTGTTGTACAGCAAAACATGTAAAAAAATTTCCAAGGTCATAGACATTTCTAATTAATCATTATACACTGCCCTTGGAAAGATAGTTCTGCTTTAAAAATTAATCTTTTTACAGACATTACGCATGTCTAAAATATTAATTTTAAAATTAGATTTTGGACAGCGTCGGAGTGAATTTTAATTACTTTTTTAAATCGTTTACATTCCTCTTGTAATTTCAATTACACGCAAGGAATACGATTTTAAAAAAAATTATCTTATTTAATAACATTTTTTCTTAGATTGCTTGGTGATCACAGTAAATACTAATATTTTTAGACTTTAATTGAGAAAGCTAAATTTTCCATTTAAATTTGTTTTGACCAGTTAAAGAAAGTACGACGTTCCGAAATGTTCTCACATAAATGTTGCACCAACCTTACTCTATTTTGGAACGAGGATGAAAGCTGACTAGACCTCTCTCAACTTTGAATGCAAATACTGTTACCAACTTTGAATACTGTGGGAGTGTAATCTTTTATACGTGTGATGAGTGCCTCCACGTTTAAGTAGAATCTCCTTCCTTTGCCATGTCATCTGAATCTTTCAAGCTAAAATTTAATTAAAAGTACGACGCCTTACGCGTGTTGAGACTGAAAATATACAAGTGTAAGGAGTTAGTCATTAAAAAAAATCGTATTAAATGCTAAATTCGCGAATTGGTTTCAATTCCACAACTATTTATAAAGTAATGTTTCATTCAGGTTTTAACTAAGATTAAAAAGTAAAGTTTAGCTCTTTAGAGAATGCATTACAATTTGGTGAGGATGGCTGCTGTAACAAATATCAATTTAAACACATGTTAAAAAATTGTATCTTGACACGGGAATCGACCCCGATGGTTGCTATAAGTAGCACACCCATAGTGACTACTGTCTGACTTTTATGCTGCTATTTTTACAAGTTGTAACTATAGTATAAGACTCTGGTGGAAAGAAACTTTTAAAAAGTACAAACCTTTTGGAGGTCGACATTAAAGATATTTTACTATTTTATGGTGACCTGGTGGTCTAGGGGTACGGTGTCAGACTTCTGTGCTAAGGGTCCGGGGTTCAATCCTCGGCCCCGGCACAGATTTATATGATTGCCAAACCCTTCCTTCACCTCTGACAAGACGTGTATTAATCACAACTTGTGAATGTGAGGAATGCCAGGCCTCCACCGTGGTTCGGATTCCACGTTAAACTGTAGGTCCTTCATTTCATCTCACAATCACCCTACCATTACACATTAGCGTAAGTGCGTATTACCCGAACGGGTAGTAAGACGCGGTGCTAATAATAATAATAACACTATTTTATTAGTGTTGTTTTATAGGTATTAATAATAAGTATCAAGAGGGACCACTGTAGGTCACATAACCGGACGTATGATTATGTAAAAGTAGATATAGTAACTTTTCTATTCTTCGGATAGGCTCTTCATATGAACATTGGACTGTGAATAGTGGACATAAACGTCCACCAGTCCCACCTAACCTTAAACTGATGTATAGCTCCTAACCTGAATAGTTAAGTGATAGAGCATTGGTTATTTAGTGTAAAGCTCTCGTGTTCGATTCCCATATCCAGGTACCATTTTATGGGTATAATATTAAATGCATACATAAATTAAATCAACTAATCGGTGTGGATTAAAATAACACCATTTTTATCTAAATATTAATATCGATGAGATTATATTGCAGTACAAATATAGCTTTTATTTTAATATCAAAAAAGTTAGCTATCAACCCTCGATAATGTTCATTCGTGATAGCTTTGACCTTTTCTATACGTTGTAAATTTACTACAATTAAATTTTCATAAGAAGAGACTTATCTAACAGCTAGAAAAGTTATTAGATATAATTTCCAATTTAATACAAGTCGCGTGATGGGAATCCTTAACTTTTGTTAGCTATTATCAATACTTATATAACAACACTAATGAAATAGTAAAATGTTTTAAGTTTTGTCTGCAAAATAATTGATTATATTTTATAAAAGGCCGTACTTATTAATAATTGATTATATAAACAGATTATTATGTATTCACCTGGCGAATTAATTCACTTTTAAAATGATCCCAATTTTTGTTGTTTGTTCAGAAAACAATAGTAATAACCCATTTGGTATATATTATATATTTTATTAAATGGAATCTTTCTTGCCCTTTCGCACTATCCGCAGTCAATTACTCTGGTAATGTTAGAATGAGGAAGGTAAAGTTTAGAGGAAATTTACTCTCATTTGCGAAGAGGGAGCGAAGTTATCTATGTACGAAAAAAAAAAAGCCTTATAACACCTGGCCGGAGCTAGAATCTGGACCTCTTCGCCTATTGCGAGAGTGACGCCCTAGACCAACGGTCTCAAACTCAAGTTAGTCGAAAGGCCAGATTCACAAACTCGGGTGCTTGTTGCGGGACATAACATTTAGAAAACATGTTTGCTTGATTTTAATTGGATTTTTTTTGTACCGCATCTTACAAACCATCGGGACCATACACATTTAAAACACCCAATAGGGTAGGGAATTAGGACAGTATAGTTGAGAAGAAGTGTACCTGCATTTATTTAGTGTTAACGTGGTAAAATATTTATAAAAATAGCCCGTAACACATTCGACTGAGATAACAAAATTTACTTAAAAATTTTCAGATAATGCTGTACTTTTATGTCAAATTAAATATTTAAGATCCACTTCGGTGGCCGCATGGTCTGATGCGCTACTATCGTGTTGGATTAGACTTCCGAAGATGGGGAGAGCGAGGTTCGATCCCGGTCGGGTGAACTGAGGATGATTTTTTTTCCTAAATGGTTTTCAATTCTCCTTCCATATATATACGGGTGCATTTCCTCTAAATTAAAACTTTCTAATCCCTAAAACCATTAGTGTAATTAGTACATAGGCGTATAACCCATACGGGTAGTAAGATGTGGTGCTAAAGAAATGTATTTATGTCTTTAAATTATTAACTTAATTAAAAAAGACGGCTTTGATTATTTCGCTGGCCCACATTCGTTTCTCATTCCCTTGGGTTCGGTTGTACCCTGGGCTCACTCTTAAGGGCAGAGAACCAAGAAAATACTGACATACATTACAGTGAGAATACTGCTAGTTGTTTCTTGAAGAGTGATGTTTATGTCAGTCATTAGTAATACTGGCTAACGCTTTACTCTCGTTTTAGAGTAGACTGCCGATTATGGGGAGATAGAAGATCGAATCTCGGTCGGGTGTACTTAAAATTGATTCCCACATTCCCTCCGCACAAATATGGGTACAGCCAGAACGGCTAATAAGACAGGTGCTTTATTAAAAAGAAGTAGAAATACGGTTATTATAACTATTTTACCAAGAAAAAAAATTACAGATCACTTACAAAGGGAAGATTGAAACATTCAGAAAAACAATAAAGTGGTCAATGAACTCTTGACTTCTAAGCAACAAGAAATAGCCCACAGCATTGGCCGAATGGTATAAGGCGTCGCTCTCATGTTGGACTGGCCTGCTGAAGACCGGGAGATCGAGGTTCGAATTACAGTGGTTTTTACTAAATTGTTTCCTACTCTTCATCCACGCAAATTTGGGTAGATTACCTCTAAAATTGAAGCGAATAGCACTATATAATTGTTTTTTGGGCAAAAATTCGTTGAAGGGTGGTTTACATATGAGAACTTTTTTAAAAACCAAAAATATAGTGATAAAATCTCTAACGATGTTGCTTAAAATATATATATTAAGATTATATGGCATGACTAATAGTAATGTATAATTATTTATTTTTTGGGGGGGAGGGGGGTAAAAACTCGTTCATGGGCTAATTACCGATAACTGATTTTTTTAAACTTGACATTTTTTATAATGGCCCTTGCAATTTAGTTTCCAATGGGTGTATTGGGAGGGTTTGTCATGAAAGAATAGTATAGTGTTTTTTTAGTAAAAATTGTTTAAGGGTAGTTTACAAAAGAAAGATTTCTTAGAAAACAAAATATTTTAAAAGTGGCATTAATGATTTGACTACAAATGGGTTTATCGTGGGTGTTTAACATTATAAATAACACTGTATACTGATTATTGGGGTATGTAATAGCATAATTATTTTAAGGTTTGTTCTGGCAGGATGTTAACCTGAGCTTGTACATTTCCTTGAAAGTCAAGAGTGTTGGGTTACCATCCTGTTGAGAATAGCAAATAGCTCATTTAGCCTGCATCCTGTTGACGAGGGAGACAAGTGACCGATGGACCTTCCTGGCTGGTGAAATATCGAGATCAGCAAGTTGTGTGTGAGAACCAGACTCGACTGTTGAATGTTGGACGCCATGCTGTGTGCATGTGTGTCGGTCGCGTGTACGACTGAGTAGTGACAATATAAATGTGATCTGTTGGGTTACCCCGCCGGAGGGTCGATCGCGGGTCTGCAGGAGGGTTGCGAGACCGTCATCGCGCCGGATCCCTCGTCACGGGATATTTAATAGATTCCCATGTAGTAGTTTAGTACCTTAATAGTTTAGTAAATATATCTTCTTGGACTAACTTGCGAGTCTCACTCCCCACGAACATCCATTTCAACCCCTACCGCTCAGGGTCTATCCTCACCATGTGAGTCCCTACGGTGCCATGGTAGCGAGTAGTAGGGTTGGCTACCGGGCACCCAGACAAAACTAGTAATCTTACCCAGTTCTGTCAGAAGTGTTACAACGTGATGACAAAGTGGGAGGTTACAAAGTGATGTCAAATTAGGGATCTTACAGGTAGCAATTTATTTAAGAGTAGTTTGCTGATTTTTTTAAACTGTTTTAAAAATGGCTGCAATGGTTTAGTTTAAAAATGGATATTTGGTAGCAGGTGATCTCCCAAATAATAATGTATATTTTGTTTTGGGCATAATAGTTTACTGAACACTGATTTTTGTAAATTTTGAATATTTTTGAAAATATCTATGCCGATTTTGTTTAGAATAAATAAGAGAGACTACTTAAATGATAGTGGAAATGTGTCTTATTTTTAAAAATAAATTAATTTAAGGGTAGTTTACTTAAAACAAATTATATAAAAAAAATGTTTTTTTTTTAAAATTAGCTTTACATATTGAGTTCAAAATGGGCATCTGGGAATAGTTTTCATGATAAATAAGAATACATTTTTATTTTTACAAATTACAAATGGTTTTAGAGTGGTTACAGATAATTTATTTTTGAAAATTTTAAATTTGTTCAAAAAAATTCAATAATTTTGTTTAAATCTTTAAATAAAGAGTTGTTATTGTTATTAACAAGATGATGTGTTTGTTTAAACTTAATTGAGGGTAGTATACTAAACATTTATTTTTGAAAATTTTCTTCAAAGTTATATTATACAATATTTGAAAGTTAGTACGATTGTGTCGTACCATTTACTTTTATTAATATTATTTCTACATCGTAATTATTCTTAAAACGTCAAAAAAATTCTTAATTTTGTCTTATTAATGCAATTTATAAATTTAGACAAGTATATACAATATATAATATTCAGAAATGAATAAAAGTGAGAATAGATGCAATGACTTTTGCTCAAAAGTAATTTTGTCAAATGTTATGCATGTTATTATTATTATTATTATTATTATTATTAGCACCGCGTCTTACTACCCGTTCGGGTTATACGCACTTACGCTAATGTGTAATGGTAGGGTGATTGTGAGATGAAATGGAGGACCTACAGTTTAACGTGGAATCCGAACCACGGTGGAGGTCTGGCATTCCTCACATTCACAAGTTGTGATTAATACACATCCTGTCAGATGTGATGGAAGGGCTTGGCAATCAGATAAATCTGTGCCAGGACCGAGAATTGAACCCCGCACCCCCAGCACAGAAGTCCGACACCTTACCCCTAGACCGCCAGGTCACCCTGTTATGCATGTTAATAAATTAAATGCAAATTGTGTATTCCAAATAATTTTTGGTCAGTTCTTTAGTAAAAGATATATGTTAAATCATAATATAATTTTTATCAAAAGAAGGTAATATATATATATATAAAGATTTAATTTGTAATTTCTTTAAATAACATAAAATGAGCTATAACATATAATATACTAATGAACTGTTAAAATTATTTATTTTTACTTTCTCGTTTCTTGTATCAAGCTCATAAAGTATGAATATTATAACGTCCCTACTTCTTAAATCAATAAAATATATATTAATGTGGGGTGTAAGGGAAATCAGGTTGAAGTAAATACTTTTCCATTTTTATACTAAAAAACCTTTTTCACCCAAGTAAATAAAATGTTCCTTAAGTAAATACATTTCATTAAATTTTATGCAAATAGTAATCTGAACTGTTCTTTTATTTTGTCATGAGTAAACTCATACTTGAGTATGATGTTTTCTATTCATTTGAAAGTGGTTTTTGAAATTCAGGGAAGATTTTTACAGAATTCCAAGTACAATTGATAGTACTATATATATATATATATAAATTGACTAGATTCATCCTCTGTAGCAATATTTTATTTATTTTCAAATTTATTTTGTAGTAAAAAATGGTAAAAAATACGGACTTTTAGCTGGAATTCCCTATCCTGCTAACTGCCATATAGCTTTAGGTATTCCTATAAATCTATACGATATTTTAAAGCAGAATTTCTCTGAGACGCGTCATATTTATCACAAAATACTATTTTCCTCTTGGAAGCGCAACATTATATATCGCACTTTTAGTTTCCCCAACTCCGTTTACCTTAAGTGTAGTCTATCAAAACATAACCTACATTTTACCTTAAGCGCTGTTGCAGTTTACCTTTGTAAGGTTTTGATTTAGATGATAGTTTCGTAAATTTCACAACATCTTTGCGGATCAGCTTAGTCAACATGGCGGTTTGCTAGCTACGTACCGCTTTATCAAACTCTTGTTGAGTTTTGAAAGTAATGTAATTACTGGTATTCAAGCTAGTGTTCAAACAATTTCTTAGCAATGAATAATATAATTTTAATTGTTTAATATTACCCCCATTGATCAGCACGCTGCTAAACATGGGGCTCATCTAGTGTGGTTAGCCTGTGATGGGAAGGTCATGGTTCAAATCAAAGCCGGATTTTGGGTGTATTGAAGGTGTTTTTAAGGTTGGTTTTCCCTAAATGGTTTTTCCTTCCAGACTACAAGTAGACTAAAACGGGTTGAATAAAAAACTGTCTAAAATTGTTTGAATACCTTCACTTTTAATGGGTTTTTTAAAGTAAAATAAGTAGAAAGATGTGAAAGTAATAACAAATATTCATAATTAATATTTAGAATAACTATTCCACATTAAACGGGTTGAATAGAAAACCGTCTAATATTGTTTGAACACAATCAATTTTATTGTTTTTTTTAAATAAGACAAGTATATAGGCATTGAAGTAAAAACAAATGTTCATAATTGATATTTAAAATTGTTATAGTTAACCAAACATAAGGATAACTATTTCATAACTGAATTGGTGGGTACACAAACCAAGGGGTGCTAGTCACGTATATGATTCAATGACAGGGAAGTCAGGATTTGAATCCCGGACAGGTGTACTGAGGTGTTTCTTCCTTAGTAGATTCCCAAACTTACTCTCAGTTCTACTTGTAAAATATGCAGATAGCCTCGTCGGGTTGGATAAGAAGAGCAAGTAAAGATAAAATATTGAGAAATGGGGAGCAAACACATAATCCTCAGACCAAATATTTCAATATACAAGACATTCAAAGAACTAATAATTTCGTGATTTTAAAATGATTAAAATTTTTACATTCATATAATTTGACAGCAATTATTTGTAAATTAAATATTTCTTAAAATTTAAAATGAGTTTTCGTTTACGTGCTAAAAATGTTTACTACATATTAGCTGACAGCGCTACCTGGAACACTAAAGGCCAGAGTAATTAATGAATGCAAGTAATTTTCTCTAGAAAAAGTCTGGAGCCCACGTCAAATTAGAAATTAAATACCTTTTTATACAGTTAATGAAAGGAGAAGTAATTAGATGTTCAATTAGCAACGTGACTCTGTAGTAAGAACACGTCAGGAGGGACATTACCTGACATTCACAAGAGTTTGTAGTTTATTCTTATATTGTTAATTAGTGGTTAAGCTTGTCTTCAATAGGTGTAGTTTTGGATTTCACGCGAAGTTTGTCCCGTGTTGTTTTAATCTATTTTTAGATTTTTCAAAAATGAGATGGCGTGATTTTTGTTTATGGCTTTGACAGGTTATCGGGATTTATTATTTTCAAGTTTCGGATTTTTCTCATAAAGATAGCCAAAACTATAAACTACCAATTATATAGCTCTAGACACGGGATCGTGATGAACTTAATTTCTCCTGTGGCCATCCCTTTACAAAAATTTTCAGTTTTAATAATTTTGGAAGTAGCTATAACACTTAAGTAATGAGTGCGTGAGGTTTCAGCATTTTACCTTAGCGACAGGTTTGAGAAAAACTCTAGACAAACAAACAAGCACCACATCGCTTTTCCTATCTAGATTCTTCATATGTAATGTAATCTTAAGCTGTCAATATTTATGAAATAATACGAATAATACATAGTAAAACTTGATCAATTTGTTGACAGCAAACAATATTTTTCTGAAATGTTTCTTTCATCACGTTTTTACTTTGAAATAACTTTCAAGGTATTATGCATTAATAGAAAAATTACCAGCATTTTACAAAATTTAAGATTACATTTTAGAGAGGATATATTTATCTGCACCAGAGAAAATAATCTGTGCGCTATTAGCGAAGTACACACGACACCCTTCATTGTAAACTATTAAGGAGCTTGCCTAGTTAGCCGAGATAGTGGCAATCAGATGCGCTTAGGTTAATTTTTTATAAAACTTTTAATAGTACAAGAGCTTAGTGAATGAAATTTAAACTATTTCCTACGCTCCTATACATAGTATAGACTAGTTAACATAATTAAAAAGTTGAAACTTTCTACTTTGAAAGATCGAACAATTCCCATGTTTTGGTTGAACACTAAGAACTAAATGCGCGGGAAACGAAAGGTAGTTTATTTAGGAGCATAGCATTAATCTTTGAGAACAGAATAATGTAATTTAATAGGAGGCATCACAACATAAATTGTAGTGTCATTTGTATTTTCTTCTTCCCTTGTTTGTTCTCATACTGCTGGACCAACCAGTAATATTATAAACCTACTTGGTCTCTGGCTTTTATAATTAATTTCGTCTAGACTAATCCAGTGCCTTAAGTACAAAATGTTGTGGTCACAAGATATCACCCCACGAACACCAAAAATTGTTCAAGATAAGCTTTGAACAATTTATTGTACGCATTATCTTGTACCTAATAAGAAATATAGTACATATTAAATCAGCAACTTTTGAGTTGAAACCAGACATAACCCTATTTGACAGACGTTTACTTTGTTTGAATAGTAGTAACTTTATTATTAACTAAATAATTGACAGAAACATAAATAATTTAAATGTTTAAAGATTGAACACCAAATTCAATGTTTTTTATCAATGTGACCGACGTACAATTTTTGTAAAGTAAATTTGACCAAGACATATATTTTTGGTACAATCAATATGACCAAACTGTTGTGATATTTCTGTAGGGCCTACCCAAAGTCGTTGTGACCTGGCGGTCTAAAGGTAAGGTATTGGACCTCTGTGTTGGGGTCCGGGGTTCAATCCTCGGTCCCGGTACAGATTTATCTGATTGCCAAACCCTTCCTTCACCTCTGACAAGACGTGTATCAATCACAACTTGTGAATGTGTGGAATGCCAGGCCTCCACCGTGGTTCGGATTTCACGTTAAATTGTAGGTACTCCATTTCATCTCACAATCACCCTACCATTTCACATTAGCGTTAGTGCGTATAACCTGAACGGGCAGTAAGACGCGGTGCTAATAGTACAGTAAGTTTGCCCAAGCCGTTGTTCAATTTTTTTCAATCAATGTGACAGTGAATTTGTATAATTTCTGTAGAATCAATGTGACCAATATGTTATACAATTTCTGTTCAATCAATGTGACCAATACGTTGTACAATTTTTGTTCAATCAATTTAGCCAAGATGTATAATTTCTGTACAATCAACTAGACCAATACATTGTACCTGTTCTATTCAATCAATGTGATCATTAAGTACAATTTCTGTTCAATCAATATGAACAATACTTTATAAAATTTATGATAATTCATTGTGACCAAGACCTACAATTTATTTACAATCAATGTGACCAAGACCTACAATTTATTTACAATCAATGTGACAAAGATGCAGTACAATCTCTGTTGAATCAATGTGATCAATACGTTATACAATTTCTGTTGAATAAATGTGACCAATACATTGTACAATTTATGTTAGATCAATGTGAAAAAGACATACAATCTATGTGCAATCAATGTGATAATGATGTATCACAATTTATGTAGAATCAACGTGACCAATACGTTGTACAATTTCTCTTTAATTACTATTATCAATACATTGTACAATTTCTCTTTAGTTAATATGACCAATAGGTTGTACATTTCTCTTTGATTAATATAACCAATACGTCATAAAATTTATCTTTAATTAAAATGACCAATACGTTGTACAATTTCTGTTAAATAAACGCGAACAAAATATACAATTTCTGTACAATTAATGTGACCAAGATGTACACCTTCTCATTCAACTTGGTATTCTATCAATATGACCAATATGTTTTACAGTTATTCGTACATAAGTGTGTCGTGTGTTCCGGTGTGGATCTGGGCTTTGCGTTGTAGACTGAGGTGCTCGCTCTCTAGAGAGAAAGTCTCAATATTCCATCTGTCGTTCAATTTGTCTTTGGAGTGATTCGTGATTGAAGGAGAATCCTCTAAGGTTGACATGCATACTATTCTTGTGAGGTGGAAAAACATATATCCTCTCTTGGTATCGTCGTAGGAAGAAACGACGAGAAAAAAATGCTGGAATTTTAACAAACTACCAAGGGAATAAACGTAAGATGACTTCAACAGGACTTTGAAAGGCTGAATTTTGTGCACACAAGCTTTGGCTCTTGTTAGGGAGAACGAGATTTGAACCTTTATACGACTCACTGAAGGAGTGTTTAAAATACAGTTCCTTAATATTCTTCCTCCTCATTCTTAGATTTAATACAATACTACCAAAATAATAATATAGATTTTGGCCAAGAACTTTATATTATGCTTGTGTATGTGTAAACATACATACAGGTTGTTCAGATTTATGTGGGAAGTAACTGAGGTGTGGATAGTAAACTTCAAAACACAAAAAGTTCTTATGAACATATGTCCCATGTTTGATGGTTCCCGATATATGGCCTTCCAAGTTTCTTGTGGAATTGTTAATAGCCCTATTTGATACACCCCTCTTGCACATCTTGTAAGTAACATATCACTGCTGTTACACAGACAGGGATGCAGCTATACTAAGAGGTGTATCAAGTAGGGCTATTAATAGTTCTAACATTTATTGGGAGACCTTATCTTGGGAATCATCGAACATAGAACACAAGTTCCTAAGGTCTTTTTGTGTTTTGAAGTCTCCAATTCACACCCCAGTTACTTCCCACATAAATTGGAACACCTGTATGTACCTCGCTCGCAAGCGAGCTATACGCTATACCGATCAAGTGGCCACCGGCGTTAGCGATGATAGTGCCAACATTTGCGGATAGAGTGTGTCATGTGGTCAGCACAACGAACCTTCCAGTCGTTAATCTCAATTTTCTAGATCGGAGCTCTTACTTATTTATGTATAATATGACGTATGTATGTATAATAGGATTTGGTCGGAAGAAACCTTCAGGGAAAAAACCCGGTGAATATTGATAATATTTTAATATTTAATTGTGTTATTTTATAGGTATTGATAATACTCGTATTTATCAAAAGTGAAACTGCAGATCACATGAATTGATGTATGCATACGTGAAAATAAAACTTTTCTTGCTTGCGTATAAAGCTTGGAAACTAAGAAATAGCCTTCTCAATATACAATATATTATCTTCATTTGTGTGTTTGTTTAATTGTATTGTAATTTGTTATGCATGTAATAAAGAAAAGAACATTTCACACGTTTATCCAATGAATAGGATTACACATTTATAAAATTATATTTATGAGCCATACGTGATTAAAGGCTTAGTAATATTAATAATTTCCTTGTCCCAATCCCTACCCATTGATCTTATTGATTCAAGCTGCCTCATGTAAATGAAGCTCAATATTCTTAGATAAGTCCAAGGAGAATCGATAATATATTAATTAAGTGCTACTTTGCTTATAGAATTTTTACTTTCTCTCTATCATACAGGTAGAGAAAGTATGGTGATCGTCAAAAAAATCGAACTCGAGATTTTGATGAATTTTGACGTTTCATGACTCCCTGAATCCGAAAAAGTGGTTTTTGAATTTCCGTCTGTCTGTCTGTCTGTCTGTACCTCCAACTAGAGCCTAAACTATTTTACCGATTGAGCTGAAACTTGATATCTAGGGTTTTCATAGGGTTGCCCCGAGGGGTTTTTGGAATTGGATATCTACCCCTAAAATTAAGGGTAGTTTAC
>CABFWB010000197.1:227397-239430 GCA_902151455.1 Timema bartmani
CCTCTTTTCTCATTGATTCTATATCATTGTATATTATTTTATGCATGTTCTTATGTGGAGTGGTGATGATACAATGTACATTATTCCATTCAGAAGTCTTACGAGTTTATAGAAAGAGAGAGAAAGTCTGTGCGGTGCGCCGTACCATTTATTTTAAGAATAATTATTTTCAGAACCACGTCTTACTACCCGTTCGGGCTACACGCTTATGTACTAGTTACGCTAATGGTTTTAAGGATTAAGAAGGCTATGCTAGGAGGAAGTGAATCCGCCTTTACTCGGAGGGAGAGTGGAAAACCATTTTGTAAAACCACCCTCAGTAACACCGACTGAGATTCTAACCTCGACATCCCGCCATTGCTAATCTAGTTTACTGCAAAAGTGGCACCTTAGACCAAGCGGACACCGAAATGGGTTTAAAATTAATTAATTTATCTTTTGAAGCAACATAATGAGGAACAAATTTTAAAAGGAAATTCATGTTTACGATCATATTTTACGTCAGCGTATTTATTTTATTGTTATTTGAAAAAAACTTATATATTAAAAGGAATATGTGTTTTCTAACAAATCAGAGAATTATTAAATCACATTTAAATAATAAACCACCTCGTGTTTCTGGTTATTCACAATCTAAATTAAATGGAAACGTTAATTTAGTGTCGACGGTGTCGGTCCTACGTTATATTTTTGTTGTAATTCAAATTAACTTGTTTACCGGTGATAAAAATATATGCCCTCTGAATTAAAAACAACAACATATAAACACGTTACTGTGAACCAGGAGGCGTAAATTGCGGGTAATTCTACGCGCTGTCAGTTTCCAACAGCGGTGCAGTGACAACGGTTTGAATGACTTACACAACATAAACTTCGGTTACATACAGACTTGTAGCTTTATACATGTCCATTTTGAAAATCGATGGTAGAAACAGAAAACGTCAAATATTTTATTCTATTATATTCTATAGCAACACGTTTTAGCTTGAAATTATAAATAATGAAATTTGAATGATATATTTTGTAGTTTGTGTGTCTACACGACTCACTGTCCAATCTGACAATCCGCATACATGTTAATAAAAAGTATATAAAACGAAAATTACTATTATGACCAAGTCTGATGTAAACAACTAGAACTTAACTTTCTGTTTTTAAATAAATTATGTTTAGTTTAATGCAAAATATGCTGGTTTTTTGAAGATGAAAATAAAGGATGGATAAAAGAGAAATGCTACGTTTGAAATGTTTGTTTATTTTTATTTCGTATTAGTAATTTATTTGTATGTTTTATATTTATAGAAAATATAAATTATGAACCAAATCAGATGGTAGGTGGACTAAACGTCAAGCTCATCTAGTCTGGTTTGCGGGTGACGGTAGGTCAAGGGTTGGATTCCCGGTGGGGTGTAATGAGTATTTTTATTCCTTATGTGATTTTCCACTCTCTCTTCATCAAAATGAGGGTACGCTCATTTTAAGCTCTACCACTCTTATCCATATCCTCATTAATGTAATTAAAAGGGTGGATATCTGTGAAAAAGAACATTTAACTCAAAATTACATTTTTTTGTATAATTTAGGCAGGGAATAATAATAATTAACCGATTCAATGGCTGAATGATCTAAGGCGTCACTCTGGTGTTATAAGCCTGCTTATGACAGGGATATTGGGGTTTGAATCACGGTCGCGTCTATTGAGGGTGGTTTTTCCTAACTCTTTCCCCACTTTCCCTCCACATTCTCTAAATTCAACCTTTCTTAAGACTAAAACATTAGTGTAGTTGAGTTCATTTGCGTATAATTGCAACGTGTAATAAGATGAGCTGCAAAAAAAGTAATTCAATGCTTTATTTATGTAGATATATATATATAGTGTGGGACCGAACTTGAAGATTAACACTTCACTTTAATTGAAATGTAAATATTATTTGGCTAAATAAAACCAAGCTACATATGTAATACACTTTTTTCACGGTTTGAAAATAGTGTCCCTCAGGTTAGCTGCACCGGACATCAGGCAAACCTCAGCACGTTGTCCATTACTTTTCTCAGCATAGATCGTCTAATTGTTTCCGGCCCCCTTGTATATATTAATATATTATATATACATATATAATATGATTATATTTATGTGTAATATATATTTATCACTGTGTCTTACTACTCGTCCGGCCTACACGCCTTTTATTGTTAAATGTTGTGCCGATACTATGTCACCGCTCAGGGACGTCGCGTCGTTCGAACGCTCGGTGTTTCCCTAAAACTCCACGAGAGCGCTTAATCGGCCGGTGGAAGGTTTTCTCCCACGAGAAGAGGTGTTTCAGTGATAGGTGACGTGAAGACCTCAAAGGGTTAAGCGAGGTCAATCTAGTTTCTGTTTTAAGTCAGGAGGGTAAATTAACACCCCACGACACTGTTGGTGAAACTCAGTGTCAACTGATATACGAGTATGTTGTTTGTATAACAATATAACACAAGTTACCAGAAACATTGAATTCATTGTTATCCAAACAACATAAAGTAGTCGGCACTGAGCTGGTGACTCACCTAGAACGTAAGGTGTGCCCAGGATAGCGGGCACGGTGAACCCCACTCCCACACGGAACACCGTCCACGTGATGAAGTCTTGGGCGAAGGCTGTGGCCACACCGAAGAAACATTCGATCAGCAGGTAAATGAAAAAGGCGGGCCGTCGACCGATGCTGGAACAAAGAAAAACAATATGTTGGCTACAGAACAGTTGTGTAGTAAAGGCTATTTAGAAAATATACATCTTATTTTATCACTGCCTCTTACTAGCCATCTAGGCTTTACGTATATATAATAATAATTATTATTAGCACCACGTCTTACTACCCGTTCGGTTTGTACGCACTTACGCTAATGTGCAATGGTAGGGTGATTGTGAGATGAAATGGAGGATCTACAGTTTAACGTGGAATCCGAACCACGGTGGAGGCCTGGCATTCCTAACATTCACAAGTTTTGATTAATACGCGTCTTGTCAGAGGTGAAGGAAGGATTTCGCAATCAGATAAATCTGTGCCGGGACCGAGGATTGAACCCCGGATGCTCAACACAGAAGTCAGACACCTTACCCCTAGACCACCAGGTCACCCACATATGATAATTAATCCAATTAGGTAGGAATGAGGAAGGAAGTATTTTAGAGGTAATCTACCCTCATTTGTGATGAAGTAGAGTGGGAAACAATTTGTAACAAACCATTATCAATAGACCCAACCGGGACTCAAACCCCGATCCCCCCGGACCAGCTTAACACGATAGTGACGCTCTAGACCATTCTTCCACTGAAGCGGGTCATTTATAAAATACAAACATATTTTTTCTGTTATCATTGATAACATTTTACATTATTATTAGTATTATTTTATAGGTTTCGATAATATCTATCAAAAGTGACCACTGAAAATCACACGACTTGGCGTATGAATACGTAAAAGTAGATAGGCCTATAGTAAATTTTCTAGTTATCATATAGGTCTCTTCCTACTAAAATTTGACTGCACTCTCAGTTTACCCTGATAACAAGCTTACCTCTCTTGATTCCATTATGGTGATGCTTATAGTATAGGGCCATATTGTAATCAATCGAGGTAAGACTGCTCTACCTTTATGGTCAAATGGAATGTGTGTATTACATTTGATATTATTATAATACATACATTTAACGTGTATTTTCTAAACAAAAGATTATACAAAGACATATTCATAGATGAATTATCAGTATACACCGAACCCTAGATCTGAAAACTGTTGCATCTGGGTAATTGGATGAATACTGTACTCTTACAGGCATCACCTTGGATCGAAACAAGGTTCCCACAAAGTCATAATTTATCAGAACTCAGCTAGGTAGGCGTACACGTGCTATGTTAAGTGTAAAAAGGTTCTGGCCTTAACTTCGCCCAAATAAACAACGATATAATATTGTCGTGACCCCCTCTCCAGTGGGCTGGGTCTGTCAGGATATCTTGCGGGAAGAGTTGGGTCACAGGCAAGCTAATTGTGTGGGCTATAAATAATACGTAGGGCTACGAATTTTGGTTTAATATAAATACTAAGAGATATTACAAGTGTGATGTTAAATGAAATATTAAAGGAATATTAGAGATTGGATGCTCGCGCTCGTGGAAAAACTGGTTTACTCGTGACTTAGACTGATGGAATGCCTGACACGGCTCGTGACCCACTAAATAACTCATTCTCGGGACCCTGGGCTCGACGGTTGCCTTATAAGTGCACGTACTACTGATGACCTGAAGATGTCGTCTGCTATGGTTCGGTGTTGGGCAGCGTATCTGCCTCCGATATTGATGAAAATGTGACATCCCCGAGGTCAACAAATAAAACACTTATATAGCCAGATATGGCCCCTTTCCGGTCAACTAGCACAAATATTGTTATGAATAGTCAGCATTCCCCTTTAATGTTTCTAATTCATTACATCATATTCGCTAAGCCAGATCTTCTAAGCACGTACGTCCAAGAAAGTTATGTAAATCAAAACCAACATCCCAACATTGCTCGGGGTTATGACATTATTATTATTATTATTATTATTATTATTATTATTATTATTATTATTATTATGTTCGTGACATTACAATATATACTGACTCTCAAGAAAATTTGACGGTTTTATCATTTAACCATTCTGATATTTGCAACTGTCTGAGTTATCAGCACCTGAGATTCCCAGATATATTATATTCTTATCCAAATGTAGTTTTGATGCTTCTATTCGACTTCTTTAACCGAGAGAGAAAACAGACGCACTCGGAATATGGGAATAAATGTTCTAGCTCTAGACCAAAGCATAATTTTAAACATACAATTCGTTTACCCTGAAAGGTTGCAAGTTTACACTACTAGCTTCCACTGTGACGTAGCTTATAAGATAGGGCCATAGTGTAATCTGTCGGTACTTTTCAGGATAGTTAGATATTTTACCCACGTTGGTGGCTGCATGGTCTAACACGCTACTATCGCAGTAGACTAAGCTGTTGTTGACGGAGATATCAAGGTTTAAATCTCAGCTGAGTGCACTGAGGTGTTTTCAAAATGGTTTTACACTCTCCATCCACGTGAATGCGGGTACACTTCCTATAAATATAACCTTCCTAATACCTAAAACTATTATCGTTATTAGTATATAAGAGCATAACCCAATAGGATAGTAAGACGTGGTGTTAAAAATATTTATTTTAACTACGATTATTACGTTAAACGACTTTATCTAAGATGAAGTAAAAAAGAAATATATCATAATTAGCCTACAACAGAATAAGATTCGAATCCCGACCGGTTTTATGATGTTGATCTAATTGAATACGAGTTCAACCCTTAGGACCACTCAGCCACTGCTATGGGTGGCTAACAATTTATTGCGTCTTGACGTGTTAGATAAAATATCTTTATCATATATTTTTGGGCACTAGAGTTTAAATTTCACTTTGATAATTCACTTAAGATCGCATAGGAAATAAATAGTTTAATTCATCTAAAAGTTTCAAATCTTAAGAATCTGAATGATGTAAGATCCCGTAACGTACACAAAATAAGATACTTATTGAAACCTCTATATTTAAATATATAATAGTGTAGACTTCATATGGATATCTGTCCAGAAGATTTGTTTGTACTTCCTGATGAGTTAGAAAGCTGTAATTTGTAGCATTTGTAGAGGAACTAAGCATACAAAAATTTCGGAAAAAAATAATTTATAAAAATAAAAAAATGATTAAATTAAATGATTAATCTCTCGATTAAACATGAAATTTTCTGGTTTGACACCTTTATTAATAAACAAACAACAATATCCGAGTGTTTGGTAACAAAGTTCTTGTAGATTAGGGTGCTTACATTACGCGAGTGAAAATAGCCTGGTTTAATCACTATAGGCTAAACGCAGGGAAAATAGTATTCTTTTACCGGTCGTTGGCACGTTTTCATTCGTCGTTGCGTCAGAATGATTGGTCATCAACGTAACAGGATAACGTTGCGCCTTGCTTGGATCGATTTCACCTCCTACTCGCGTAAGTATTCATCCACAGGAAAATTAAAAAAAAAAGCCTATTAATATACTATAAAACACTATCTGATCTAAAGGCACAAGTAAATGCAGACAGCATTTTTCTGGACGATGGAAAACCACTGACGATAAAAAGTAAACTATTCCCATTCCATTCAATAGGGAGGGAACTCCAATCTATGTAGCTAGAGAGTCACAATTGTGAACCATTTTGATATTGATTTCCATCTTTAGTTTTAAATAATGAATGGGAAAAATGAAGAATTCTTAAGGTAAACAAGTTAAAAAAAAAGACCTTACAAGAGTAATTAAAATAAGCAATCATCAGTGGGCATTCGGGCTGAAATGCCAACCTCATAATATGGTCTGGTTTTACCGATGATGAGGATCGAATTTCAGCTGGGTGTACTAAAGGTTTTTATACAAACAGTTTCCCTAACCCCCAGAAATGAGAGTACATATAATCTAAACTATACCTTCTTATTCCCTAACGTATTAATGTAAATATACCATTTGCCTAAACGTATATTAAGACGGGGTGTATAGATTTAAAAAAACTCAGGGAAAACCGATTAAATTTAATCGACCAACCTTCTGTAAACAAATCGTAACAAACAGAATACGATCATCCGGCAAAAAGTTGGTCCTACGTTTAATTTCCCCTTCTTAAACAGCCCTGCCCTTTTAAGGTTAATAAACCGGATCAAAGATAATTTTGAGCCAGGGATTGTGGTGGGTTTCTTTTAATGTATTTATGTCATTCCCTTATCTTGGTCACAATTTTTGTCACAAACATCCTTGAACCCTTAACTTGTTGTAGCAGAAGATACATTCATTTTCTTTGTGGTTATAATGTTTGTATGCGTGTATGTATAAAACTACAGAGATGTAGAAATCTTACGTCTTTTGCTTCGTGGTAATCATTCATATGTTATCTCCCTCCATCCAGTAAAGATTACCTATTAACTGTGCCTTTGTTTTTCTACCAATAGCCCTGAGAGTGTCATACAGCTAAAAACCGACAGCTCTAACGTATTTGTGTTCTTAACGAGATCGAAATGAATGGACGAAAGGAATCGTGAGCTAAGGCCAGTATTTTTGCTATTTTATAAAAAAATAAACTTTTTTATAAAAAAAATAAATATTTCTTAAATAGATAAGTTTATTTTAATTTTAAAAATGTAGGATTCTCAACAGTTTTTGACTACATGTCATGAGCATCGCGAAATTGGACCAAAAGCTTTTTAAATTAGTATTAAAACTGCTGTTCAAATTCCGTGATGTCCATGAAAAATATTCAAGAAATGTTGAGATTAATATTTATAATATTAAACTAAACGTATCTACTGAAGCAATATTTTATTTATGTCTGCCAAACAATTTTTTTAATCATCCAAATCTATAAAAATGCGAACCCTTGATCACGTTATCTTTCACTCCACCTTAAATGAGAAAAACAACTATATATTCTTTTTCTCAATCAAACCAACACCCTCTATAATTTACAGAGATGTCAAAGTTCTTAAGGGCGCCTTCTACTTCAATAGGAATATCCTCACACTGCAGTATTTCTTATGCCAGTTCATTTCTGAAGCTTTAAAACAAGTGAAACAAACCTCAAATTATCCTACAATTTTCTGGACTGACCCCGTTAAAATAAGAGTTTATTTGTTTAAGGAAATCTAAATTTATGATTCTTATCATTTACCTAAATTTCAGAACGGTGACGTTTCATGCGAAATTTTTTACAAAATAAACTAATTCTATGAAATATTTTCATTTGGTTTTAAAAAATATAGCACTTAAAATGTAAGGTTATTCATACTGTTGAGACAAGCTGATATCATTCACCTCCATTTTGTTGCTAACCATATTTTGAAATAACAAATCACTTTTTAAATAACGCAATATTTATGGACGTCTGTAAAGTGTCTTAGCGCTCCACTTGGCGTCCGGCTCACTTAATCACAGTACATCCATCATATTGATAAAAATGGGATAACTTAATTTCTTTCTTTTCCCTACAACTTATCTCACTCACGCGAGATCGGTGTGTTAATCTATGGCACGTTAGAAAAACTTTCAATATTTGTCTTGGCGGACCTGTTTTACAGCCTGATGCCATTACTGACTGACACCAGCCTCCGGCTCTTGTCGGGGGAAACAGAGTAAATTCTACAAGCGAGTGCTAAAGAGTCTACCAATTTTGTCGGGAAAGTTAATTTCACATACATTATAGGGTTGTTTACATGCCACAATCGACGTGGAACCGACGGCTTTACTTACCTTCCGAAGAAAGTTGTGCCATGGATGAACAGAAATGTAATTGCATTATTTAATCTTCCCAAGACCCGCTTAGGTGGCCACATGGTTTAAGGCACTACTATCATGTGGACTAGACTGCCGAAGATGGGGAGATCATGGTTCAAATATCGGTCAGATGTGCTGAGAATGGTTTTTCCAAAATGGTTTTATACTCTTCCTACACGCAAATGTGGGTACAATTCCTTTAAATATAACTTTCCTAATCTCTGAAACTATTAGCTTAATTAGAAGTCTACATAAGCTTACAAACCAAACGGGTAGTAAGATGTGGTACTAAAAAGCTTATGGAATTAAGAGCTTGAATAGTTTCTGTTTTTAGCATTTATAATATAAATAATTTAACTAAAGAATAAGGCAGTTCCTAATTTTTCAGAATTTAGAGCACCTCTGGCCGTTATATTATGGACCACATATACAAGGTGATGCGACTCCAAATATGTCCTAAATTAAAGCTATGTGTTTGTCAAGTCTTATTAAAATTTGTGGGAATTTTTTTTTTCTTCAACATTTTGGTTCCATTAAGAACCATTTTATATTTACTATAGAGGTATACTGAGTATTGGCATGCCAACTCTGTTAAATATTTGATATATTTTATTTAATACAGCAATATACTGTACATAAAACTAAGTATAAAATGTTAGACTCCCGGGTCTCAGAATACTAGAATATTGTCTCAAATAAATATGAATAAAATATAAACTGGAAGTATTTTTTTGGAAGCCTGCATGTCAATAAAGTTGATATGGAATATTTCTGTCAGATCAAGCATCAAAAGGAGATCATATTTGCATTGACACAAAATAAAAAATAATAAGATATTTTATTATTACAACTGAAAATATCATATAAAAAAAACTTACCTGTCTTGAAGACAGCCGAAGATGTAGTTCCCAATGAGACCACCGACGTTGAAGAGAACAAGCGCTAGTGTCGCATAGAAATCCTTGTCGCAAACCGTTTCCCACTGAAACATATCAGAGTAGTAAAAGCTGATTTGAAATTTATCAAAAAATTGTGTATCAAAAATTTCCGTATAGAAAGAGTTACGTGTCTTTGATGTTCTGACTAAAAAAAAAAAAAAGATGAAAGAGACATTGTTAACCCGTAAAAAAAGAAGAGAAGGATACAGTTGCTACACAATTATCTTACATATTTTTGAAAGTAGAAACTCTATGCTTACATTTAGACAACCCTTAAATGAGGGGCAACGAAAATATACCTTCTGTATAAAAATCATCCTAGTAATGTAGCACCCACAGACTAACGAGTTCGTTACAATCTTTTATAGCTTTAAAAATTGTTGAAAGTCCCCTCCTACACCCCCTTTATTTCCATCTCTCTGTTCATTAACGAACTTTGTTTTTTGTGGTATCACATTTCTTGAAACACTTTTGCCCCGTATGTTAAACCATTGCTAGTCCGAGTAGAAAAAAAAAATTGCACTTTAGAATTTTTTTTTCTACCTCCATGTCTCTTTTCCTTTTGATGTAGTTTCCTTTTTTCCCCATCACTAATGGGCTTTACCAATAAGATGTAATACAAGAACATAAGTTTAAGATCACAGAAAAATATCATTGGAGTAAAAATAATTTAAATGTGTGATGTAAATTTTTCACGTTATCTATGTAATAAAAGGTAAAACCACACTCTCTCATCACCGTATTCATCAGATCCCTGGGTCTGAAAACTTGACATTTTGCTTGAAGGTTCCCTTTAGGTCGTAGGCAAGAGATACGGGTTTATTTTTCTAAATTTGGCCCCTAAGGGACGAGCGAGCACGGCGCAACCGATGGACCTTCCTGGCTTGTTGGACACATCGAGATCAGCAAGTTTAAGTAATAATAATAACACCTTGTTTAGAGATTGGTTAGTTAAAAAGTAAGGGTGAAACTTCCCCCCAGTTGAAAAGATGACATGCTTGGTGCATGAGAGTCGTCCTCTAGCAACCACTGACTAAGATACAGAGGGAAAATATGTGATCTGGCGGTTCCCACCGGAGGGTCGATCACGGGGATATATGAAATTTTGCAATTCCCGCTATCGTGCATGCTCCCTCGTCCCGGGAGATCTACCCGTATACCTATGTACTAGTTTAGTCATCGGAACCGATTAATAAACAGAAATTATTGGACTAACACTCGCGTCTCACTTCCCACGAGCCATCCATTCCAACCCCTACCGCTCGGGGTCCATCCCAACCATGTAATTCCCTACGGTGCCGCGGTAGTGTTGTAGTTAGGGTTGGCTACTGGGCACCTAAATAAAACGGGGAAGTTATAATTCAAAATAAATATTAAGTGCTGAAAGTGCTACATTTTTAATTGGAACTTTGAGAAACGCAAACGCCCTAACAGAAAAACACACCTTTATATGTGGTAGAAAATTCAAATTTGTTAGACATGTAGAAGCACAGCTCCAGATAACCTAATTCGTCTTACAATTTGAAATTTCTAAGTAGGAGTTATTTAAATGGAAAGGGAGGGGAGGAGAGATAGGTTAAAAAAAAAGCCTCTTAAGTAAAGAATACAATTTAAATTTTCCAGGAATGTAAAGGGACTCAAATGACAAAACAAATTTTAAATATTTACTATTTAGAAAGGGGGCTGGAGAAATAGGGGTTTTAAAAATTCTCAAAACTAAAATAATACATTACTTTTCAGTGTGGTAGAAGATTAAAATTTGTCAGGCTGGATATAAGAACAACCCCAAACAAGCATTAAAGTCTAATCCTTAAATTTCAAAATGAAGAAGCAGTAAATGAGGATGTAGGGTTCCCTAAAGATTCATAAAACATATAAAAAACTCTTTTAAGTGTGATACAAAAGATAAGACCGACATGTAAGTCTATAGACACTCGCGCAGAGCCGAATGAAGTCTGAACATATCGAATTTCAAAATTTAAGCCCGCGGGAGACAAAAGAGCTCATAATTGTACAGTTACTATATAACACTACTTTTACTTGTGGTTTTTAACCCTTTTAATATCTAAATCCTTTATATTTTTATTTGAGATACTTTTCACCCTTTTTTACCATTTTTTACCTTTTCCATAAATAAATTTATTATCTTTTTAATTATTTTTCCTCATTGCCTACTATTTAAAAAAAAATTTGATTATATTTAATTTTTACCATTTTTGGACCTTTTTGCCCTTCTTTTTAACATTTTCAAAGTAAAATATTTCTCCTAAGCAAAGCCAGATACTTCATGTAAACTGGTATAAAAAGTTCAAAAGATGGTTAAAAGGATAAAAAGTGATTCAAATAAAATTAAAAAATAATAATAAAATGTGTAAAAACAGGGTACAAATTTAAAACTTAGTAAAAGGGTAAAATTGACAAAAAAAGGGACATAAGGGAAATGTGGTAGAGGGGAAAAAGGGTTTAGGGGAAGAAGGTTAAAAATGGTAAAAAGGGCAAAAGTATAAAAGGGGAAAGGATTAACAGTTAAAAAAGTGCTAAAAAGGCAAAATCGGTAAAAACGATAAAATGTGCCTGAAGGCCAAGTAAGTTAAATAAATGGTACGGCGCACCGCACAGACTTTCTCTCTCTTTCTATAAACTCGTAAGATTTCTGAACGGAATAATGTACATTGTATCATCACCACTCCACATAAGAACACGCATAAAATAATATACAATGATATA
>CABFWB010000197.1:241426-270035 GCA_902151455.1 Timema bartmani
TCTTAGGTGGACAAAGATGCGCCTCTTTTCTCATTGATTCTATATCATTGTATATTATTTTATGCGTGTTCTTATGTGGAGTGGTGATGATACAATGTACATTATTCCGTTCAGAAATCTTACGAGTTTATAGAAAGAGAGAGAAAGTCTGTGCGGTGCGCCGTACCATTTATTTCCCTTTTTACCCACCCTTTTTTTCTTAGAATTTTTTATCACATATTTTTACCCTTTTTGTCGTTTTTAACCTAAACTATTTATCCCTTCATGCTAGTATGGAATATAAAACAAGCTAATTATTAAATAAAATATTTACTTTACAGTTCCTTTAACATTTTATCTACTATGAAGAACGATATTCAAGCAAGTATACCATTTTAATTTTCTTACAACAAATTTTAATAACGGAAAGGAAAATTTAATATTTACATATTTACAAACATTATATTTACTGCATTTCAAAAATAAAATATATTATTTAATTTTCAAAGAACATATTTACTTTTCTTGATGTAATATAATTGAAATAAATTGTGTATGCGTAATACTTTTAAATACGTCCCGCAGGGCTATTGTAAACGTACGTCGGTAAAAGTTTTGGTACCTACCCTTTCCGATAAATTATCGGTAGAGATACCAAATGAGCGATTATTTTTAGAAATCTAAACTCCGTTGTTATTAAGAATTAATAGCCAGAGCTATTATTTATGCTTATTAGTGGGGATTACTCCACCTAGATATCATATTCTGAAAATTGATTCGATTGGTTCGATTCCCGTGTCCAGGTGTCATTTTTCAATTTTCAGAATCCGTTGTTATTAGTTAATTTTAGAGTTATTAGTTCATTTATCTCGTTTTATTCAATTTTTCCGTTTATTTAAAAGTTCTTACAGTATTGTTTAATCTATAGAGTATAATATTTGTTTTGTTTTGTTTTGTAATCTCGGGATAGTTTTATTTAAGTGTAGGTTAGGTTTAGCTCATTTGTAAGAAATTGTTTTATTAAATATCATATCACTATAGTTAGTTAGTATTATTAGGGGCATTTTAGAGTTTATTTAATAAATTTTTATTCTTCTATTAAATTGTATTTGATTTCTTAAACTAAAGAAGAAAGGTGAGTAAGCACTTAGTTAATAATTTAAAATTAAAGGTTTATGTCATAATAATAATTATTAAATCGTCATGTTGATAAAGTATTACCACTGTTTTAGAAGTTGTCTTTCTTGAAGGTTGCTTACAAAAATACTTCAAGGTAGGTAGATAACTGGGCTCTAGTTTGGCCTAGGCGTAAATTTACTGATTAATGGGTCTAGATCACAATGAACTTAGTTTAGAGACATTAAAGAAAATCAGAAAAACACTACTAAACACTTATTAATCACATCAAACACAACAAAATATCTAACATTTCAATATTAAGACCATTCGTGTCCTGATTTAGAAAATAATGGCTTCTCTCATTTACTTCGCCGCAAATAGGTTGGCTATCTTCCTCAGCATTTCCAGACATATTTTATTGTAAAGCTATAATTCGGACAATATATATAGCATATTATTAAAAACACTTTGGTAATTATTTTTTATAAAATTATTTTGTTCATTTAGGCCAATATGTGTTTTGTTTTTTAGACCCACTATTGGAAAAATATCTTCTTTCACATCAAAGTAAGCAATGAAATTATGAATATATCATACAAATTGCCCCTTCATGTAACTTTAATAATAAACAGCCTGGGTGGCCGCATGGTCTAACGCGCTGTCTCGTGTTAGACTAGACTGCCGAGGACTGAGAGATTGGGGCTCTATTCCAGTCTGATGCACTGAGGATGGTTTCCTGAGTGGTTTCCAACTCTCTCTCTCTCTCCATGCAAATGTGGTTGCACTTCCTATACATTACACCTTCCTCAGCCTATGCGTATTGGCATAACTAATATATAGGCGTATAGCCCGAGAGGGTAGTAAGGTGCGATGCTAAGAAATTCCAATATTAAATTATACATTTAATACAAATTAACGTGAAATTTAATTATCAAACCAATGAAAAAATAATCTAACCTTATAAAGTTTTATAATACACACTGTTCAACTAGTTGTCCAAACCTACCTAACACAACTATAAATATGACTGAAACAAAGCGTTTTATGAGCAAATATATTAAAATAACGTAAAAAATATTTTAAACTAATAAAAGTTCTATAATATACACTGTTCAACTGGAAAACTTATCTAACACCTATAAAGCATAAAAAAAACAGACACAAAGCGTTTAGTGAGCCTACTTTAAACACGAGTAAATACAAAACTGAAAAAATATTAGATGCTAAAACACAAATACAAACGCAACAAACACAAATAACAAAATGTAAATAGCATATTAAAATAAAGGAAATGAAAATCTAAGAACGTATCGGTAGGCTAACAGAGGGGGGTAAAGAGGTTCTTTAACCTATCTTACAAAACTCGGGATCGTATCGTGGCTGGCATCTTCCAAAGAACGCTCACAATCGTACTTGTTGGTATAAACATTGTGTTGTTCCAACGCATCGTTGATAATTGTTACCTTGGTTGTCACAATAGCTCCGCTGACGGTCTAGGGGTAAGGTGTCAGACTTCTGTGCTGGGAGTCCAAGGTTCAATCCTCGGTCCCGGCACAGATTTATCTGATTGCCAAACCCTTCCTTCACCTCTGACAAGACGTGTATTAATCACAACTTGTGAATGTGTGGAATGCCAGGCCTCCACCGTGGTTCGGATNATAATAATAATAATAATTATTATTATTATTATTTCAATTCAATTTCAATTTCCTTTATCATAGTGCTGGCCAACAGTCGTAAGTCCTATGACAAGCCAGCACTGAAAAGTACACAAGTACCTTACAAATACATATATTTACATGAGAAAATAAGATTTAAAAAATGCCTAAATAATATTATATACTGATGAATAGTTACGAAAAAAGTAATTAATAATGATAAGAATAAAAAATAGCATTAATAACAAATAACTAAAGAATGGTTAAAAGCAGTAACAATATGCAAAAAATAGATCAGAATATTGTAAATTTAAATATTATAGGCAGAACCTCTACATTATAAATTATTGATATGGGATTTCCTTAAATAACTCTCTGAGTTTAGCTTTTCTTTTATGATAGGAGTCAAATTCGACAAATCTAGAATTGGCGCTATGGATACAATGACCTCTAGGGCTTACCTTATAAGAGCTATTGAGATAAAATAATTTTGTATTACGAGAAGCCCGAGAAGAGATATGAACGCCTACATGATCAAGGGCAAATTTACAAGAAATTTTGTTATTGAAAATATTAAAAACAAAAAAGGCATCACAATAAAGTCTACGCGAGAAGAAAGTTTGTAGCCCTAAGAGGTTTCGAATTCTGTCATATAATAAATCCGGTTATTAAAGAATTTATCACGGTATGCAGCGACAAATTTTCTTTGAACGTTTTCCAACCTAAGAGAGTCAGTTAAGGTAATGGAATTCCAAGCAACAGTAGCATATTCTAACTTAGGTCTAGCCAGGGCGTAGTACAGACATAAAAAAACAAACAGTCAACTTTCTTAAATGATGAAGTAATAAATTTAATAAGTCCAAGTAATTTCAATGAATGGGAAATTATATGGTCAACATGATAGTGGAAATAAAGTTTGTTATCCAGGAGAACACCAAGATCATTAATATAAAGGGTGCGAACTATGTTTTCACTGCCCAATTTATAAGTAAAAAAGAAATGATTAGTTTTCCTAGTAAGAGATATAGATTTGGTCTTAGATTTATTGATAGACATTCCATTTTCCAAAGACCATTGTAGAATACCATTTACATCATTTTGTAAATCTATACAATCTGCAATTGATTTGACAGTTTTAAATAATTTTACATCATAAGCAAAGAGTAAATAATTAGATGAGTTCAAATATTTACCAATGCCATCAATGAACATATTAAAGAGAATAATAATAATAATAATAATAATAATAATAGCACTTGTGTTTAACGACTGCTATTTTGCGAAGCGGGTTGCATCTTAGCTTGACGAACCTAAGCAGTCTAAGCACTATTACATTTAGACACCAATATACGAAATAGAAAGAGAGGGAAGAAAATGAGCAGTTCACCCTGCGAGGTCGGCCTTAACGTAATAGTTTTTTTGTAAAAAACTACATTTATACTATGTGTGGCAGGCATTACATAATATTTAACATAATAAAGTTGTGATTTACCCTTATGAATTCCCCATCCTCTCTACATGCTAGTGCAGGTGCTTATCTTTAATCCTTAGATCAGAACGTTGGTAACCATCGTGTTAAACGAACTAATTTAAGAAAATAAAATTACATTTCACTCCATAAAACACAGAACAAATTGATTAGCAATGTTCACGGATAATCATTGCATTTTAATCGTTAGTACGTTTCATGTCAATTGATATTGTTAAATCATCATTAATTTGTTGTTTATATGTTTTATAATTGCATAATAGACCTATTACCCGTACGGGCTATACGCATTTTAATTGGGTAAATATGTTATGAATGAGGTAGAAATAATTGAGTGGAAACTTACCCCTAATTTGCGTGAACGGAGAGCGGGAAACCGTTCAGAGCTAAAACATTTTTAGTTCACCCTACTGGGTTCAAGCTCTGACCTCCTAGATACCAGTAAATTAAACTAGATGCGCCTAACATCTAGCTCGCTTGTCCAACCTTGGCGGTAATTTGGTGTCTTTGATTAGTTTGTATAAAGATACTTGTCCAAAGTATTTACTTCAGGCCTCCATTTGTCTTAATTCTGCTCTCTATCTAGCTTGAATTACCCCTTCCTTTAAAAACTCAAGTCTCCTTCATCGACCACGTCTCATAATAATAATTATTAAAACCCGCTTCATACGTCACTGCACCTCGCTGACGTCACCGAATTGCCGGTAAGGTTGACACTAAGGGTGAGGAGAGAGGGGGCTTATAAAGGGGGGGTGACCAGTCCAATCGATAATGAGACTACGTATCTGTGACCAGAGTGAATGTAGGCTAAACAAACGAGTTGAGAAAGGAGGAATGGGGGATTAAGTAAGGCAGGAGAGTGTAAAGGGTTTGAGGGGGCAGGGTGCAGGGGCATAGAGACTCTAAAAAGCACTTCTCTACTCCCTCTTCCACACACGAGAGTTACAAGCAAGGGCCGCGACATCGTGGGAAATTAAAAGAGAAACCTTAGGCTACCATAGAAACCATCCTTAGGAGTCTCCGTTGTGCTATAAACATCTCACTTGAACGAAAATTAAGTTTAAATGAAGAGGAAGGTAGGTCGTAAAGTCAACATGGTGCTAATGCTATTATTTTTTTTCACTTGTTAAACTATTATTATTACTAGGATTTGGAGACGCGTCGACACAAAAGTGGTCATTAATGTCATAAACACAATACAAACTTAGAAATAAATAAAGAAGCGGAAAATAAGAAAAGAAAGTTAAATGTGATTGAGAGACCATGACTGTTTTAGGGTGTGGTGGAAACCATAAATGGACAGTACGATAATACATATAAAAACCAACACTTTTGCTCTGTCGGTAAAGTGTCTTTTTTCTAAGATAAGGGTCCCGGGTTCGATTCCTGGTATGGCCGAACATTTTTTATTATTAATAAAATGTGATTTTTTAAATTTCCCAATGAATAATTTACGTGCGGTGAGGGGGGTTGTTGTGTATTATTAAAATACAAATCAATCAAAACTATGATTATCCTTATGAATGGCATATTTCATCCCAAAATAGGCTCTAGATAAGGCATTCCCAGCCCGCGTCTCCCAAGTTCATTCTGTGCGGCTCACCAGCTCAAATTTAAATACTCTAAATTACATAAATTAACAACAAATTATGTTCTTGGAACTGTATTAAATCTTATAAATAGTTTGTATGCTTATTTTATGATTAATTACTTGCATAGTATATGTTTGTATTTGTTAAAAATTAAATAATCATTATTTGTTAGTACTTTTGTTAAATTTAGGCATAATGTCTTATAAACTTAATGTATGGCGCTTGGCCAACCCTTCAAGAACGTATGCGGCTATCAGTAAGAAGTTTGCACCTCAGTAGCAACAAATCTATACATTCTTGGAGTAAGTATATTCAATAAAAAATGTGTTTTCAATTACTACATTCACTTTTTCAAATTATATGTTGAAAATGTTATGTCTAAATAATAAACGTTTCAAATTTCTTTACGGCATTTAGGCCCCTAAAAAAATGTTAATTGCTATAACTGCATTATAATAATAATTATTTGTAAACAATGTATGTTTAACTTGCTTATTTTACTACTGTTTTTATTGGCTTGAAAGGTGAATCGATCTTTCAGGCTTTCAAAATAAAATTATACATATAGAATGAATGGACTGATTCAACATCGTCTAATAATTACAAGAATAACTAATATCACTTTCATATATTCATACGCCAAGTCACATGCTAAGAAACTTTTGAAAAATCATAGCAATGTCAGTCAAATAGTTAAAATAATAAAGATAAATATTATCAATATTGATAGCAATAAATTGTACAACATAATTGAACTAAATTTCTAATAAAGTATATTAATTAAAGCTTCAAAGAAAATGTTCAAAAACAGGTTTTCAGTAAACTACCCTTAAGTAAGCTTTACCAATAAAAACAAACACATCACAATAAACAACACAATAAAAACTCTTGATTTATGAACTTTAAAACAAATGGTTCAAATATTGTTAGCAAATTTCAAATTTTGGTTTTTCGTAAACTACTACAAAACTATATGTAATTTGTAATAATAATAATGTATTCTTATTTATCATGGAAAACTATTCCCAAATACCCATTTTGCATTCAATCTTTAAGATCAATTTTGAAAATAATTCATATTTGATATAATTTGTCATATGTAAACTATCATTAAATTAATTTATTTTAGAAAAATAAAGATACATTATTCATTATCATGTTTAATAGTCCCCCGAAAACAATTTTGTACAAAATCAGTATAAATGTTTTGAAAAATATTCAAAATTTACTCAAATAAATTTTCATTAATATACTATGATTTTTTTAACCAGTGAGTCTCTTTATTTATTAAGTAGTAGGCTTGACAGATACCCATTTTGAATCAAATTACTAGAGCCATTTTTTAAAATATTAAAGTTAAAATAAAAGAGCCATCAGTAAACTATCCTTAAACAAGATTAACCTCAACAAACAAGTGTAAATTTTATTTATCATATAAAACCTCTATAAATATACATTTTAAACGAACTCATTAAATCCATTTTTAAAATAATTCCTATTTTCGAAAATCACTAATCAGTAAATTACTATTTAATTCTCTTTACCTATAAATAAGAATACAGTGCTACTTGAGAGATAAGCCGTTCCCCCATGGATATCCATTTTAAAGAAAATTTTTGTAGCCATTGAAAAAAATCAGTTTAAGAAATTAGTCGTCAGTAAACCACCCTTAAACCAATTTTCACCCCAAAAACCAGTATTTAGTACTATTTGTTATATCAAACAAATCCAAGATATGCATTTCAATATAATCGTTAGAGCAATTTTCGGAAAATTTGGAATTAAAAAAGCACTCATTAATAAACTACGCTTAATTTGAGGGCTAGGGACTGATTTTTTTTAAATATCATTTTGAGGTAGAGCCCTATAAAATCTAAATATCAAATTTGAACAAAATCCATCAAACCGTTTTGAATCCATGCTTAGGAACTGACCTACAGACATAGAGAAAGACAGCCTTGGGGACATACATAATTTTAAAATAAAATTTTTGGGTTTTGGGTCTTTTCAAACGTAAGGATTCATCATAATCTCAAAATTGAGTTTTTCACATTTACAATACTTTCTTTTGATGTGAAATAGTAAATGTTTAGATAATGTTATAACTTTTTTTAATACCGTAATTTCAATGTACACGTTAATACATAAAAGTATAGAAAGTGATATTTATTTTTGGAAAATACAAGATTTTTTGCACATTTAAATCCTACAATATTGACCACTTGGTCTATGGCATCAAATTATTCTAGTCTGGTTTGCAGATGATTGTGGAGGTCAAAGTTCAAAAGCCAGTCAATGATAGTGAGGGTGATTTCTTAGAGATGGGTTTTCACTCTTCCTCCAAGCAAATGCTGGTGCATCTTTATAAAACATTATCTCATATATACCCCTTTGATGTAAAAATACCGATAGTCAGGACGGGTAGTAAGACGTAGGGCAAAAATAAATAATAAAATCATTTACAAGAACTTTTACAAATTCTATTAGATATGCCATTTAAAATTTTACGCTAGTTATTATATAATTTAATGTTGTAAAATTATTAAAAAAACTTTTTTTAGTTCTCTTGTTTTTCATTTTAACCTGGTCATAGAGCTTTAATCCACGAAGTAGAGCTTAAATGAGAAACTGCCTTATTAAGAGTTTCCATAAAACTTTACCATCCACTCTCATTTCTTGAACAACATTCCAGTTCTGAGAATCCATTAACGGGGTTAGAAAAAAACCTTCATCATCTTCTACTAGCACAATATTTTACATTTCATTTGTGCCAGGTGTAGGGTAAACGCAAAGGGAACGAGGAGGTTTGTAATCTCGTATTCTTTTACCAACAGTTTTTTTATTATGAAAAACAGGTGGAGAAATGAGAAATTCACATAACTTTAAATCCCGCGTTATATATAAAGGGGTGGATTAGAGCAAGGGTGTGCAACCAGTGGCACGAAAAATATATTATTGGTCAATATAGCTTTAAAAAAACCATACCATTGGCTTTTGATATTTTTATTTTGATATTATAGTCGACACCTTAGCTAAGTCTGTAGGTAGCGTATCTGTCTACTGTCTAATGCGCTAAGGATCCTGGGTTTAATTCCTGACATGGTCAAAAAAATGTATCATTGGTGAAATGTGCTTTTCCCCTTTCACAGTTTTTATTTTTTCTAGCATACAGTACTACCGACCGGAAAGGACATGACATCCAGTTCGGTCGCTTGTATGTTGACTATTCACCGTCTGGTGGCACAGAGCGTTGCCCATGGAGGTTGTCTACACGTAACCTTAATGAGATTATGTGATGATAGTGAATATGTATGTGTAGGCCAGTGGAAGTCTTAAACATAACTTAAGCCTAATTTTACAAGCCCTTGGTGACCATTGGGATAATTCCCCTTAGGAGAAAAATACCTACGGTACCAGCTGGTTATCAAACCTGGGACCCTTAAGTTCATAGGCAGGTGCACTGACCACTACACCACGGGGCTGGGTCGTTGTGTCTGTTCTAGCATTACATTAGTTTATAAATCGTGTGCTGATATAACCAGTGGTTTCAGAAGGTGCACGTTAATTACCTTAAGTAAATATTATAGTGCCATTATTGGTTATTAGATAACACATATTAATGGCTTATTATTATAGAGTATTAATTTAAGATGAAATAATTACTAAGTAATAACAATAATATTGAAATAATTAATAAGCATCTTATAGCACGCGTAGAAATAGTATAACACTGTTAAGTAACGTTGAAATATGTGTTTTAAATTTTTAAATTAATTACATATTTTAAAGATAGTATATGGTAGGGTGGGGCTATTTGGATCAAGGGGTTATTTGAATCAAAATAAGGATTCAAGCTAATGCGAAGTTATTCTGCACATATTTTTTGGTGTTTAGTTCTTCTAATTTACTGAATGATCTACTGGCTGTAAATTGGTATACATTTTTTTTAATTTTTAAACGTTTAAATAGCTGAAAAAATTGGTTTACGAGATCAATCGACGTGAGATTGAAATACTTTTTCTAGTGATGTAAATAATTGTCTTTGCTTTGTAAGGTATTACCCTCTTATAGTTGTTTATTTCGAAGTAATTTTTTTAAAACCTATAGCTTAGTCTTCTGGGCTCATCACCAAGAAGTTTGAGCGTATTCTATTGGAAAACAATAGATTTATTTTATATAGACAATAGTTTGCTTCTGGGGCTATTTGAATCACATTTTAAGGGGCTATTTGGATCATTATTTTCTTGCATTTTTATTTATTTTTAGAGTATACCATTAATTATTTATCGCTTTCTGACACTTCGTAGAGTGAGCTTATAGGATGTCATATTATCATCGTTGTTGGATTTGAAAATAAAAACTTTTGAATTTAATTTTAAAAACAAACTAAATATATTAACTACTACACATGATTTCTCACTAATACTCAAAGCTTGAAGAATAGCGCTAGTTTATTTTGAAAGGTATTTCTGTCTCGTTTAAAATACTTAGACGTGCTATAGTCGTAAGTTGTAGATTGGACAGCCCTGTTAAACACTGACCTAACTGGCTAACCTATAAAGGTACTCTTGAAGAGAGGGTAGAGGGGGATAAAAGGGTTTCAGTATTTTGCCGGGCCACCTCGGACAGTTAATTGAAAGTTTAATTGATGGATCGGTGTGTCTCGGTTTTATATGAATGAAGAATTGTTCCTAAAATGGCTGCAACATTTTCAAAAACACCGATCTTCTGGGAAATGACTGCTTATTTTATATGGCCACTCATCACATCACTCTCTTCAGTGTCTTGAGTTTTGTTTGCATAACGAAATAGAGCTATTGTGTCTTCCACCTCATACCACGCAAGTTCTACAGCCTCTTGATATGTCATTTTTTAAACCCCTAAAAGCCTTTTATCACCAAGAAACTAATTCATTTATTCACAACAACCCAAAAAGCTCAATCACCAAATTAACCTTCGGCAGACTGCTAAATGCTGCTTGGATCAAAGGAGCAACTGTTGGGAATGCGGTCAAAGGTTTTGAATGTACAGGGATATTCCCTTACAATTGCAATAAAGTGCCTGAAGGAAAAAGTCTTCCTTCACACACCTTTATTGCAGATAGGCCTATAGGAGAACCGGGAACTCCATGTGACACTGCAGGACCATCAACCAGAGAACAAACATCTACCATTACTTTTTCTCAAGTATTACCAACACCGGTCGGTCAAAGCTTCACACACATACAAACAAAAGAGGACAAAACAAAGAGCCTGCCGTCTAACATCACAAGAGAATGTTGATAAAGTAAGATCGAAAAGAGCTTTACTGTTCGAAAAATAAACTAATACTGGTATGACCTTGAAATACCAAGTCTCTAAAAAGCCTAAAAGACATATTTTATCTGAGTTGGCCACACCCAGCAACTCAGGTGAAGACTATAATATCGATAATATTTTTGACAATGAAGAAGAAGATGAAAATTCACCGTGTGGTTTTTGTAAAGTAATTTATCTTGATAGAAATTCAAGTGGAAAAGGAGACTGAATTAGGTGTCAAACCTACAAATTGTGGTTTCATTAAGTATGTGTCGGGGCCTTTGGAAAAAAACAGTTTAAGTGTGGAAAATGTATATAAACATTTTGTTTGCATCTAGTAGTATACACCTTTAACAAAAAAAATTCAACTGGCTATACTCCTTGTAAAATATAAAAATAAATATGTGATTCAAATAACCCCATCCCAGATCCAAATAGCCTCACGTTTTCACTAAAATATTATTTCCACATAATAATGTTCTTTATTAATTATGTCCTATTTAGATTTTTTTTTCAAAAAAACTATTACTATGTATGGTTCAGAAGATATGAATAAAGATATAAATAACTCTTAGAAAAATTTCGCAAGCATATTATAGGTGAAAACTTAAATTAAAGTTGAAATGACCCAAATAGCCCCACCCTAGCATATGTTATTATAAAACTATACTCTCAATTTTTTTTTAAAAATTGAACTCTTATATCTTTATAATGTTTACTTCTAGGTAACACACTTGCAAATATTTATGTGCAGTCAATTATACTTATTCCATTATTTAAAAAAAACCATCATCGCTGAACATGCGGAACTGATGACCAAATCGTCTAGACTTTCTCTCTGGTGACGTAGAGGTCTAGATTAGTATTTTGGCAGGGTGTATTTATAGTATTTACCAACTTAGTTTTGCATAAATGCTTGTATAGATAATCTGAATTCTGTCTTCCTCAAACCTACCCTATTAAATGTAAATAGCCTGGATGGATAATAAGACGGGGTGGAAAATAAATTAACAAATAACGCTCAATTTTATTGAAAAGTAATGTGATAAGAATTTAGATAAACTGGCATTGAATATCAGTTTAACATAACGATATTTACAAAATGGCTTTGAAATATAAAGTACAATTTTCATAGGAAGAACCTTTATATTACAGATAAGAAAAGTTAATTTATCTATTTTCACGCATCAACGCACCAAATCATGCGATCAGCAGCTATCACTTTTGATAGATATTAATAATATCTATAACATAACAATAATAATATAATAAATTGTTATTGTTGTCTACCAGAAAAGTGTATGTTTGTATTTTCTGACAAATTTTTCGTGTAAAATCATTTTGTATATTTTAGGTCATCAATTTAATTATATATTAAAGAAATAAGACTTTTTCTATGAAAACAAATGCCTTTTTTCATCATATTTACTTTCTCGCTATCTTACAGGTATATAAAGTATTGTTATCGTCAAAAAATCGAACTCGAGATTTTGATGAATCTTGACGTTTCATGACCTCCCCAAATCCGAAAAAGTGGTTTTTGAATTTCCGTCCCTCTGTCTGTCTGTCTGTACTTCCAACTAGAGCCTAAACTATTTTACTATCGGGCTAAAACATGGTATCTAGGGTTTTCATAGGGTTGCCCCGAGGAATTTTTGGAATTGGAAAATTAAGGTTAGTTTACTGGAGGGCAAAAAGAAAAAAAGTTTATTTTCTCAAAATTTTGATTAAATTTCATTTCTAAACATTTATAAATATTCAAAACAAAATAGCCCCTCTCAATAATTCGGAAAAATGACTTGAAGGGCTCCGGTTTGATGCGTAAATTATCATTTTTTATCATATCTCCGAAACTATTTGAGATATAAAATTACTCATCATTATAAATATGCAGATATATTTATATTACAAATATTTTATTCTAAGCATAATTTTATAAAACCAATAACTTTCAAGCTATAAGCAAATATTTATATTTTTTAACTTTTCGAAAACAAAAAGTAAAGTATTGCGACCGTAAAAAAAAAACCAAACCTGATATTTTGTTGGATGTCGACGTCTCATGACCCCCAGAACCCTAAAAAGTTGTCTTTGCAATGCCGTCTGTCTGTGTGTCTGCTTAAACTTAAAACTAAGAGTAGTTTATAAAGAGTGAAAAGAGAAACAATCGATTTTCTCAAAATGGGCTCTAACGATTTTGATTAAAATTCGTATCTAGGCGTTGATTAAGATTATAAATAAATTATTTTCATTTCTTCATGAAAATCACTTTTAGAGTACTTTACAGAAGTGAAAATTTCCGTGTCTCCGCAACTATTTGAGATAATAAATAACCTATTATTACAAAATTGCAGTAATATTAAAAATAAAAAACTTTTATATGAAATATATTTTTATAAAACCAACAGTTTCTGAGATATTGGCAAATAAATTAATACAATTTTGTGAGCTTTAGTTGTAAAGAGATACTACTTAAGTTTTAATGCAATAATTCTCCAATGCCATAAAGTAATTAAAATATAAGTAAGTCTCTCAATAAGGTTTATGTTACTTTTTCTTAAACCTCTTAGAGCATTGTTGTACAAACATTTTTCCTATCACCATTTTATACTCAATAGTCAATATTTACATTTTTTATTGGTCAAACTTTATAAATGAGGAATTTAATAGCAATGCGATGATATGAAGATGTACAACACCTAATAAAATGTCGAAAATTTTAACCGGAAGTCGAAATTTTAATACGAAGTGTTGACCCTTGTGGACCCAATATTGATCTTTTTTATCGGTCAAAACATACAAATGAGGAGATTAATTCTTTAAAAATAAAATTATAAAATTTAAAACCGGGATTCAAAAAATTGTTTTATATAAATATAATGCAATTTATTCTTGGTTTTGCTAGTATATATTATTTCGTTTTACATATATTACGAGTTTTGAGTAAATATCTCCATTTTCAAACAAAAGAGCGAGAAAGTCCGTGCGGAGCTCCGTACCATTTATTTTTAAGATACTATACCTCAAGATATTTTGAAATTAGCACACTGGCGCTGAAAGGAGCCCCTATGATTGATGACAGCCTTCAGAGTACGACAACATTTTATACATCCATAGAGTTGTCATGGTGAATAATTCACCAGTCTGTGGTGGATTTAGACAATACCTCCTAGAGATAGCCGTCGCTGACATCGCACATGTCTTCCCTTTGAGGATTTCTTGTTAACGGGATGTGAGGTTTACGCCTGTTTGGGTTTATGGTGATAGATCTGACGTGTTGTTTTCTTGTGTTTTTTTTCTCCACAGCGTCTTAGTACCAGTCCAGGTTATACGGATACATTAAATTACGCTAGGGAAATAAGAATGAATAAAGTACAAATCTGGAAGAAATGGATCCACATTTTCGGGAAGGAAGAATCTTAATCAATCCAGGAAATATGTTTTAGTAGTATCGACTGGAATTCAAACCCCGATCTACCCAACATTGACAATCCAGTCTAACACGAGTGACAAGTTATAACATGTGGCGTGTTAATCATGTGTAATATAAATCTGACACATAGAACGCTCTTGTACGAGGTTAAAGGTTTGGACCTGAAATACATTTTATGATCAACTAGCTGTTACCCGTCGTGGCTTAGCCCGACGAAAAGTTTAAACATTAGTATTGTAAAATTAATGTAATATTAAAGGTTGGGAATAGTCCTATATTCCAGGACATATTCTATCTACGTACCAAGTTTCATTCGAATTCGTTCAGCAGTTTTGACAAACACACAAACTTTCGCATGTATAATGTAACCTGAATGGGTAGTAAGACGCGGTTCTAATAATAATAATTAATATAATCACATTCATATTTACTCGTAAAATTAAAATCACAATATATCTCTTGTATACGAAAAGTTTAAACATTAATATTGTAAAATTAATGTAAAATCAAAGGTTGGGAATAGTCCTATATGTTATTCCAGGACATACTCTACCTACTTACAAAGTTTCATTCGAATCTGTTCAGTAGTTTTGACGTGATTGAGCAAAAAACATCCAAACACACAAACTTTCGCATTTATAATATTAGTAAGATTACAGTTCTCTAGGCTCAGAGACGTGACCACTCTTAATACAATGATTAAGATTACATTTTGAGAGAGTATATATTTAATTACTGTTATTTTTACCGCCAAAATAGAATACAATGCTAGGATATAAAGAAAAACTAATTTTCTTTTATAGGACGAATATAGCTTTATTAAATTCTTTGTTGTATAAACGAACGGATCCTAATTTCCCCGGTTCCATTATCTTGGATCCTGTTTGGCGGAAACAAGTGAAGTTCTCCTATTTTATTGTACTAGCTTATTCTAGTGTCTCACTGCGCACACTTTTATTTGGTCGCGCTGAAAACGGAGATAAATTTCGCTCCACGTCTCTGTTTTATTGGAGTTCCAGGACATATTTCACTCTTTTGTCCGGTGGGTCAAACGTAATAAGAAATATTAAATTGTCCCGACGTTCTCTTACGGACGGGCTCAGCAGCGTCACTATAGGAGGACAAAGATGATTTCTTAGATAGGTCAATTCATTAAGAGCGCTATATAGCTAGCCTCTTACTTCACGGTGAAGTATTGGAAACGAAGATGTCATGCAGGTGGGCTGGACTAGCCAGCAGGACAAAAGGCAGGTATTGGCTCAGTGATTAGTAGCTTGAGGGTGGGGGAGCGCGTCACTTCCCCTTCTTTCAGTCTACTTCTGGTAGGCAAGCTCGACGCACAGACAGCAGCGAGAGGTACTGCTCCCCAAAACCATGCTACCTGTTAGCACAAGCAGGGCTTCAAAATGAAATTGTTATCTGTTTCCTAAACAAACACTTTAAGAGTTTCCGGTTCTGGTTTCGAATAAAATAAAGGTTATTATTATTTTCGACTATCATAAGGTTTCGGTTCTTTTTTAACTATACCAACTAATTTCTTTGTTTTAATTTAGCACAACATCTTACTACCCGGTAGGTTTATAAGTTTTTGTAACAATTTCGCTAGTGTTTGTTTAAGAATAAGAAAGGTATGTTTAGGGTATTTATATATACCTACATATGCGTGGAACGAGAGTGGAAAATCACTCAGTATATAACCACCCTCATTACTTCTGACCGAGATTCAAGCCCTAATCTTCCTATCATTGGCAGTCTAGTATAGACCATGTGACCATGTACACACAGGAGACCCGGAGATTATATTAGACCTAATTATATATTTATAAGCAAATTCGGTTAACTATGTAAATGAGTTTAAATATCTAGTCACAATTATTTTAACTAGCAATAACGATATTAGATTGTAAATTAGGAGAAGAATAAATTTGGGAAATACATCCTATTACTCGGTCAGTAAGTTGTTGATAATCTCGCCTGCTGTCAAGAAATGTATAACTCAGAATAAGCAAAACAATTATTTTACCAGTTGTTCTCTATGGTTGTTAAGCGTTGTCTGAAAACAAGGGGCTTGGGAAAATATTTGGTGCAAAAACGGATGAGTCTACTAGGAAGTGAAGGATGTTACATAATGATGAGTTACTTACCCTATACTTATCACAAGACATTGTTAAGATAATAAAGTCCCGTAGATTTGGGCGTGCAGGACATGCAGTATGAATGGGGTAATCTAGAACCTTGTTCGGGGTATTGACTGGCAAACCCAATGGGAAGAGGTCATTGGGAAGGCCTAGATGCATATGGGATAAAAACAATAGAAAGGACGCGAAAGAGATAGAGTGTAATGAGGTGGACTGGATAGTTCTAGCTCAATATAGAGATAGGGTTTAATGAGGTGGACTGGGGTAGTGCTAACTCAATATAAAGATAAGGTGTAATGAAGAAGACTGGATAGTTCTAGCTCAATATAGGGATAGGGTGTAATGAGGTGGACTGAATAGAACTAGCTCAAGATAGGGATATGTTGTAATGAGGTTAATAGGATATAGCTAGCTCAGGATAGAAATAGGGTGTAATTAGGTGGATTGGATATACTTGCTCAAGATAAGGATATGTTGTAATGAGGTGTCCTGGATAGAACTAGCTCAAGATAAGGGATAGGGTGTGATGAGGCAGACTGGATAGAAATAGCTCAAGATAGAGATAGGGTGTAATGAGGTGGACTGGATAAAGCTAGCTCAAGATAGGGATGGAGTGTAATGAGATGGACTGGATATAGCTAGATCAAGATAGGGATAGGGTGTGATGAGGGTTACTGGATAGCGCTAGCTCAGGATAGGGATAGGGTTTGATGAGGTGGACTGGATATAGCTAGCTCAAGGTAGGGATATGTGGCGTACTTTTGTAAGTGTGGCAATGAACTTTCCAGTTTCTAATGCCATTGAATAAGTAATTAAGTAAGAATGTGAACAACAAGCAATACACTGTAAATAATCTAGCACACAAGAACGAAGTAATATTTCTGTTCTTTAAGGATTACTTTCCTGTGAAGTAAGTTTATGAATTAATTCTGAACCTTTACCCCTGAAAAAACTACAAATCCGATGAAACTAACTTTTTGTAGATATGTCAAATGTAGTTTTAGTAGCCCATGCATAGAGCGTAATATTATTGACATCCGGATACAGAGATTTGTATAATTGTGGTGTCACTGTAATTAATTCAACACCTTTGCATGCATGTACACACACAAATAAACGACTTTACGGGCAGTGTAAAATTTGTGGATCACGAGTGTAGAAGTAGCAACAACCAAAGAAAAAGTTTAACGTTAAATATTGACTTTTATTGGAGCTAACTTGATGGTGTTTGGTTACACAAAATGGGCAATGGATAGTAATTCTAGTTATGACTACTCGCTGTAATAAAAACATTCTAACATTTATATTGCTTTTTATTTAGTTTTTGGAAAATGTAACTATCATTGATTGAACACTTGTACCTTCTTAATGTGTTTTAGCCTTTCCTTAATTCACAACATACTTATGTCACAGCCTTAAAGCTATTCATGTGGTCTAAAAAGTATATTTTTTAATTTTATTTCATATTTTCACTTTTCCACGTTGAATGGTTTCCTGATGAAAGTTCAAAACAAAAGGCCAAATTTTTCAACACTTTTTTGGCTAGGATATGATGGCCTTAGTTATAAATCTTTGAGACTATTACACTCTAAAAGTGTCAATATCCCAGTGTTATATTTCGGCCTAAATTATTTTTTCCAACACAGATATGTAATAAGGAAATTTCTTTTAAATCAAATGTGTGATTCATCTACAACATAGCTGGGCAACATATTTTGCAATGGAGCCACAGGTGTGGCGAATGGGAAGTGAAATTCGTCACTCCATGTAGAAATAAATTGAGAAATTAAGTTGCTCAATTGAACATCTAAAACAACACACACTGTTTGAACAAGCCTATTTCAAATATGTACACTTTGAATACTCAGCTACAACCATATTTGACATAAATAATCAACATTGTTAAGCTTGAAAAACTTTAGAAATATTTACGCGAATTTTGACAATCCTTTTTCCTGACAAGTTACATAAACATTGGCTGAATATTTGAACTCAATCCAAATGACTTTTGAGGAATACTTCCAATGATGTGCAGGAAATATCAAGCTACCACAAACACACACTGTCAGTAAAAAGTTTATTCTAAGGTGAGAGTTGGAAAACTAAAACTCAACACTCTTTTATGACAGATTCATCACTTGTTGCGATTGGTGAAAGAGTTGCCTACCCCAGATTTACAATGAGCAGGGGCTCCGGAATCGGGGGTTCAAGGGGAGCTTGAACCACCCTAATTTTGGCTTTGGGGGGCTGGGACTAAATACAACATACATCTGTTACCATAAGGTTTGGTAATGTTAAGTAATAAAGACATAAATTTAAAATACATTTAATAGAAAACTGAAATGCCCCAATTTTCCAGTTTATTTTTCTCACACGAGAAGAAAACTTTCACAAAAATATAGTAACTAACATCAGGCCTAACTGTGATTGCCTTATATATAAACAATACCAGAATAGTAAAGTCAAATTATTGACATTTTTACCATAGTAAAAACTAAAATTGAAAGAAAAAAAAAAATCACATTTGAATTGTGAGTTTAATTTTAACACGAGGTGGATTTTAAACCTTAGTTCAAACTTTACTTTTATCATATTTTTATCAATCCTAAGAAATTAAAAAGCTGGACATCAATCAAATTAATACGCTTTCTTGTTTTGATTTTAATAACATATTTTATTATTTTTAAACCTACGTTAAATATTGTTGTGATAATAATTTGGTTGTGTACACATGGTTTGTAAGAGAAATACCAAATATTTAATCAACCCTTGTTTAAAGGTCCATTAAGCTGCCTTACACAGTATACACTTAGTTTACCCTGCAAGGTAGCAGGCTTACCTTTCGTTCAACTATGACCTTTACAGTGAAAAGAGGAACAATGTTTCTACTTTAACTTGTTCCCACTAGACTAGTCTTGAATAAAATATGTCGATACCGCTCAAGCCCTTGAATTACTCTATTGGAGATATTTAGGAGGGAAGTATGAGACGTGCAACGTAACTTTGTGACCAATAATCTTTTAATATTACTTCGTGTGCTTAAATTGCGAGACATATATAAATAAATAAACCTTATTCACTTTTACACAATGATGTTCTAACCGTGTCTGTACTTTTGGAAATAAAATTAATTACGTAATTATACATACATTAATTACGTGTTAGGGATAAGAAAGCTATAATTGAGAGTAAATGTAACCCGAATTACGTAATTATTTAAAAAATATATAACATTATCAGATGGGATTTGAATACCTACCTTCACGTCATCATTAATCCAGAATAAATGAGCTTAACATTATGATCGTGGGTCTACCAGTGTGGGCAATAAATATATATAACAGGGGTTGTTAATAAAAAGGCCAAAAAGGAAATGTAAAGGAAATAACGTGAATACAAATATATTTTACCCTACTCTTTATTTATTTCCATCCAGATTTCCTGTATTTTATACAGTGAAAGTTAGTTTATATTTAATATTTTGTGAAATAATTGTGTAGTGATTTTAAAATAAATTTAAGATTGTTCTATATCAAAATGATAGCCCTCTCTGATAGAACAATTTTATGACAAGAAATCGTTAAAAAAAAATATTTAAGTGATTTTTCAAAGTCAGGTCTACGCGAATATTTATACTAATGATATAAAGACTAGGAAGATTTAGCTTAGAATAAATATACCAGAAATTTTAGGGAGGTAAGGACCAAAGGGTAGAGCAATTTAGGGAAAACATTCCAGTACAATCAACAAAGGGATTTGAACCTTAGCATCCCTGTCCCGGGAAAACCAATACAAACGAAGATACTCCGTACGCCCTCTGATGCAAGTGCTATGTGATTTGATTATAATAATTCTAATGTATCTAAAAATACTTTTCAAAGAAGCATGTTTTGTAATAGAAATAAAACTTGTCAAAATAGAATTCAAAGAATGCACAGGGCTCTTTCACGTTTGCTTATTTTCAAAATATATACTGTGTGTACAAAGTTTATTCACGCTAGTTTTATTGCAGCGCACGTCCACGGAGCTTAAAGTTGAGATTGGGTTTGGAGGAAGGAATGATGGAGGTATGGGTAGGTAGGTGGGAAGGGTTGACGTGTACATACCAATAGGAGAACAGCAAACACCTTCGGGGCTTTTTGCCTATTTCAAGCATGAGAGTGAGCAACCAGTGGAGTGAGCCTCCTATGGGGTCAAAGGGTAAGAGGTATAGTTAAATTTTCTTTGAAAGAACCTTACTTTACAGCTAGAAAAATTACTATATCTACTTTTACGTTTTCATACATCAGGTCATGTTATCTGCAGTTGTCAATTTAGAAATATATTATCAATACCTCTAAAATAGCATGAATAGAATAGTAAAATACTACCAATTTTGGCCAAAAAAAGTTTGTATTTTCTAAAAGGACTTTCCTATGAAAATATATTATCAATACCTCTAAAATAGCATGAATAGAATAGTAAAATACTACCAATTTTGGCCACAAAAAGTTTGTATTTTCTAAAAGGACTTTCCTATGAAAATATACTATCAATACCTCTAAAATAGCATGAATAGAATAGTAAAATACTACCAATTTTGGCCAAAAAAGGTTTGTATTTTCTAAAAGGACTTTCCTATGAAAATATATTATCAATACTTCTAAAATAGCATGAATAGAATAGTAAAATACTACCAATTTTGGCCACAAAAAGTTTGTATTTTCTAAAAGGACTTTTCTATGAAAATATATTATCAATACCTCTAAAATAGCACGAATAGAATAGTAAAATACTACCAATTTTGGCCACAAAAAGTTTGTATTTTCTAAAAGGACTTCCTATGAAAATATATTATCAATACCTCTAAAATAGCATGAATAGAATAGTAAAATACTACCAATTTTGGCCAAAAAAGTTTGTATTTTCTAAAAGGACTTTCCTATGAAAATATATTATCAATACCTCTAAAATAGCATGAATAGAATAGTAAAATACTACCAATTTTGGCCACAAAAAGTTTGTATTTTCTAAAAGGACTTTCCTATGAAAATATATTATCAATACCTCTAAAATAGCACGAATAGAATAGTAAAATACTACCAATTTTGGGCACAAAAAAAGTATGTTTTACATGTAATTTCTAAAAGGACTTTCCTGTGAAAATTGGACTGCACGCCAACATCATGTATAGGGGACGCTGGTTTGATCTTAGGGAAACTTAACGAGAAGAAATTAACAGTATCACTCCCAGATCAAAAGAGGTGGGTTAGGTGAATTAAGAAACAATTAATAAAACCAATTAAAAACAACCGCATGAAAGCAGTACATTTTTCTTTGCCCTTGTATCAATACTAAAATTATATTCGTAAAAATAAATAATATTTTTATAAATTAATTAGATTAACTATAATTACTGCTGATTTATACTTAAAGGTTTTTTTTACACTCATCCCTTGGTTTATTTGGTTAAGTAGGCCTATGGTCCTTTGATTAAGTCATATGCTGATACAATATCGTATTATTACTATTAATAGTGTAGTAAAGTTATGGTATAATATTAATACTAACAATAAAAAATAAGGACACTCCAATATTTCGGTTTATTTGGGCAAAACAATAAAGAGGAGTTAAGGTGACAAATGAAGCAGTCCCAAGAAGAGTTGGTGAGAAGAGAACCGTTTTAGATGTGATTCTTCGGTACGAAGCAAACTGGATCGGACACATCTCTAGGAAGAACTATTTCCTGCATGACCTAATATAAGGATAGGTTGAGGAAAAGAGGAGCTTAGGAAGGAGGATTCAAATATTGGATGATTTTAAGGAAATAAGAAAATTCTGGGAGCTGAAGGAAGAGGCAGAGGACAGGATGCATTTAATTTAATTTAATTTAATTTAATTTTTTTAGCACAGCGTCTTACTACCCGTTCGGGTTATACGCTTAAATACTAATTACACTAATGGATTAGGAAATGGGAACGTTGAATTTAGAGGAAGTGAACCCGCATTTGCGTGGAGGGAGAGTGGAAAACCATTTAGGAAAAACCACCCCCAGTTCATCCGACTGAGATTTGAACCTCGATCTCCCCGTCCTCGGTGGTCTGACTTAACACGACTGGCGCGTTAGTCAACTACACCACCGAGGCAGGTGACAAGATGCATTGACGGTCTAAGTTCACTGACAAAAGGAATGGACCTGATGTAAAACAGAACACCTAACAATAATAATAATGATAACAAAATGAATTTGGGGAGAAGGTTAAGGTGTGGACATTGATATAAATATCTTGTTGTACAATTTTAGACTGATTGATTCTTTAATTATGTAGCTGAAAGTTGTTAGAAACTTAATTTTCACCAATTAATTTGTGAATTAATTCAAAAGTTCTTTTCACTACTCATTAAAGAAAAATATCTTCTTAACTTTTTTTTTTTGTCAAAATAAAACTAACAATATTTATTCAGCTTATATTCTTATAGTGCCTGTGATTTAAATACTAGATATTTAAACTGTTTTATGTTATTATACTGGGATATGAGGGTTTATTTAATTTTTATTTTCATCAGTATGCCTCTCAAGTGAGGATAAAAGGAAAGTTGCAAAAACACACGATACGGATTGAACCTCCCAAGTAAAGAGTCTGAAGCGTCAACTTCTGTACTAACTGACCATAAAGTTTGTACGCTCGTAGACGATGGATTTTCAAGATATAGCACTCTTTAGAAAACCCAGCCTGGTATCGATCATATATAAAACCTACACACACACACACACACACACACACACAAACAAACACACACACGGTTTATTGTCAATGTTTCTATTTCTTATACATAACCATGATATGTTTATTTATTGCTTTCAATGTGTGTTGGGCATGTGAATTTATTTCTTGTAAAAATAGTCAGATATTATAGCTCAAGTACGTAAAAGGTTGGTAATAGATAAATAAGTCGACAATAGAGATATAAATACGGTCTTTTTTATTGCCTGAAGTGTTTCGATTTATGAGACATTCGTAAAAATAACACATACGCCATTTACTTTATGCTCGTAGTGTTACATTTTATATAGCTTTGCTTGAGTGACTCTAAACATTCTACAAAGTGATTCATAATTACTCGTATTGTGAACAACGTTACTGATGGGTCAGTCTGTGAAATAGTGTTATTTAACTAACTACACAGTTAAATTGTTTATGGTGCTAGAACGCTGAAATGTATTTGTGGAGGCGGAGTGGGTGGACAAAGAAATACATTAAATCAATATTGTTATTCTTGTACATCTTATTACCGGTCCGGGCTTTTCTAATATTTGCACTAAAATGACTGGAATGAGGCTTTTTATTTATCACCGCATCTTACCACCCGTTTGGGTTATACGCTTGTGTAATAATTACGCTAATGGTTTTAGATATTAGGGAGGTTATATTTATCTAAAGTGTACCCGCATTTGCGTGGAGGAAGAGGGGAACTTTTTTTAATTATCCTCAGTACACCCGACCAAGATTTGAAATTCAATCTCCACGTCATCAGCAGTCTAGTCTCATGCGAGAGTAGCGCGCTAGACCATGGGGCCACCGAAGTGGGTATTTAAAAATGTTTAATTTTGAAGGAATATATCAGCATTTTAGTAGAGGGTGAGTGGGCAACCATTTATGAAAGATATTCGATTGACACGACCAGGCTTAGAACCCCAGTTTCCTCGTCATCGACTGTTCATTCTTAAACTATGTGACCATTGAGGTGGGTGCTTAGCGTGTTCTGATCTGTGATTGGGCAAAAGCCTATTGTAAAATTGTACAAAAATAAATAGCATTACAGATATGGTGCAGTTGACTTTATGCGAAACCAACAACAATTAATTGTAATATAAATTTCATTTTAAGACTGTTTACATAAAACTTATTAAAAACCTTAAGTATATTGTCCTAAATTGTTAATAAAATATTGCTAAAGGCTCAAACTGTAACATCTTATTTGTCTGTTATTTTGAGATATTAGCTAAATTCTGCTGCTTTACATTAAAAAAAATAAATGGTACGGCGCACCGCACAGACTTTCTCTCTCTTTCTATAAACTCGTAAGATTTCTGAACGGAATAATGTACATTGTATCATCACCACTCCACATAAGAACACGCATAAAATAATATACAATGATATATAATCAATGAGAAAAGAGGCGCATCTTTGTCCACCTAAGAGCATTTCAAACAGTTTAATGTCTTCCACAAGGGTCAACACTTCGTATTAAAATTTCGATTTCTGGTTAAAATTTTAACATTTTATAAGGTGTTGCAGATCTTCAAGTCATCGCATTGATATTTAATTATTCATTTATACATTTTGACCAATAAAAAATGTAAATATTGACTATTGAGTCTAAAATGGAGATAGATCATTGCTATGCAAACATTTCTCCTAAGAGATTTAAGGAAAAATAACATACTTTTTTAGATACTTATATTTAATTACTCTATGGCATTGGAGAATTATTGCGTTAAGACTTAAGTAGTATATGTTTACAACTAAAGCTCACAAAATTGTATTAATATATTTGCAAATATCTCAGAAACTGCTGCTTTTATAAAAATATATGTCAAATAAAAGTTTTTTATTTCTAATAGTCCTACAATTTTGCAATGATAAGTTGTTTAGTTTCTCCAATAGTTGTGGAGATACGGAAATTAACGCTTCTGTAAAGTACCCTAAAAATCATTTTCATAGGAAAATGAAAATAGCCAGTTTATTTATAATCTTAATCAACGCCTAGATACGAATTTTAATCAAAATCGTTTGAGCAGATTTTGAGAAAACCAAATTTTTCTCTTTTCGCCCTTCAGTAAACTACCCTTAATTTTAAGTTTTTATAGACACACAGACAGACGGCATTGCAAAGACTATTTTTTAGGGTTCGGGGGGTCATGAGACGTCGACATCCATCAACATTTCAGGTTAGTTTTTTTTTACGGTCGCAATACTTAAACTTTAATGTCCAAAAAGTTAAAAAAATTCATATAATTGCGTATAGATTGAAAGTTATTGATTTTATAAAAATATGTTTCGGATAAAATATCTGTATTATAAATATATATACATATTTGTAATGCTAAGTAATTTCATATCTCAAATAGTTTCGGAGCTATTATAAAAAATGTTAATTGACGCATCAGACCGGAGCCCTTAAAGCCATTTTGCCGAAATATTGAGGGTAGCCATTTTGTTTGGAATATTTATTAATGTTTATAAATGAAATTTAATCAAAATCGTTAGAGCCGATTTTGAGAAAATCGACTTTTTCTCTTTTTGCCCTTCAGTAAACTACCCTTAATTTTAAGTTTTAATAGACACACAGACAGACGGCATTGCAAAGACTATTTTTTAGGGTTCGGGGGGTCATGAGACGTCGACATCCATCAACATTTCAGGTTAGTTTTTTTTACGATCGCAATACTTAAGCTTTAATGTCCAAAAAGCTAAAAATATATATATAATTGCGTATAGATTGAAAATTATTGATTTTATAAAAATATGTTTCGAATAAAATATTTGTATTATAAATATATATACATATTTGTAATGCTAAGTAATTTCATATCTCAAATAGTTTCGGAGCTATTATAAAAAATGTTAATTTACGCATCAGACCGGAGCCCTTAAAGCCATTTTGCCGAAATATTGAGAGTAGCCATTTTGTTTGGAATATTTATTAATGTTCATAAATGAAATTTAATCAAAATCGTTAGAGCCGATTTTGAGAAAATCGACTTTTTCTCTTTTTGCCCTTCAGTAAACTACCCTTAATTTTAAGTTTTAATAGACACACAGACAGACGGCATTGCAAAGACTATTTTTTAGGGTTCGGGGGGTCATGAGACGTCGAAATCCATCAACATTTCAGGTTAGTTTTTTTTACGATCGCAATACTTAAGCTTTAATGTCCAAAAAGCTAAAAATATATATATAATTGCGTATAGATTGAAAATTATTGATTTTATAAAAATATGTTTCGAATAAAATATTTGTATTATAAATATATATACATATTTGTAATGCTAAGTAATTTCATATCTCAAATAGTTTCGGAGCTATTATAAAAAATGTTAATTTACGCATCAGACCGGAGCCCTTAAAGCCATTTTGCCGAAATATTGAGAGTAGCCATTTTGTTTGGAATATTTATTAATGTTCATAAATGAAATTTAATCAAAATCGTTAGAGCCGATTTTGAGAAAATCGACTTTTTCTCTTTTTTCCCTTCAGTAAACTACCCTTAATTTTAGGGGTAGATATCCAATTCCAAAAACCCCTCGGGGCAACCCTATGAAAACCCTAGATATCAAGTTTCAGCTCAATCGGTAAAATAGTTTAGGCTCTAGTTGGAGGTACAGACAGACAGACAGACAGACAGACAGACAGAAAGACAGAAATTCAAAAACCACTTTTTCGGATTCAGGAAGTCATGAAACGTCAAAATTCATCAAAATCTCGAGTTCGATTTTTTTGACGATCACCATACTTTCTCTACCTGTAAGATAGAGAGAAAGTAAAAAGTTTTAAAAATAAATTGTGTTCAGCGGGTAAGCCCATATTTATCCATCGACTTAATTTCATTTTCTAAACGTTATTTCCTTGTCCTCCATTCATAACAAATTACATTTACTAAAACAAAATACCATTCAGAAATCTCCATTGCTAAAAGTAATTGATACAAAAAAATACAATGATAGCATTCATTTTACTAAAGCGATAGAAGTTTTTGCAAAGCTTTTTTAGATATATTTTTTATTAACTAGTAAATTCAGTTGCTGGCTCAAACGAATTGTATAAACAATGAAGAAACTCTAAGTTCAATTCTTTAACATATAGGTGGTATAAGTCCTGTTTAATGGTCGGAACTGGAATCCCGTCTGTGTGCATAGTTTCTTTTAACACATAATGACCTGCTTCGGTAGCCACGTGGTTTAGGACTACTCTCATGATGGACTAGACTACCGATAACGAGAAGCTCCGGGTTTGATTCCGGTCTGGCACACTGAGGGTGGTTTTTCTAAATGGGTTACCACTCTCCCTCCAGGAAAATTCGGGTGCACTTCCTCTCAATTAAACCGTTCTAATCCCTAACACAGAAGTGTAATTAATACATAGGCGTACAACCCGAGCGGGTAGTAAGATGCGGTGCTAAAAAAATAAATATATTTGATTTTTCATTCTTTATCCATGAATGCTTGTGTATTTATTGAAAACTCTTCACTATGGTGTTTATTATTTAAATGTTAGAAGTTTGTAATTAACTAACTCTGTGGGTTTTAAAGTAGCTTGAAGATTCATGATCGCCAGAACGTAGCCTTGCCATTAAAGCCCATCCTGAGACCATGCGATCCCTAACCTAAAACCTCCCCTCTTTTTTTATCTCCACATTTTACCACCTGTTAAGTTTATACGCATGTGTATTAATTACGCTAATGTGCTAAAGATTAAAACGTTGAATTTGGAAGAAAGGTATCCACATTTGTGTGGAGGGAGACTGGAAAACCACCCGCAGTACACCCGACTGGGATTCTAACACCGATCTCCCTATCTTCAGCTACATAGTATATTGCGAAAGTGACGCTTTAAACCATTCGGCCACTGAAGAGGGTTCCCGATCTTCGTATATATTTTAACACTTTCCTCCCATGATGCTTGACTGCTGACTGCTGCTAATACTGTGGCCGACGATGCTTTCACCGGGGCACGTTTACACGGTTGTTACAAGGATAATTAATGTCTGCTCGGGAAGCGATCTATCGTAGAAAGGGACGACTAGACAATTAGAGGGACAAATATCTGCATTCTTACCTTCCTCATAATATTAAGATAAAGTATTGTGATCATGAAAAAAAATCCATTTCTAGATTCTGACAAATATTTACGTTTTATG
>CABFWB010000197.1:270089-294835 GCA_902151455.1 Timema bartmani
CCCCCCCAAAAAAAGTCAATTTTACAATTCTGTCTGTCCTCATGTCTGTCTGACTTTCTCAAACCAAAACGGTTAAATAGATTTTGTTCAAACTTGATATGTTGATTTTATAGGGCTATACCTCGGGATATTCTTTATTTTGACCCTTAGCCCTTAAATTGAGGGTTGTTTACTGATGAGTGATATTTTTAAATTCCCAATTTTTATAAAAGTGATTTAAGGCCATATCTAGGATTTGTTTGACATGAAAAATAGCACTATGCAAACTAGTTTTTGGAAAAAAATTTGATAAAGGATAGCTTACTGATGGGAAATTTGAGAAAATTTGATATATTTTGAAAATAGATCTAAAAATTTTGTTTAAAATATATGTCTAGAGATTGTGGCATATGACAAATAACAACGTATAATTGTTTTTGGGGTAGACACTCAATTATGGGTAGTTTACTGATGACTGATTTTTTTTAAACTTGAAATATTTAACAAATGACTCAAACAATTTGGTTCCAAGTAGATATCTTGGAATCTAGGGAGTGTTTTACATTAAAAATAACAGTGTGTACATGTTTTTGGGGTAAAACTCATTAATGGGTAGTTTTCTGATGATAGATTTTTCAAAAACATGCAATATTTTACAAATGTCTCTAGGGATATAGTTCCTAATGGGTATCTTGGGACTGTTTGACATGTCAACACTTTGTTATTGGTTTTGGGGTGGAAACACATTTATCGGTAGTTTACTAGTGATTAATTTTTAAAAAGCTTGAAATATTTTACAAATTGTTATAACGATTTGGTTCCAAATGGGTTTCTTGGAAGTGTTTGAAATGATAAATAGCCCTGTATACTTAGTTTTGAGTAAAAATTAGATGCCGATAAGAGATTTTGGAAAATTTGAGTTATTTAGAAAATGGCTATAACGATTTTTTTTAAATGTATATATTAGGTGTGTTTGACATGAACATGAAAAATAAAGCCTTATACTTGTTCAGCTATGGGTAGTTTACAGATTCCTGTTTTTTTAAATTTGAATGGCTTTAGTGGTTTGGTTCAAATTGAGTACCGTATATCTTAAGTTGTTTACATTATAAATAGTAATATAAGAGATATTTTTCTAAAAAATATTATTTAATAGTAGTTAACTAATGACAGATTTTTGTAAAATTAGATTTTTTTAAAACTAGCTGTAACGATTTGATTCAAAATTGGTATCGGGGATTATGTGGGAACAGTTTTTCATGATAAATTAGAATACTTTTTTTACAGGTAACAAATAATTTAGGGTATTTAAAAATAATTTATTTTTTAAAATTTGAATTTTCTTAAAAATACTTGAACAATTTGGTTTAAAATTTAGATTATATATAAATAATTTGTGATTATTGGGATTAACAGGACGATTTGTTTGTTTTTAACGAGGAAAACTTGCTTAAGGGTAGCTTACTCAAAGCCTATTTTTGAAAATTATCTTAGAAACCATAACACATGATATAGGAAAGTTTTTGCGATTGTGTTGTACAATTTATTTATTAATGGGCAATCATTTCGTCTATAGAAATACAAAAAGAGGAATAAGAGTTATTTTAGTCGAGGTTCTTTTAATATATATAGGCAGGGATTTAAGGTGAAAATCGAGTAACGAAAAGAGATTTTCTCCTAAATATCTTAATAACGGTTTATAGGCAGGTAGAGGCCTGACTTCCAGTCAGCAAATTGAGTTCACGTGGACTGCAAAAGCAGTGGTTCTTAACGCGTGACCTAACTAGATGGCGATTTTTTTCTTCCGTTGAGTCACTAGTGTAGATTATTCTTCCTTGCTGCCAGACTTGGGCGGTGGTTCAGATGGTGGTTGAGGAATGATCTTGGAGAATGTAGTATAATATGGTTACTTAGTTTTTAACACAATTTAGGCCTTGCGGGCAGCGTTGTATTACACCAATATCTTGATCTCACTCCAAAAAATCCCTGACCACAGTGAAAGATTAGTGACCACACCAATTGGGGCACTCAGCAGCTGTATAATAGCAGGTTCTCTGTCGATACACAGAAACCTGAAGTGATTGAGCAAAGCTCTGTTGAGCCTTATCATAACTAGGCCTATCAGGAAGCGGGTTTAAGAAGATTTACTGAGGTTACTCTCCCCAAACATAGCTTTCAGGTCTTTAGATTAGGGATAATACCTGTGGGTGGATTTCCCGCTACAAATAAGCTATTCATACTAGGTCTAATTAACTTTAAAGAATTCCAAATGAAACCTTTTATTGCAAAGCACCCAAAAGATGCAAGGTTATATTTTCCACAGCTACATTTCCTCAATAAATGGTATGTTGGTAAAGTAACTTACAAGGCCTAATAACAGGCCATATTTCATAAACCATACTGATAAATATTTACAGTGTCCCTTGTGGAGCACAAATTAAACACGACTACTCATGGAAAGCGACAGCCAACTAATAATAATATTAATTCAAGAAAATATTAAAATATTTCAAGAACGCAGACCAGTCTAGTCTGCATCAGTGGGTGTCCTTATCTAGGCGTCAATCTAATATGATTTTGTTTGTTTGTAGTTAGGAGGTTGCTGATTGAATCCCAGGGTGATTTTCCTTATAGAGTTTCCCAGCGCCTCTTGACGCAAATGTATATATATTTCCCCTAAATTGTACCTTCTTTATCACCACCACAGTAGTGTAAATATGAGAGTAGCTCAAACCAGTAATAAGACACACGAGAAAAAAAACATACATTGCAGTATTTAAAATATACTACTAAGGTTACGCTGCAAAAAAATATTATTCAATTTAATAATTTATATTTAAAAAAAAAGAGAAACACAATACATTCCTCAAAACAAGATTGGCTCCATAAATCAAATAATCTAAAATTCAAATTAAAAGATGTATACGTATCTTATTCAGTGAGAATTATAAACTTACAATGAATATGAAGTTTATTTAGAATATTTGTATTCAAAACATCTAGCCACCAGTTACATTCACAACTATAAATTAACACACTTTGCAATAGCCTACGTGTAACACAATATATTTATATTCACTTCAGTAGAACCTTATGAAGTGCAAAACACGAAGTTGTATAGTTTTCTGATGTCAACGCGCATTTCAAGAGAATGGATTTCTAAAAGTTTGTTTTCACTCGTACCAGATTCATAAAATAAGTTAACCCTAAAAAGTTTCCCAATTCAAACTTTCAACCTTGACTTATTTCAAACTCTGTGGAATTTCTTTGAAATGCATTGGTAATAGAATTCACGCAAGCAGAAATTTGCCGTTCTGTCTAAATTGAAAGAAAATCTTTTTGGTTTAAAACAAGATAATTTGCAGTGTTATCAACTTTATCTCATCGATGGAATAGATACTTTATGTACTTGATTAAACTGGTCCATAGTATATTTTTGTACAAATATCTTTTACGTGTATGAATAAATGAATGAAATAGTTTTGTGAGCTGGAGCGAGAATATCTTCAAGTATTTTATCGATACAAATGGAGTGTTCTCGAACTTTTCTTGGCAGTAAAAGAGAAATATTTCCTACTCATATTATACACAACATAAATACGGTTTTGTACATGAAATAAACATGTATAACACTATAAAACATATTTTTACTACGCTTTTGTACCTTGGTTTATCAGGTTCTTTACTTAAGGGCCCATTTCACTCCACGGATAGTAAGTAACTCAGGTACGTAATAAAACTCGAACTAGGCGAAGCATAGTGCTATTGTTTTCTCTATTATAATTTGAAAAAGAGTTGAATTTAAACTAATAAAAAAGTTTTAATATATTTTTAGAAATACAACAAAATAAAATAACTATTATTTCTTAATTAAAAAAACGATTAAATTTATTATTATTTCTCTAAAATAAGTAATGCAGAAACCCGCCTCAGTGGCGTAGTTGGCTAACGCGCCAGTCGTGTTGAGCCAGACCACTGAGGATGGAGAGATCGAGGTTCGAATCTCGGTCGGGTGAACTGGGCTGGTTTTTCCTAAATGGTTTTCCATTCTCCATCCACGCAAATGCGGGTTCACTTCCTTTAAATTCAACCTTCCCAATTCCTATTCCATTAGTGTAATTAGTACTTAAGCGTAGGCCTATAACCCGAACGGGTAGTAAGACGCGGTGCTTAAATTAAAGTAAAGCAGAAAACTGGAATTCGATATTTATTTCTGGTTTAGTCAGTGAAACGGGCTCTTATGAATAAGAACATTTAGAAAGTCTGTTTTTTTGTTCTTTGCTATTTAAATTTAAAAAATATCATTACGAAAGGAAGAAAATTTACCTAAAATAACTTAAAAATGTATATGATTAAATTATTTTCACCTTTACCTACCCACCCTCCGTTTAGTGTATTTGGTAATCACATATATTACTGAAAGAAAAAAACAATGGCTCACGTCACAAACGTAAAATGTCCATACATTACTTTTTCTTTTTTTTCTTTTTGTGTTGTCCTACCACTCGTTCGGGGTATACGCATTTTAATTACATTAATGGACTAAGGATATTAAAGGCAGGATTGAGAAAAAAACGCATCCATATTTGTTTGAAGAGATGGTGGAAAAATATTTATTTTTAAAATTACCTACTACATTCAGACGTGGTTATAATACCGACCTACCCGTCACTCAACGAACAAGACTATATATAAGCCAGACACTTAATTGACGTGACCATCGATACAGATAGCTGACATCTTAATTGGAAGGTATTTAGAAGAAAGAAATCAACTAACAACAAATGTTTTGTATGAAACATGAAGTCAAAGTGAAGATGATTTATTATTATTATTATTTAGCACCGCGTCTTACTACCCGTTCGGGTTATACGTTTAAGTACTAATTACGCTAATGGATTAGGAATAGGGAAAGTTGAATCTAGAGGAAGTGAACCAGTATTTGAGTGGAGGTAGAGTGGAAAACCATTTAGGAAAAACCAGCCCAGTTCACCCGACCGAGATTCGAACCTCGATATCCCCGTCCTCGGCGGTCTAGCTCAACATGACTAGCGCGTTAGCCAACTACGACACCGAGGCGGGTACGATGTTGTAGATATGGGATAACCTCTATGATGTATTTTGTTTTTATCTATTACCGTTTTTTACCTCTTTTATTTAAATACTTATACAATAGTATTGATTTTAATGTTTTATTAGATATTCTTGTATTTTATGGGTTGGATCCTTTCTGCTTTTATTAAAGATCCTCCATCAAGTCTTACAAAGCTGAAAGTAACTATGTAGCTGGTTCCTTTCTTTGATCATTTTACCATCTTACAGTTGTGTGTACTGAGAGGAATCAGAAACACAATGCAAAGCAAGACGTGTTTCTTCTTCTTTACATTACTGTAAAGTTTTATTTTATTTTAAAGTGGTATTCAGTGCTTTCATTTCAAAAATCTAAGAAACACATATTTAACTATACAATTATCATCATCATCTTTTACATAAAAATCAAGATGTGCACAAAAGGCATCAATATCATCTTCAACTGCTCGACTTCCCTATTAATGACTGTTACACGTCCTTTGCATCGCTATTCTCTAGTCCATGTGTAGCGCCTGCGCTATATGAAGAACGATTGTGTGTTCGCTGTCCTCGGCAGTTGGTCTGACACATCTGACTGTGCTGTTGATGTTAACAGAATCGCCAACAGTCAGAGTATGAATCGGTGCACAGTGGTACAGTGCGTGTTTATTGTCCGCACGTACTGGAAAACTGCGTCAACAAAGGTGTGACAAAGACAATTTTAAAGCCAGTTTGGTGTTCGAAAACCACCAGCAAAATCTTCCATTCACTATCTGGTGAATAAATTGGAAACTACGGGAACATTTTTGGATGTTAACGAAGGAGAACGTCCAAAACTGCCAGAAACAACGGTGTAGGAAGTTAAAAACAGACTGTTGGCCTCCCCACTGTCTCAGGAGATGGGGCTTCCACAAGTACATGTCAACAAGCGGCAAAAAAAGCAAAGCTGCATGCATAGCATATTACTGTTACGCATGAATTGAAACTTCCCGACAAACAGAAGAGACTCAATTACTGTCATTGGTTCCAGCAGTTTGTCAATGAAAATTCGGGATCCAACTAGGCGATTTTCTATCTAGGTGGGTTCATCGATTCCCAGAATACCCTTATGTGGGCTAGTTAAGCCCGTCGCACATTGGACGCAGGGCAGGCGCAGCAGAGGGGCAGCTGAGGAAAAGGAAAATCTGTAATAAACGTGTTCTTATGGGTTACCGCACATTGGACAGAGTGCAGGTGCAGTGTAGGGATAACTCTTTCCCGCCTCTTTCCCGCCTCTCTCTGGTTGCAGTAGACGTACAGTTTTCCTGTGTCCTCTGCGCCTCTGTCACGTAGTTTTTTTGTATTGTGATGGAACATCTTATTCAATTAGTTCAAGACCATCCAGTATTATATGAAACAAGCAATCCGGACTACATGAGGACGAAGCTGAAAGATGAGCTATGGGAAAAGATTGTTATTGAACTGAATTACTCGAACGTTAAATGTAATATTATAGATTTTTGTAGTTAGTGAAATTAATCTACACTAGTTTGTACAACCCATTAGAAGAATTAGATGTTACTAGACACTGCGCATAAAGTAAATTACAATTTTAATCTTTTTCCCTTTTTACTAAGAGAGTAGAGTAAAATAAAATTATTTAATTCAGAGTCTGACTCGGAATTCAAATCTGTCAGAAGTTCTTTTAATTCACACGCCATATCACGTCTTGTACCACTGGGTGAAAGCTCCCTGACTCGCTTCAAATCTGCGGTGACTTGCAAAAACCTATTCCTCTGCTATGCCTGCCCTCTCCCAGGACTGTGTTCAATGTGCGGTGCCTCGCAGAAACCTCTTCCTGTGATATGCCTGCCCTCTGCCTGCCCTCTGCCTCTACTGCGCCTGCCCTGCGTCCAATGTGCGGCGGGCTTTAGAGTCCTCACATTTTGCATGAGACACTTCTTCATGATGAAAAATTTGGTGTGTGTTGTGCTTTGTCGTGGCGGTGTATTACTGGCCCCATCTTCTTCCACACAACAGTGGATACCACAGTTTACATGTAAATATTTCATGTGTTTGTGAATCAGTTGGACGACGAAGACCTCCATATTGGCTATTTTCAAGAGGATGCTGCCACCTGCCACACCTTCATGGTTCAAATTGTTTACTTCTTTGAAGATCGTGCCATTTTTAAGAGACTCTGGTCACCGAGGTCGCCTGACCTTACTCCACAGTATTTCTTCCTATGGGGCATGCTGAAAGGGAAGGTATATTGCAACAAATCACGGACTCACATGGAACTGAAAGATAAATTCAGTGGGAAATTGAGGCTGTGACTTCCGATGCATTGGTGAATACCTTCAATAACATGGAGAGGCGTGTGTAGGCAGGCCTTATTGCTAATGGCACCCACTTTAAACACTTGATATGAGATCATCCTGTTTATAATATACCAAGGTACGTCCGCAGAAAATTTCACTAAATTACGTCCAATATTTTTAAATATATTAGGGAAATTAAGGGGCCGAGAGTAAGTGAAGCATCCTGTAGTTAAATAGCTGTCATCATTCCGACCCCCCTATCGTCGTTGTTTTGTCAGGTTGGCTGTGAGTAAGGGGTGCTCAACACGAGACATGTATAAATGCATTTTGGTGTTATTTATTTAACAATTATACTAGTGTACAGAAATATCTGCATTAAATGGGAGGGTGTTTGAACTGTGTTAACTAAAGACTTAAGAAGCATGGCCACCGTCATGTCAGTAGCCAACGCATTATCTAACGTGTCCAAGTTTCATTTTTTCCCCAATGCTACATGAACCAAATATTGACCTCTTGACATTTTGATACATTATTAGAACATTCTACAACCACTTTCAATAACATAAAACGCTCAACAACACTATTCGGTATTTATATAAAGTAACCAAACAGCTGGTACAAAGCATCTGACTGCACTTAGTGCCAATATAGATTCAGCTGAATGGAACTAGCTCATATTGGTTATTTTCTGCTGAGATTTAAAAGTATACTTTTATTATAAGTTTACACCAACTTGTCTTGGTCCCTTTGTGCTGAAAACTAAAAAGAATATACACCATTAGAAAAATCTAGTACAAAAAATAGGCTACTTACCCCTTATGAGTTAATTCCATTTTCGTGAATTTATCAAATAATGTCTAGTAACCTAATACAAACATTTGTGGTTTGGTTCCTTCCAAAGAAATACTGTTTGTTCACTAAATATAAGAGGGTATGATCATGCCTTCGATTTATTTGTTGAAATTAATTGATTATTTTAATAATTATAATGCCTTTGCATTTATTTGAACGGGGGGTGAGGCCTGAGGAGTAATTTACAATTTAATCAGACTATGGGATGGGATGTGCGAGGTAATAATGTTATCTTACGAGACTTCAAGTCCAATTCTTAATGCCAATATAATTTGGATCAATGGTGTACTAAAAAAAGTTTAGCATCTGACTTACTAATGACTTGGGGTAGTTTAAACGAGAATGCATATCAAAATTTTCATGGGAAGAGGCTGTAAGAGCCAAAATGATAAATAACATGTGGAAAATCTCGTCAGAGCACCAAGATGAGATTGGAACCTCAACCTCCTCATCCCAGGTGATTCAGTCTATTGCGAAATTGACGCCCTATACCGGAGGACCAACGGTATCGTTGTCTTACTTCTAGTTTTATAACCTGTCAGGTATTCAATGAAGAGACTATAATTTAGAACAAAATTAGCTACATTTTTGTGAGGGTAGAGTAAAGAGCCAATTAAGAAAAGAATATACCACACAACTCATCTGTAACTCAAATTCCCGACCTCTCCACCACCAGAAACACAAATAGACTGAGCGTCCACCAGTGTGTATTCATTTTTTAGAAATATAAAAATGGACTAACTACTTGAGGTCCAAAGGAATCCCTCATTACATTTTCTCAAATATTTATTAAAAATTATAATTAATACAGTCTGATTTTGAAAGAAAGAATTTTTTGACAGTTGTAAATATGTACTAAAACAATTTTCATGTATTGATTAATCATAAGTAATGTGATATGCAGTCTGACATTTTATAGATATTATCAATATCTATCAAATAACACTAATAACATAGTAAAGTTTTATCAATGTTGAGCGTAAAAAACATGCTTGTATTTTCTATAAGTTTCTTTCTACCAAAACCGTATTATTAAAATCGGTTCCATGATTAAGAAAATAAGGCAATTAACAAAGAACAAACAAAAAATCTCCAACGAATTAAACCTAATTCTACCATCAGGAGTTGTTTATTGATTTGTATTGTCACGAATAAGCTTGGGTTCAATACAAATCGGTTGCACGAAGGATGGTGTTTTTACATCCTTTCCAGAATATATATTCTAATTCACCCACCATATCTATTTTTTAGAGTAGAGATACGGTAAGAAAATTCTAACATATTTTTCTGCGGTCAACATTGATAACATTTATGATATATGAATTATTATTATTTTATTGGACTTGATACTATCTATCAATAGTGATAGCTGTAGTTCACATGTCTTGAAATATGAATATATTAAAGATTTTATTATAATTTATTTATTTTATTATATTTTATTAACTTTCAAATAATCTTATTTCTACCATGTTTTAGCTAAAATAGTTCGATTGGCAAAAAACTAATCTTACGCAAGTCTAGCTTGGTGATTTTTTTCTCACCGCATCTAAATTTAACTACTATATTGGAGTAGGGATGAGAAAGTCATAATTTAAAGCTAATTTACCCGAATTTGCATGGACGGAAAGTAGTAAACCTTTCAAATAAAGGCGCCCTCAATAAAGACGGATGGGATACGAACCCAAACCTCCCTGTCACAGTCTAAACAATTCCAAATAAGGCTTACAGTTTGTCCTCATGGCCACCTTTATGTTCTAAAGTTGTTGATATTTTTTTAATTACCAGGAAAGAACAATGTTCATCCATTTAAAAAGCTATTCATGAGCTTATATTTCCCCAGACGGCGCAACCTCACAAAGAGACCTGAAACGTCCCATAACTCAATCCCCAACACACGTGTCTGAAGTATGTGTGTGTGTGTTTGTTCCCGGCCTCACGTTGTAATGGAGTCTTGCGAAAGTAATGAAAGGTTTATCTATCTGTAGGGCGGGCGCTTTGCCAGATAAACCAAACTCCGTGGGGGCAGGAAACTTTCTTGCACTACACCCGTTCTAATGGAAACACCAAGGACGAACGAGGTTAAGATGCGTCACTGACACTCTTACTTAACAGAGAGCAGTGTCATCGCTCACACCTTTAGAATAAGATCATCTTTGAACCTTTGAAATAAAATTATATTTTTTGGGATTTTTTTTTGTACGCTGAATTTAACAACTAGTTAGGAATATCAGTATATTTATTATTATTATTACTACTACGATTATTATATTATTATTATTATTATTATTATTATTATTATTAGCACCACGTATTAATAACCATTCGGGTTATACGCAATATCCGTAAACTTACATTAAATGGAGTAGGGGTGGATAAAGGCATGCGTCCTCTTTATTCGGATTATTCCGATTTCCAAAGGAGGTGGTTTTCAGAATCTATCTTTCAGTTCTGTCGTTTCTCCTTTTGTGTGTCCTAATATCAATAATGAGTAATGTTATCACTGGCACGGGTGTTCATTAGGATATGGGCTGCTATAGACAAATACTCTAGCAGCACTGCACCCCACATGGCTATCATTAATCTAACAGCTGATGCTGTTGTAACTAATCTAATTTGACTTTAAATTATGATTTTTCTAATAGAAACTAACTTTTTTATTTTATTTAAGTATTTTTAAATTGATTTTTAAGCTTATTACAAGTATTTTGACAAAAATAACAAACTCTAGATTTGATAAGTGAGCAAACTAAAAATATAACTTTAAAAACGTTCCCCTGACTGCAGATCTTTACACTATGTCACTGGTGATATGTGGGGGGAGTAATAATTCACGCGCAGCAGTTTACGAACTGGTGGAGGAATAAACTGAAAGGTCGTTCGCGAAAGATGAATTTCACAAGCGACGAACTGCAAGAACTAGTTCGTGAACTATTGAACTAGATAAATCAACTGCTTATTTCAGTGAACTAAATCACATTGAAACGTTCCCAAGAGTGAACTGTACTGAATTAAGTACTACCTACATATTTTTGGAGATATAGAAATTAGAATTTGAAAAACAGTAACCTTAAAACATGTCGAACAATTTTACCTCCTATGTCACCAAAGACACTTAAAAAACCAAAGTGCAACACCATCAATACATCTATATAAATTATTAATGTTCACTTGTTTATTATGAAAGTTAGCTAGATCAACGCTTATGATTCCTCTATGTCGTAGCTTATGGAACTGGACCATTCTATAGTCCATCAAGGTAAGATTGCTAACTTCCAGGGTTAACGAAGTGTATGTGCCATAAAACAATAAAAATGCCATTTTTTGAGATTGAAAGAGGCTATAAAGTTGTTCCCCTCATTGTAAATATATAGTTTGTAGTCTTATGAAAAGGTAACAATCGTAAATTTAGTGTATCGATCCAGAATGAAAGAAGACCACACGATTGTAATCATAAGGACATGAGTTTCATGAACGTAAACTACTATGAATGATTTTTTTAATGACAGGTTATATAAAGTAAATGGTAACTACATTTATATAAATAAGATAAAATATAATCCTCTCCAATAACCAAGGATAAGTTCAAAAACTGACTGTCAATGGTGTTGACTACCCTTACCTTTTATATGGACGGACGTTTACACCAGCCGCTTTTTGAAAGGATGGTTAACCTTCCCGGTTATTTAAGCAAAAGGTAAAAGTCCATATCTCAAAAAAATACCCAATACTCTAAATAAAAGTATCTTTTGAAGGACAAATTCACCTTTCAATATTACTATGCATATAAAATAGAATGTAAGAAACCGTCAGAAATATTCTAATATTAACCATAGAATTTTTAATAGTTGTGTCTTAGCGTTTGGTCAAATGAGTTTATCAAATTATTGACTAATCTAAAACGTGGCTTGCTCTTTCTCAAGTAGGTGCCAAGAATGACACCGTCAATGGATGCTCTTCTCCCTCTCCAAATAAAACTCCACATTGGGCACTTTGCAAATGAGAGTAAAATATTAAATTACATAAAGGATTATCAGCTAATAGAAATTGAAATAAAACTTAGCAGCTTCCCTCTTTCTGCTTCTGACTTTCCATATTCACACAAGAAGATAGACGCCAAAGAGAGGGATATAAAAATAGCTTGGAATTGGATGGGGTCTCATAAATCCTTACTTAGTCTGAAAATTTCAGTTTGGTTACTTAAGAGTCACGGTAGGATCCAATTAACCAATTATATAATTATTAGTGATAGAGTTGGGTAATGAATATCATATTGTTGCAGAATTAATTTGCTAATAAGTATTGATAGTTGACCTGGGTGGTCTTGGGGTAGAGTGCTCGCCTCAGGACCCGTGGGTTCAAATTCAACCGAGGTCAACGGATTTTTCTTGAAAGATAAAAATCCATAGCACAACTTCCTTTGGAGGTAAAGTAAAGCCGTCAGTCCCATGCCGATTGTAGCATCTAAAATAACCCTTGAAGATATGTGAAAATACCTTTCCGGGAAAATTGGTAGGCCCTTTCGCACTCGCTCATAGAAATTCAGTGTGGAAGGCAACTGGGAACCACCACATTTTATGAACTTCCCTAGTACATTGGATTTCTACCAGATGGTGCAGGATACACTAACCAGCCGAAGGGCTGAGTGCACGCCCAGCTCCAGATGGATAGAAATCATATCCAACCAACCTTCGGGTTGTGGATTTAAAAAGAAGTAATGAATGTAAATAGTAACGTTTTGAAGGTACAAGATAAATATTATTATAAAATCATTTAATCGCTACCATATCTGCACAATATGATTCCAACATTATTTTATGTGCATTTTAAATAAACTAATATTTTTATATTAATTGAAACGTTCGTCCACTCTTATGATTTATTTTTTAAAAGTCTGTACTAACCAATTTTAATTTTTACTTTGTATTTCCTCTAAGTGGATGTTTTTTGATTCACCGCTCTTTGTTGTTTTCAAATATAAATATACAATATAAATTACCAATACATGTTGCAAACTAATTGTTCTCCAAAATAAAATATGTAAAGCTATATTAATAAAAAGATATTTACATATAATTATTTACGTTAGTCGGTGATATTATAGACGCTATTACGACAGGGTTTGCGATATCATAGTAAATAAAATTATATAAATTGATAGAAACGAATACTTTATCTTGTTTATCATGATATACCCTCCTTTTTATACGACTTATATATGCCCATAAACCTTAAGCAATATTGTTCAAATGTTTTTAACGTCAACATTTTAAAAATAGGTTATTTGTAAACTACACTAAAATTATATTTAATTTTCAAGAATATAAAGGTATTCTTATTTATCATGAAAAAATATTCCCAGATATTAATTTTGAACTTCAGCTTCAATGCCAATTTATAAATATTTAAAATTTTCTATAGTTTGTCATAAGTTAATTGCCCTTAAATTATTTAATAAAATAAGCCTTCATTATTATTCATCATGTAAAATAATCCCCCGATACCCATTTTGAACAATTTTGTTTTTTATAAAATTTATTACTTTTATAAAAACAAATATTTACAATGTAAAAATTTAACACATACCCATTTTGAATCAAATCACTAAGGCCATCTTTAAAAATATTTAACTAAAAAAACAGTATAAATTAAAATACCCCTAAACAAATCCTCCTCCCCCCCCCCCCCCCCANGTCAACACTTTCCAGAGATACATTCTAAACTAAATAATTGGAGTCATTTTCAAAATATCTCATTTGTAAACTACCCTCTAACGAATTTTTACCCGTTAACCAAGTATACAATATTATGTGAAAAGTCAAATTCTCCATAGATATACATTTTTAACAAAATCATTGAAGCCCTTTTAAGAAATTTGGGATTCAAAAAAATGGTTTATCAGTAAACTACCATTAATTTGAGGGTCAGGTTGAAAAAAAAAACGGGGATATTGCCCTATAGCATCTATATATAAAATTTGAACATAACCCAACAAACCATTTCAAAGCTATGGCCAGGAATATACAGACATACATACATGAGGACAAACAAAATTGTAAAATGCAATATTTAAAGTTCAGTTACACAAAAAACGTAAAGAATCATCATAGTTTCAAGTCCAAAAATGTTCTAATTTACAATATTTTTTCTTGATATAAAAAATAAAAAGATACTCAGGTGTCTAAAAAACATATAGAGCTGTATATTTGCACAAAGATCACTACAATTTTAAACTGTCCGGACAAACACTGATATTTTTACAAGCAATAACAAGAACACCAAATTGTTCGTATAATCTGAACAGGTAATAAGACGCGTCGATTAAAAAAAAAAGCACTGACTTGAGCCCGGGTACGACGATTAGTATTTTACCAAGGGCAGAGAGGTCCATTTTGCTTTCTCATTCGAGATTATGATGAATATTTACATTTTATGTGCCGGCCCTATGAGTCCTGGATAAATATTAATCTGGCAGATAAATATTTCTATCTGGTGGATAAGTTAAAAGTGGGTCCTAAGACTGCTAGATAGCATTTATTTGCTAGATAAAATATATTTATCCTTCACATTTTTATCGGGAGGTTGAAGTACCTGATAGCTTTTATCTGAAAGTTAAAATGGTTGTTGCTATAGTGATGCGTTGTTTTTAATGAGGTTTCGCCTATCAGAATCTGTTTTTAGGTTAAAATCTTAGTTCACGTGTTTAGTAAGCACAGGCCCAGGCTCTAACTATATAAAGTTAGAACATTTAATTCACACTTTTATATAAACTGACAAGCTATTTGTAGAGTTATATTTATATGAGAACAAATTACCAAAATGTGGGTACAGTAAATGAAATTTTGTAAATGTTGTACCCAACTATTGACCAGATTTTGGCAGACATCGAAACTAGTACTTGCAAGAGATCCTAGTTTCTGCGCCCACGTGATACCATCTGTTTACTCGCACTCGTTTAGCCACCATTATTTAACAAATGTTGAACGTTGTAGCTACTAGCCAGGTTGTACGCCTGCGTGCACCAGTAAAAACAGTACCAACCTTGCATTTTATACAAAAAACTATATTTATCCTACAGATAACCATCCGGCAGATAAATTCAATTGATAATATGCGTAAAATATTAAAGTGGCTGATAACCTTTATCTGGTAGCTAACTTTAACCTCCCGATAGAAATATTTATCCGGTAGTCATAAGACCGGCCCTTAGTGTGTCAGAACCCCAAAAGAGTTATTTTATAATCTTTGTCAGTCTCAATGTAAATTGAATGGCTGCTAAGAAAACATACCAGTTGTAATGAAGCGCTGGTATTATCAAAGAACCAGTATATGTCGATATTAGTTCTTTCTTTCGGAATTTTAGCTAATTAATTTTTATTCAATATCTTGATTGCTCAAACATCACCCAATGGACGCGTGTTTGCTATTTGTGTGCCATTTTTCGATGACCCATGGCGTAAATGTACTAGTTAAATATAAGTTCTTACCCGCTTCGGTGTTCACGTGGCCTAACGCGCTAGTCTAACAGTAGACTAGACTACCGGTAACGGGGAGATAGAAGTTCGAATCTCGGTCGGGTGTCCTGAGGGTGTTTTTTCCAAAATTGTTTTCCAATCTATCTCCACGCAAGTGTGGGTATACTTCATATCAATATAACCTTCCTAATCCCTAAAACCATTAGTATAATTAGTACATAAGCGTATAACCCGAACGGATAGTAAGACAAGGTGCTATATATATATGTTCTTGTATTGTCCGTGTGTGTGTAAACCGCATTAGTTGATATTCGTGTCCCTGAGGCAATGTCTCGCTATCTCCACGAAGGGTAGCGGGACTGAACCACTTGTCCGCTACACAAATCCTCGAGTTATTGGCCTGGAAGAAACAAGTGAGCAGCGCACTCGTACGGACACGACTGAAAAACTCTACCACTTTTTCAGGCGAGAGAATACAAATAGACTTAAAATAAACTAAGATAATTAAAGCTTATTTGTTCTATTTTCCTTACAATCAAATTGTTAAATGAGTTCACGTAGACCTTTTTTTATCAGGTAAATATATTTTTCTAGTGAATTCAATCAAATAAATTTAATATTTTATAACTTTTTTTTACCTTCTCTTGACCTCTCAGAAATAGAATTATTGTGATCATCAACAAAATTGAACGTGAGATAAATGTCGATATTTCATGACCCTCTAAAACAAAACAATAAAGTTGTTTTCGAGATTTCGTCTAATTGGCTGTGTCCGTATCACAGCATAGAGACTAAACTATTTAACAAATCGGGCAAGAACTTAACATCTATGGTTTACATAGAGTTCCACCAAGAGATTTTGAAATTGAATATCTAATCCAAAAATTAAGGGTACTTTACATTAAGGGCAAAATAATAAAGAATAGATTTTCTCCAAATCCGCTCTAACGATTTTGATTAACTTTTGTATACAGGTATTGTTTAACATTATAAATAGAATGGTGGCTCTCATTTTCCCATAAAAATAACTTTAAGGGTACTTTAGATAAGCTAAAATTTCTAATTTTGATCATATCTCCACACACACACACACACACACACACACACACACACACACACACACACACACAAACACACAAACAAACACACACCCAAACACAAACACACAAACACAAACACACAAACACAAACACACAAACACAAACACACAAACACAAACACACACACACACACCCACACCCACAAACACACAAACACACACACACAAACACACACACACAAACACACACACACAAACACACACACACACAAACACACACACACAAACACACACACACAAAACACACAAACACACAAACACACACACACAGACACATATACTTGCTGACTTAACCTATACTAGTGTCAATGGCTCATTGGTGTGTCGTTAACTGACAATAGAGGCGTGCTACAATGCTAGGAGAATAAGATTAGACCTCTACTAGGGCACAAAATAATTGAATTTCCATCAATGTATCTCATTATGGATATTATAGGTTACCTGGTTAGTGGATTGGATTATTAGATATTATGTTACCAGCTTCATTGGCCGAGAACGCGCTACTCTTGCAGTAGACTAGACTCTGCTGATGACGGAGAAATTGAGGTTCGAATATCCGCCTGGTGTATTAAGGGTGGTTTTCCCTAAATTGTTTTTCAATCTCCTTCACAAATGCAGGTACACTTCCTCAAACTATAACCTTATTAATAATTCCTAAAACCATTAGCGTAATTAGTATATGAGCGTATAACTTGAACGGGTAGTAAGACCCGGTGCTCAATAAAATAAATTATTTTGTATGTAAACTAGCTTGTTGGTCACTCACAATATCTCCATGAATGTTATATGCTAATTTAAAAATATATATCCTCTTATAATAGTCACTTATGTTTAACAAAATAAAAATATTGATTATGTTATTTACTAATATGAATTTTGTCTTATAAGAACTCTAATTACTAATGAATAAATTTAACTTAGATGAGGATGATAAATTAAATCAACATATAAACCTACTTACTCAGCTAAATAGTCAGGGAGAAAGTTAATTTGGGACCTGATGAAACTAGAAGAGTAATAAACATTTTTCAAATGAGTTTTAATATTGCCTTCTAAAGTGAATGAAGATCAAACTTCTAGCTAGTTTATCTGTCACATGGCTTTTATAGTTCCCAAGATAGTAGTTACATGCTATTAAAAATATTACTATTTCTACTAACAATAAAAAAGACCTGTTAAAGCGAAGCTGTTAACTATCTAAACTTTTATCACTAAAAAGAGAAATTGACCAAATTTTTTTTAACGTTGTATTTGAAAATATTATCATTTTTAAGTCTTTTGGCGTGTTAGTTGACATTTGACTCTTTTTTTAAGTTACTTATACGATGGAGTTAATTAAAATTGGCAGCTACTGATTAAAGGAATGTCTCTAGAATTCTGTCTAAAGACTATTTTGACATCTTAGACCCAGATTATAATAACTAAATTTTGTTTTTTCCACCACGTATCCCTACCAGTCTGAGTCTCCAAATATTTACACATATAGTCAGGATGAGAAGGTATAGTATATAATAATTGTAGCCACATTTGATTAGAGGGAGAATGGAAGAAACATTTAATCAAACACCCCAGTATGCTCGGCTGGGATTATAACCTCAACCTCCCACCTGGAAGCCAGACTATACTAGAGCACCCGCCTCGATAACGTAGTTAGCTAGCGTGCTAGTTTCGTGTTGAGCTAGACTGCCAAGGACGGGGATATCAAGGTTCGAATCTCGGTAGGGTTCATCTCCTATAAATTAAACCTTCCCGATTCCTAGCCCATTATCGTGATTATAACTTAGGCGTATAACCCGAAAGGGTAGTAAAACGCGGTGGTAAATTAAATTAATTATACTAGACCACTCACTACCTTTTCCATTTTCCATGTGTCCACCGATCCGGGTTGTAAGTGGCTCTAGCGTTCCACAAATACCGCGCTGTGATGAAACAAAACTTGAGTACCTAACTTTCCATTTTGGTTCATTCAACGCATCCCCCGTATACATGGTAGAGTAGTTTTATGCGTCCTTTGAGGATCCGGGTTCGATACCAAGCTCAAGTTCCTAGAATAGCTTACTATGTTTTTTGTTTAAGTTTGTTCCCATCACCCTTTTTGAAAATATCTGGTACTAGGTTTAGGCTTATAGTAAAGCGTGTTGAGTATTAGGTGGATGTAGTTTGAAAGCCATCTGCTGATAGGGCCTATAGCCTTGTGTCTATAAATTGAACGTAAACTTTGTTATTAATAATATTATATGTATATAATGATGTAGTTTAAAATGTGCCGGCATAGGCTTTTAGAATCTCAGGCAGTCAGATTACGCGTTTGGTAATATTTTTCAACTATTTTATTTCAACTTATTGGAGGATTTCCGAATTAACTTTAGTAATAGTTATGGAAAATACGGCGTTTTTCTTTAGTGTTCTCAGTAAGAACAAACATTTTATAGCCTAAAAGCTCAAAATATATTTTATTGTAAATCTGTTTATTTATTTGCGTAATCTTCCTACCGTTTACATTTTATTATCTAATAATGATGAAATAATTTCAAACGTTACCTTGGGTAAGCTCGCGAATATTTTTTTACAATCCTTTAAAGAAATCATTTACAAGTTACTAAACGTATATAAAAATCAAACATAGTTTGTAAAATACTATTTAAATGTTTAACTATAGATATGTATTTTATTAAAAGACAGAAATTATTTCAGAGGGGAAATTTGCTACAATATTCCTTTATAAAACACATAAATTTGTTTAATTCGCCAATTAGGTTGGTTCTACTTACATTTAAAAGGCTTTCCTGAATAGAGAAACAACAACATCCGCAGTGTTTGACCTATGACGTTTTACAATAATGTCGCTAAGCTTTGTCAATCTCTCTTCTTGTTTAACCTCCAACCTCTCTTTCTTACCCACAAACAATGAGCTCAGAGAGAGAACCAGACAACTTAAGCCCCGTATATTCCGTATGAGTAAGATGCGTAGCTCGGGGTCCGTAAGAGCTCGATTCAACAGTAACAAATTGCTTTGCACACATAGTATCGATCCGTAATTCCGTAGTTCGTAGCACTTCGTAGAAGTTTGACACACTAAATTGTTACTGACGGTTTCGGAGAGACAACCACGGGCAGACAAATAAATGGACATCAATATGTGAATCGAAAAGAAATCATTAATGTTGGTAAAGGAAACCATCGCCATTTTTTTTAAGTTTATCGTATTTTAATTTATCTTCCTTTACAAGTGTTGCTTGTTCTTGAGCAGTATTTTTTAAAACTGTGCTCTGCCTTAGTTATCTCAGGATTCGTGAGACCATTTTATAATATTCTTTACTTGTTTTCAATATCATAAACAATAATTAGTAATTAGGCTTGCAATAATTTTTTTTCAAATCTGAATAAAGGAAATCTGCCTGTGTCAGCGAATTTGTCTTTAAAAGAGAAAGAACAACGTAGAGAAATTTCAACAAATTATACTTTAAAAACCCAATTTCAGGGGGAAGAAAGCACAAAATTTTGGCTTGAAATACCCATGGAATATTCTTAGATAAGGAATCAAGCTTTGACATTTAATATGTATTTGGCAACAAGATATCTTTGTGAGCAAACTTTTACAATGTATAAACTTAATGCTATCAGAATAAATATACAGGCTAATCTGCATTGGTAGGTGACAACCAAAACGCCAAATATTTAAGAACTTTATGTTTAAAAGCAAGCGCACCCAGACCCATCATAAATAAACATAATTATTAAAATATTACATTTTGCAAGTGGAATTTTTTATAAAAGTAAGTATATCTGAAATTTATTTTTTTGTTGAATATTTACTCAAGTATTGTATTCTAAAAGACCTATAAAACTCAAATGTCGCTATTGATTGCTCATAATGTTACTGTGCAAATTTTTATGAAGGCTTTAGCATGTATTTTTTCTGGTTCAAGTGCTCCTTAAGTCTAAAAGTTTTTAGAACCCCTGTCCTGGGGTGTTTCCAGGGTAAACAGGACTTCCTTAAACTGTAATTGTGAATGTTCTCGCCACTAGGTAGAATACCCATTTCCATAAATCAGCACATTGTAGATCATGATTTAAAAAGTATTACTTAGAAATGATTATGAATTACTAATAATGAAAAATGTAAAATCTTAGTACTATGAACATTAGGAATGCTAAGGGATCCGTTTTCAGGAATACATTTTTTTCCCTTTCAAAGTGATCATAATCTAAGGATGTGACCTAGATTCGGGGGCAATTTATTTTCTGGTTAATACAATAAATAAGGTCTACCATAATATTATATATGTATTTAATTATATTTGAATGATAAACAATGCAAATATTTTACATAAGCTATGCCTTATTTTGTAGGCTTCCAAAAAGTACATACTTTTCAAGTGTTTGCAAGTCCAAAAAAGTTTGTTTAGTAACATTATTTTTAAAATGTGTAAAAATGTAATTTTTGGGATTTTTTTCAGGTGCCGTAAAACCATTTTTTATAAAAAAATTTATTTGAAAATTTTAAAACAGAAATTCAAGTTTTTTATGACAAAAATCAAATATTTATTTACTATAATAAAGGGTATCTCTAACCATTAGTCACTAACCAACGAAAATACATTTCCAAGTGAGGTGTTAGTGTAGATCCAGTATGACTGGTCAAATTGAGACAGATTGAGAACATGTTGCAGCTAAAATTTCTAATTGTGAATATAGTAACAGAAATTAGTTAAACTTGGTACCAGAGAGCATAAAGTTGGAAGGTTTGGAGATCATAAAATAGAGGTTCGTGAAATGGATGAAAAGTGGGGCCCCTCAAACTGCCAAGACAGTTTTAGCTTTGTAGAGGCAGAAGAAAAAACCTAAAAATAAAAAACACCAAAAGTAAGGATTATTTTAAAGGTGATCCATAGTATTAATGCTGTTACATAGACAAATATTGGATAAGCTATCGCCTAGAAAGGAACGAAATAATAATGAAAATAAACAACTTCCGGTGGTATAGCTTGTTGAACCCGGGAGCTCTTTGGGAAGCCATGATGCTCACTTATTCAATATATTTCTATATTAGTCTATTATTTCATTTAATTATTTTATAATCATCTTAAATTAATAATGAGGTTATTTTATTACTTCAAATGAGTACAAACTCCCTGGTGAAGACAGGCTTAAAGACTAGTTAGTATATAAGCGTGCAAGCCACAAGCCGAATTGGTATTATTATTATTATTATTATTAGCATCGCGTCTTACTACACGTTCGGGTTGTACGCACTTACGCTAATGTGTAATGTTAGGTTGAATGTGAGATTAAATGGAGGACCTAGAGTTTAACGTGGGATCCGAACCACGGTGGATGCCTGGAATTCCACACATTCACAAGTTGTGATTAATACACGTCTTGTCAGAGATGAAGTAAGGGTTTGGCAATCAGATAAATCTGTGCCAGGACCGAGGATTGAACCTTGGACCCCCAACACAGAAGTCTGACACCTTACCCCTAGACCACTGAATGGGTAGTAAAACGCGGTGCCAATATATATGCGTATAGAAAGGAGTAACACTATAATTTGTTGAAAAAACACACAAACAAAAATGAAAAAAAAATTACTAATTTTATATGCCAGGTGCCAAATTGACGACCGAAATGGTTATCAATATAAATTTGTTGCTATTTTTAGCTTAACATGGGGTGTTTACGTGTTTAAAAGTGGAAAAGAAATATATATAAAAAAATCCAGGATTGAGAAATACAATTCAGTTGCAGGCCCATATATTTTATATTTTACTACCGTGCAATATAATTTTATAGCCACATGGTGGCTCTCAGCTAACTTATTGGAAAGTTAAAAGAGCTGAGGTTTTTTTTTTCTCTCGGTTAGCTCTCGTACTGGTGGGATACATAAAAATATCAACAAGTTTTAATTTGTCTTTATTCGTATGCATTCAATTTCAACAATCCCTATGTGCAGAATTGATATATATTTGACCTGTTTTAAAATCAAGTGTATTGGGTGCTACATGGTCTGAGGTATTTCTCTATTAAAAGACTACATTGCCCATGGCAGACACATTAACGTTCTTCTAATCTTGGGTGGGTGTGCAATGAGGAGAAGTGGGAGGGGGTAACATATAATTTGTAGCTATGATTTTTCCATGCCCTCTCTAGGCTAATGCGGGTTACCTTTCTCTAAACTACCGTCCTTATCTCCAACTCTTAGATTAATATTCTAATAAACATTATGACCTGCTTCGGTGGTCACATGGTCTGAGGCGTCACTCTTGCTGATGACAGAGAGGTCAGGGTTCGAATATTGGTCGGGTGTACTAAGGATGGTTTCTACAAAATTGTTTTCTACTCTCTCTCTCTCTCTCTCTCTCTCTCCACGCAAATGCGCGTATACTTCCTTTAAATTCAACCTTCCTCATCTCTAATTCACTAGCTTATGTAGTACCTATATGTGTACAACAAAAAAAATAACCATTATGTTAAATGTAATAACCAAAAATTAAATATAAGCCTAGTGTTGACATTAACACATTCAATGATATTCAGGCCACCTCATGTAATTTTGGGCTTTTTTGACCATTGTAAGCTTATTTAAATAAAAGTTTGGTATTCATTTATTTTGTAAATATGTTTTGGGACAATGACGAGGGATCGCTGGAAATACAAAATAAATATTTACGAATTGAATACATTGTTTTAGTGACTTTTACATTATATCAGAACAGGGCAAAACTATCGTGAACGTACTAATTAAACTTGTAAAATATTTCTTTCCTTACTTAACTGGTGTGTCTTGAAGGTGTATCTTATTTCTTTTATGGCTGATATAAGTTTTCAGAATATAAAATGCATTTTTATAAAACAATTGGTACGATATAACATTTTTAAAAAGTAACTAGAATTAATTAAGTAACAAAAAAAATAAAATTGAAAACAATTCTAAAATCATGAAAATAATGGCATGATTCATAAATATAGATTAAATTTGTATTAATGAAAATGATGTCGGGAAGGATTTTTTAAAGCCGGCTAGGTACAATAGTGTTCATGAAATAACAAATATTCTAGCATCTTTTAAAATAATATTAACTCACAAGGAATACAATTTTATTTTAGAAAGATCTTATAATGTATCTAAACTAAACTGTTTGATTAAGATTTTATATTATTTAACTTATATATATATATATATCAGTAGTATTAAACCTGGGGTACACGAAGAACTATTAGGGATCAACTAAAATTTAATATACAGGGTGCTCTGAAACTGCACATATAGCTTGTTTGGACCGAAAGTAATAAAAAACCCATATACACTTACATCTGGAAAAGGTTTACAGATGGTAATTTTTCGTAAATGGTTTCCCACTCTCCTTTAATGAAAATGCAGGTAGATTACCTCTAAAATGCTTCCTTTCTTATTCTTACCTCATTAAAGTAATTATCATTTTATACAAAATATACGAAATACAAAAAAAATTGTCATACGTAAACAGATGTGATGTGATCTTTTACTTTCAATGGTTTCAATATCTCTAAAATAATACTGTAAATAAAGTAAAATATCACTATTGTTGATCACAAAATGTGTTTGTATTTTTCAATGTTTCTTCCTTCCAGAATCTTATAATTCGTTTGGTAAAATTATTTTAAAAAAAACGCTCTTTATTTTTTCTTAAACTTATTTATATTTCTTTCTGTAATTTTATGTTTAATTCTTTCTAGCGATTGAGTTTTTGTAAACGTGAAGGGGCTATACTTCTAAAAGTGGGTGTTTATATGTGGAGTAAAGTATCAGACGTTGTTGAGAAGCGTTGTCACCTATATCTGGAGGTTTCTCTCTGTCTAGTGATCACACAGTTCCTCCAGGTAGTCCCCACCTGTTACCTTCTTAACAAACAAGAACCCTCTACTCCACCTTCTCACCCGAAAGTGCTCGGCTGTGTCTTATAGGCGCTGACAAGTTTCCAGGGAGGTGGG
>CABFWB010000197.1:294962-304984 GCA_902151455.1 Timema bartmani
CAACAAGGGCCTTAATGAGGAAACATTACTAAGTTTCACCAGTCATAGCTGGGATTGTCTGGTCTCGGCTGAGACGGTTTTTAATTTTCACGTGTTACAAAATTAGATAAACTACGAATTTTTCAGAGCTATAAAAGATGTCCTAGATATTAAATCTTGTAAAAAGAATTAACCAAGCCGCACGGAAAATTATTATTTTCAACTGTAGACGGACAGTTACATTCCACTTGTCATGTTTATTTAGGGTCAGATGAGAGGGAATGCGAATTAAGGACATAATTTTTGCACCTTTTAATAATAAATAAATGGTAAGGGGAACCGCACAGACTTTCTCTCTCTTTTATCTTAATATATGTACATTTACTAAATACTTGTAAGATTTGTGAGACGAAATCATAGAGATGGTTGCATAAATGAAGTAATATACACTCTCGACCAATGAGCATGAAAATCAATTTCAACCCACTTCGGTGGCAGCGTGGTCTAATGCGCTACTCTCGCAATATAATAGACTGTTGAAGAGGGGGAGATAGGGGTTCGACCCTGGTTGGGTGCACTGGTGGTGATTTTTCTAAATGGTTATTCACTATCCTTACATGCAAATGCGGATACACTTCTTCTCAATTAAACCATCCTAATTCCTATACCATTGGTGTAATTAGTACATAGGCGTATTAACCGAAATAGTAGTAAGGCACAGTGCTAAAATAAACAAAAAATCCTATCAATTTCAATTGTCAAAGAACTCCATAAAAAATATACATGCTTATAGCTCAGAAACTATTGGCTTCATTCAAATATATTTCAAATAAAAGATTTTAATTTTCAATAGTGCTTCATCTTTACAATGAAGAGCTATTTTGAATCTCAAATAGTTCTGGAGATGTGATCAAAATGGGAAATTCAACTTATGTAAAGTAGCCTTAAAGTCATTTTTATGGCAAGAAGAGAGTTTTAATTTTATTTTTAAAGCCAAACAATCAAAATCATTAGAGTTAATTAAGAGTAAATTTATTTTTCTCTATTTGCCCCTAAATAAGCTACTCTTAATTTTAGATTTAGATATTTAATTTCAAAAATCCCTCTGAGGAACCATATGGAAACTCTAAATACCAAGTTTCAATCTAATTGGTTACATGGTTTATGTATGCTCTAGTGTATATGAAAAAAGCACCCAATGAAATAAGCCAACATTAAGGAATGTGCGAAGTAAGCCACCACCTATCCTACGTATAACAGCGCCTGGAAGGGCACTGACTGCTTACTACAATAGAGCGGACAACCCGGATGATTCCTCCCCCCCAACTCTTAACTACATAGCTCCATCACTTTGTTGTCATTCCTGCTCTGATTTTTGTAGTGTGAATTTCAGGCTACTTTAGTCCAGTATTATCTAGTATCGTGTTATATAGTATCGTGTTATCTAGTATCGTGTTATCTAGTATCGTGTTATCTAGTATCGTGTTATCTAGTATCGTGTTATCTAGTATCGTGTTATCTAGTATCGTGTTCTCTAGTATCGTGTTCTCTAGTATCGTGTTCTCTAGTATCGTGTTCTCTAGTTTCGTGTTATCTAGTATCGTGTTATCTAGTATCGTGTTATCTAGTATCGTGTTATCTAGTATCGTGTTCTCTAGTATCGTGTTCTCTAGTTTGTGTTCTCTAGTTTGTGTTCTCTAGTTTGTGTTCTCTAGTTTGTGTTCTCTAGTTTGTGTTCTCTAGTTTGTGTTCTCTAGTTTGTGTTCTCTAGTTTGTGTTCTCTAGTTTGTGTTCTCTATCTAGTTATCATGGAACTTTCTTCGACCAACAAGGGTAAGCCGTGCGCACTCTACGACGGCTACTCGTATAACTTCATGAGAAGAAACAAGGACGGAACGATATCCTGGCGCTGTTCACAGGAAATATCTAAAAGATGTCAAGGAATGATGAAAAGTAAAGAAGGCGAAGTTTTTAGCACAACCGAACATCAATGTGGCGTATCAGATGAAACACGATTGGAGGTTAAGAAAAGTCTTCAACAAGCAAAGAAGTGGGCCCGGGAAGAAGATACATCTATTTCCGAAATCTACAATGAATAACTAGGCGATCTTCATAATAGGGGTTAAGAATTTTTCACAGAGATGCCTGCCCAGGAGGCGACAAAGAGGGTTCTCTATCAGCAAACGTGCAAATCCCAAGGAAATCAAGCAGAACCAGAGACGCGTGAGGACACAGTTCTTGATGAAGAGTTTTTGAAGATGAAAGATGGCAAAAGCTTTATAATATTGGTGGATGACAAATCTGTCGAAAGAATTTTAATTTTCAGTGGAGGGAAAGGAAGAGAAGGATTGGAATGTCATGAAGAGTTTTTTTTTTTATGAATGGAACTTTTAAAAGCTGCTGTAAACAGTTTGCGCAGATCTATTTAATTAATGCTGATTTCGGAAGCTTGTTGGATGAAACAAACATATACCCCGTGGCTTTTGCTTTTATGCCAAATGAGAAGAAAGAGACAGATATCAGACTTTTTTGACTAATTCTTGAAGTTATACCTGACTGGAAACCGAGAACATTCAACGTAGATTTGGAGGCAGCATCAATATCCACTTTGAAAGAAGTTTTCACCTAGGTGGATGTAAAGGAATGTAATTTTCATATAAAAAAGTATCTCTGGAGAAGAGTTCAAGACTTGGGCCTTACGTGAGACTATAAGGAAAACGACAAAGTTCGTCTTCACATAAAGCTGTGTGCAGTTCTTGCGTTTCTCAAACCTGAAGATGTATTCGATGGCTGGTTGGAGATATATTCTCACGCTCCTGAAAACTTAAAACTAAGTGAGCTATTCGATTATTTCGTCTAAAAATTGTTAGAAAATGAAGAAATCCCAATACAGCTTTGGAGCTGCCACAAGTGATGACACAGGACCACAAACTCAGTTGAAGGGTGGAACCGCCGACTGAACAGCATGTTTGAATGACCGAGCCCCAGAATCAAGGAAATGATCCAGTGTTTGCAAACAGAAGTGGAACACTCAGCCTGCATGTTTATGAGGTTACAGGTGAACCTCGAAGGAAAGAAGAGAAAAACCGCATACAAGAAGCTGAACGAGAAAATTGAGAAAACTATCAAGAAGTATGAAGAAACTGGTGCCATCAAGGGGTGTCTTAAGACCAACTCCTATCTTCAAAAACTGGTGTAAATGAAAGTCAAGCTCCCAGTTCATGACGAAGATATCTTCTAGCTGATTTTAAACAAGCCTAAATTATATAAATGTGATTTTAAACAAGCCTAAATGATAGAAATGTGTTTATCAATGATAGAAACATATCTATATCATTCAGCCAGCCCAAAGCCTGGAAAAAGTATTATGGGAATCAGTTTTTTGTATTACTCACCCCTCCCCCTCCATCTCACCAAGCCAAAACCCGCGAGGGTCAGGAATGTCCTCTAGCCCACGAGTGGCGGCTTATTTCAGTGAAGGCTTTTTTCGCTGGGCGCTTTTTTCGCGACACCATGTTATAGGCCGAGATAGACACACAGACGCACAAACACACAAACACACAGATGGATGGCATCGCGAATACCACTTTTTTGTTTTTAGGGAGTTATGAAACGTCGACATTTATTAAAATCTTGCTAAAGATTTTTATCACAATATGACTTTCTCCCAGGTGTCGAGAGAAAGTAGAAATGTTTTGGTCAAAACAAATTAAATTATTCTTTAGTAGAAACGTTAAGTTTAGTTTTCTACACATAGTAATATCAAAATTAATTGAATATCTATAATGAATATTGCGGTGTTTGATGAGAAACTTTCTAAACGAAGTAAAAGAGCTGTAAAATTTCAGGATGTTCATGAAAAATATTCAAAAACGGTTGAGATTACTACTGAACTAAATGCATACAGAAGATACAAAATTGTTATAAAAACTGCCAAACTGTTATTACCTTCCACGCAAACTTATTCAAAAGAAACAAGGTAAAGGGAATCAATTGAAAAAATGTATACCAATATTCGTTGGAAGGATAGGCGGAAAATTACATCTTGAAAAAAAAAGCATCCAACCGGAATTTGCACCCTGGCCTTCTGAGTCAAAGTCGAACACATTATGTAATAGGCCTACCTAAATCCGCTGGTTACTCTAAAATGTAATTTACATCAAATCCGGAATCATCCTCACGGTAAAGATTCGTTCAGCATGTCTTTATTTAGATAAACTACAACAGAGGTTTCGATTTCCTCAGGTAAACCTTTTGAAACCTGTAGATGTTACTATTCGTAAATGATTCCCTAGGTATTGGTACGGCAGTCCCCATCTCATCTAAAAGGATTTCACGAAAGTCCTCGAGGATTTGTGAGGAAGGTCTTGAGCAAACAAACAATCTTTGTCTGAAGACTGATACCTGAGCCTGGCCTTAATTATACGTATAGCACGAGTAAGGCTTCTTGTTTGGCTCAGTTGTCTACCTTTTGTACGACTGTAAATAACAACGAGCTTTCTCATGCTATTTCTTTTAAGGTGGAATGGGAGGAGCATGGGATTTTTGTAGTTTTTATACCAAAAAAAATGTATATCCAAATTAAATTAAATAATGCTTGAATAGATACATTTAGTTTAATTTTTTTATAGTCTCAATAATTTTTGACTAATTGTCATGAATATCACAAATTATAATATAACATTTAACTTTATTTAAAAGAGTTTACTATCAAATTTCAATACACTCCTGACAAATATTCTAAAACTCTTAATATCATTATATGTATCAAACAAACCAAAAGTATTGGTTAAAGCAATATTTTATTAATTTTGGATAAAAATGTTTTTGTTATAAAACTGCGAAAATAGTTTTGACTCTTATTCTATTCCGTCCCACCTTAAGACTTAAGATTTTATCTCACGTTATATTAACCTAGATATTAGATACAAGATTACTCTAGTACCAAGAAAAGTATCGATGTACGGGTCTCTGTATTATTCACTAGGCAACAGTTAATAAATTGTGATCATTGAGTAGATTTTTTTACTTTTAGCTAATATACTATTTTTTTAACCATCACATCCTACTACCCGTTTGGACTGTACGCATAGATGAGAGAGATTAAATTTATAGGAAGTGTACCCACATTTGCGTGGAGGGAAGATGAAACCCCGTCTAGGAATAAACCCCCCTCAGTACAACCGACCGGGATCGATCTACACTCTCCCTGTTATTGACAGTCTCGTCTATTGAAAGAGTAACGCCTTAGACAGTGAGGCCACTGAAGCAGGTAGCTGTATTACCTGGGGTCTCTCTTTGTCTTTTATATAACTATTTCTAAAGCTTTAACTGATGTGTTAAAATTTTCAAAATATATCATTATTTTCTTAATTTTTTGTGTTTCTCTGATTTTTCCCAGACATGGAAAATTGTCTATGTTTTATCGGTTTCTCCAGTTTTCCAGTTGCATGGAAACCATGTTCGTCTCTATTGGGCCTAAGAGTACTAAAAAGGTCGGGTAATTAAGTCACTCAAAATTTGGTAGGTAAGTGAATTATTTAAGTGCCCTCGGTAAGTGAAAGCAAACAAAGGTTTTGTATCCACAAATGGTCAAGTTCCACCAGTTGTGTACCTAACGCCAAGTGTTGAACAAAACTACCTGCGAATATATTCCCAAGGCGGGACTTTAAAATCTAATGAAAACCAAACAAAGGAAGACACTCTACATCAAACATTCCGGTGGTGTTCATATAGATGTATGGTGGTCCTAGAGTGTAAATATTTGTTCTGAGAGAGCACCCCCGTAAGACCAGTTTGAGTTTGGAGGCAGAGAGGGGCAAAGAGCGAGAGTTACCTTGGACGTTTTACATCGAAACAACCCAGAGGATCGTCGGTCGGTAAACTAGAGATCACCCGATCAAACATGGCAGCTGTGTTGGAAACGTAGCACGCACCACTCACCGTGACAATTTGGTCACAGCTGCCTTACGCACCATCACCAGTACATACAAGACAGGGGTGGGTAAACCACTAACTAAACATATTAAATGTAGGAAAACCGTAGCTGCTGACCCGCTTTGGTGTGCGATTTGTCAAAGGTGTTACTCTCGCAATAGACTATAATGTTGTTGACGGGGAGATCAGGGTTCGAATACCGGTTGGTTGTACTGAGGATAGTTTTTCCACAATTTTTTTCCCATCATACCTTCGCGTAAATTTAGGTACGCACCCTCAAAATTCAACTTTCCTCACTCCTAACACATTAGCGTGGTTATTACATGGACGGATAGCCCAAACAGTTATTAAAACGCAATGCTAAGTAACAAAATTATATGATATATTTGTTAATACTCTGGAAAGAAACTAAACACATGCTTTTCCATTTAAATAGTTTTATTTATATTGTATTGTGTTATATCAACATTGAAAATTTTGACTTAATTCTCTATAATTCTTTTTAAGACTCAAACCTGACCAGTGTCATTGTTTTAACAAAATATTTAAGAACTCTTACCAATGGAATTATTATCCTTATGAATCAACTAACTATAATAGGGTGTATTAAAATTATTATTAAACATTAAGGTCTAAATGTAACGTACGCATTTTAGCGTATTGCACGCCTGAATAAGAGAATAGCAACGATTCTAGTAAGTTTATCCGAATACTGCTTGAGTGGTTATGACATACTTATATTTGAATAAGTATTCCAGAGAAAGATAGAAAATATAAATCGATAATACTTTAGGGGTGTATGTCAAATGTTTGATCGAAATAAGTCGATTAGTTCAAAAGTTATCAAACACGAGAGTACCTTCCCTATGCAACAGAAACAGGCCAATAAATGGGGGGTATCAAGCTCTACAGAACGTAAGATGTAAGCGATGACAAGATTTTAAATATTTATAGAGCCCCCCAGTGATACGAATGTAACCTTCACAAGAAGTTTCGTTCGCTACCAACTTTTAATGCATTCCATAAAACGGCCCTCTCAATATTCTAAATTGTTCTCTTTCGTATCGATTTTACAGCTGCAAAATGTGCCCCCTCGATAAGCCACAACTTTTATAAATGTGGCTGCGGGTGCCCCCCTCACTTTGTATTCAAACCTTGCTTGAAACAAACGTGTTCCGTTAGCCATCATTTGGAGAATCTGTGTTTATGTTTTGCACTTGTCGTTATTGGAATAGAACTACATCCGAATCCCAACATTAATGGATTATCTGTATGTAAGCATTTTGGAACATTCCATTAGAGTAACAGTCGTGTGTCACGTTATTCATGATCTAATGGCACGGGAGGACTACCATACATATAGGCCTCATTGGCCCCCAATTATTTGAGGGCAAGAACTAGTTACAGTTTTGAGGTGCTCCCTCACATTAAGGTAGGGTTTAAGGGGACACGATAAAATATTAGTGATTTTGTAACAATTTTTTTGTGTTAAAATATGTAAAATACTGGTCCAGTAGAAACATAGAATTTAATTTTCTTCACAGAGTGATATCAACAGTTGTTGAATATCTGCATAGCGGCAATGATGACAAACTTTTTAAATGAATATCATATTTGAAAATTGAAAAATGACACCTGGACACGGGAATCGAACCCGGATATTTAGATGGAGTAATTCCCACTAATAAGCATAAATAATAGCTTTGGCTATTAATTCTTTTTAAATGAAGAAAAAAAGTTGTCAATAAATTCCAGGACATCCTTGACAGATATTCAATAACTGTTGATGTCACTACGTGAAGAAAATTAAATTCTTTGTTTTTATTTGAGAGTTATTTAATTTATTTTGACCAAGAAATATTTTGTTATAAAAATTGAAAAAATCCCTGCTTTAATTCTACCTGCTTTAATTCTACCTACTTCAGAACTATTATATAACTTTCATTTTATTAGGCTCATGCAAATTTAGTTGTATACAACCCCACACAATGTGATTTCTCATCTAATATCTAAGATAATGCGGTGTCGCTTCCTCTGAAACCGGGTTCGCAAACCGCGTCTGCAACAATTTTATATTATTTAATCTGTTCTGGAGACATATAGGCACATTAGAAATCATATTTTAATTTTAGTGTGTGCATGATATTGATTAATAATATACATTTTGAACTATTTTAAACTTATTTTCACTTAAAATACTTGATGTGGGAATCTTTATTGATATGATTTAACAAAATATTGCTTAGAGTATATCTCTAAGCCCATATAAACATCTAAAAAAATTGTTTTAAATACATCAAACATTTATTATAGAACAACATCGGTGGGCACGTGGATTAAATGTCAGGCTCTTCTGGTCTATTTTTAATAATGTTCACATTTGATTTGGTAACGAGTAATAAATAATGAAACTATATCTTCTTTATTTTTATTCCCTTCTTATTTGATAGTAGCTTAGTCTTCTATGACGACATGTTTTGGTGTTGTTATTGATCTTATACCATCTTAGGGTTCGAGGAAAAACAATGTAATTGTAAAATAATGTATAGAGATATGACAATAAAATTGTAAGTTTAATAAAGTTAAATATTAAAGTGGAAATAGTCTAGAAAGAATAGAAGATACTATACGAATTATTAAATAAATAATCACTTAAATTAACAAGCTTATAATTACCGGTGACCTTGCGGTCTAGGGGTAAGATGTTGGGCTTTTGTGCTGGGGGTCCGGGGTTCAATCCTAGGTCCCGGTACAGATTTATCTGATTGCCAAATCCTTCCTTCACCTCTGACAAGACGTGTATTAATAACAACTTGTGAACGTGTGGCATGCCAGGCCTCCACAGTGGTTCGGATTCCACGTTAAGCTGTAGGTCCTCCAATTTATCTCACAATCACTCTACCATTACACATTAAAGTAAATACGTATAAACCGAACGGGTATTAAGACGCGGTGCTAATAATAATCATAATTACCTTATTTATGATAAATATGATATTCTTTTAAATACTTAAATACTTCTGTTAAATATTTAACAGAATATCATATATATCATAAATAATAATCTTAAATCATAAACTTGTTAGTTTGAGTGAGTATTTATTTAATATTTCGTATATCTTCTATTCTCTCTGGACCATTTACAAATTACAAACTTTTTTTCGCCATATATTAACATTTATTTTCAAATGAACTTTTTACTGTATAATAATAACTGCACAAAGTTTTTGTTTGTAGTAGCTAAACCACACTTAAGAGGGGTGGTTTTTAATCAAAAGAGCGTACCGAGGGTAGAACTCTTTTAGAAATTGAGGGGTATTGTTGGGATCCAACAATATGTTGAACAAAATTAATAATGTGCAGTTACAGAAGTGCAAAGTTGAAACTAGGAATAGTCGCAACTTAGGACGGCCGCCTAGCTTACGATTACATTCCTAGTCTTGATACAATGTCTTCTGTACTGATCGTGTAATATCCAGTTAGGGATGAACGGCTGGTTCATGACCCGGAGTTCATCCAGGGACAAACTGACTAACTAGCTAGCAGGACAGTTGTGTCCAGTATTTCATTAGAGGATGTTGTCAAACTAAAGACCTCTGCATGGTCTAAGAATATATTAGAGTTAGGGTAGTTTACCCAGGGACAGATACCATGTATCAAGCATATTTTGTAAATAAGTGTATATTTTACATTCCATGTTATTAAACTAGTTAGTTTTAGAATAGTAAACATCTCTCGTATTATTTAAATGTGTGCGTGTGCTTCTATCCTCTATAAACTGGCGACCGGTTATAACAACATTTTAATACTTTAACTTTATTAACCTTACAATTTTATTGTCTTATATATATATAAAAATTGTTATATATATATATATATATATATAAATTGTTATATATATATATAAAAATTGTTATATATATATATATAAAATTGTTATATATATATATAAAAATTGTTATATATATATATATAAATTGTTATATATATATATATAAATTGTTATATATATATATATAAAATTGTTATATATATATATAAAAATTGTTATATATATATATATAAATTGTTATATATATATATATAAATTGTTATATATATATATA
>CABFWB010000197.1:305661-320918 GCA_902151455.1 Timema bartmani
CCACCCCCCAATATTTGTAATATTTGTTTGACTCATTAATTGGAGTTCATTGTGAATTTGTAATTGTGTTGATCACATAGTATTTGTTTTATTATCGAAATCAACTATGCCACCCAAACTAAAAGCCAACTTTCGGGCAGGACAACGTCTGTCGGGTCCGCTAGTATATATATAAAATTGTTATATATATATATATAAAATTGTTATATATATATAAAATTGTTATATATATATATATATATAATTGTTATATATATATAAGACATAAGACAATAAAATTATAAAATAATATATGTATATATAAATACATTATTTTACAATTACATTGGTTTTCCTCAGGCCTGAAGATGGTGTAACATCAATAATAACACCGATATATTATGTCATCATAGAAGACTTGGCTGCTATAAATAAGGAGAAGGGAATAAAAATAAAGAATATCTAATTTTGTCTTCTGGTCTAGTTTGCCAGTATCAGTGATATTATGGTTCGTATTAAACCAGATATAGAGTGTGGTTTTTCTAATGGTATCCCATTTCCATTCTCATTCCCAACATTACCTTCTCTCAATTGCGGCCACATTTCTTCTATATTATATTATATTCCTCATCCCTTACCTACTATCCTGATTGAAATATGCATGTTTAAGCATAAACAAACAAGTTTGTCTAGGATGTAGCCCCCAAAACTCGCTGAGTTTGTGAATCTATAAATCTATATCATCAACTAAAAATTTGTGTTTGAGACCACTACTCTTAAACAACCTTCCTCATTTTTACCTCTTACATTAAGCCATTAGTAATCCTTTTGTTGAAAGTAATATTAAATAAAAACTACGTATGAAACTATGTTAGCATTCATCATATTTTTATTTTATTCCCACTAAACATGTTTGTAAAGTAAATCCCTAATGTAAAGTGCTTGTAACATACAGTATCATAATTTATAATTCCAAACTAAATATTTCCAGGATCCATGTTTTTTAAGTAAGCTATTTTTTTTTATTTATGTTAGGCTGCTTTGCGTATTTAATTTTATGAGTTAATTATTGTCTACGGGACGTGAAATATGACTGTCAGCTTATTCACGTTTAACGTAAATTATAAATCAGACTTATAGCTATAATATAGGAAATAATTAACTAAACATTTAAATTTATAATATTTTACCATGGAAAAAGCCTTAAAGCATTATGTAATAGATATTTGTTTTAAAATGTAAGACTTCAAAACTATAAATATATATTCAATACAATATTAAGTTTAGTTTCTTTCAAGATGTATGTTAATCAATTTTTAGACCTTTTAAGGATTTTCAAACCAGTTTTGAATTATTTTCAATACGCATTTTCTTTTAGGAAATAAACTATATGCCACAATCATATGTGTGTTTTTTTACATAAAAAAAGAAAAATGTTCAAATCTCAGTGATAGTAAAGTACCCTTAAATTAATTTTTCTTCGGAAAACGACTATACAGTATTATTTATCATATAAAACCCTCCCCAAATACTTATTTAGAACAAAATAGTTTAAGCCATTTTCAAAAAATCCTTTTCCAAAATCAGTATTTAGTAAACTACCACCTGTTTCTGTGACCGCATGGTCAAAGGCGTCACTCTCGTATTAGACTAGACCGCCGATGACGTGGCGATCAGGGTTCAAATTTCGGTCGGGTGTACTGATGGATGGTTTTTTTCCAAAATGGTTTTCCACTTCTCCTCCACGCAAGTGCAGGTACACTTCCTCTAAGTTCAACATTCCTCATCCCTAGCTCATTAGTGTAATTAGTACATGTGCGTATAACCTAAACAGGTAGTAAGACGCGGTGCTAAACAAAATAAGCTACCAATAATTAAAATAATTATTTCTCCTAGAGGTATGGTCAAATACTGTAAGATCTAAATATAATATTTGAACGAGATATATTCTACCCTTTCAGCTGTAGTTAAATATAGACATAGTGAAAAATTGTAAACATCACATTTATTTAGTTTGGGGGCGCATAAAACGTCAAGTTCCACCATAAATTTAGACAAAAATGTTCATTATATAGTACTTTCTCTATTATGAAGTAAGATTGCTGTCTTATAATTTATTAAAGTTGTAATAGATTATTATTTAGCCCTCAATAAATGTTAATAAACATGTTTAGTTGTTTTTTATAAACATAATAATGTTAAGTAAGGGCCCCAAAAGGATCATATCATTTCTCTACACGAAAGTAAAATATGTATTATAATAATAATTCAAATCTGGGCCAAGCGATCTCAAATAGAATTGGAATTGAAAACGTATATTAAGTTTTCTTCCTCGTATAGTCTGTCGATAACTTTTTTTTTTAGTCAAATGTAATGTCTGTTTGTTTTGGGGAGGTATTCCAGGAACTCCCAAGTTCTTTCAACTGAAATATATATCGAACCAAGTAAACAATGGGGAAATAATGAAAGTGCCAACTGCGCGCCTCACCTTAAAATATCGGGAACCCTCGACTTGTTATAGTTGTGGGAACAATATGCATTATTGATGGCGGATGAAGTATGCGAGGATGCATAGTTAAGGTGAATGATTTCATTCGTATGGAGACAAATACTCGTTCATGATACGAAGTGACAAAACCCTTCAATTTTCCCTTAGAACCATTTATTAGCATTATTGATTTGCTTGAGTTGGCATTCCTGGTATTTGTTTGGTGAAATATCCAGTCTACACTGGGATTAAATAAAAACAGGTATTTATATGGAACTGCTAAATCATTTTCATATTAGCAGTCTAATATAGACTGCACCATTAGGGTTTTCATTTCTTTAACAATTTTATGAAAATAATTTTTGTAAACAAGAGTTTGGATGGAAACGTTAGAAAATTGAAGGGAAGCATTATTTGGAATCATGTTTCACAACACCCTTGTGATTTTTTAAATATTCTTTAGGGATTACGCGTAATGATTTATTATTAATTTTATATTGATTTCCTTTAAATTTAATATCTTAAAAATGTAAACTTATGTAAATTACTTAAGTTGTTTAGTAATAATATTGATTTGTGATATCATTGGAATATGTTAAAATACTTTGAGTAATTTTATAAAGGTGTTATTATGTGTATTAAACTTTAAATTTAAATTTTTTATCAGGTTAAAATATCTACATTTTGCTATAGTATTATTATTACTGTTATAATTTACTTTATTATTGATATTTAATTAATTTTGAATATTATTGATTGAATATCATTAATTCTTATGAGGTTTGTCCAACTTACTTCTTCTTTAGTAATTATATATACTGAAGTTTTTACACAAAGGGATTATAATATTAATAGTTTGATCATTAATAATAATATTTAAATACATTAAAAAATAGTGTGATATCCAACTGTCACGTTTGATATATACTATCAATACCCACAAAACAACACTAAATATTATATATATATATGTATATGTATGCTAAAATGTTAAATGCAAAACTTATATTTGAATTTCTAAACGGTACTCCAAATGTACATCCATAGTAAAATCAAGTTATAGAATAGTCTGCTCGGGGTAATTTATACCTTTCATGTCAGTTTCAGAGTTAATAAAACAATCACGTAATTTTGTCACGTCGACAAGTGATTAAAAGTTGACCTTACTTGACATAGTGACAAAAAATTATTTTAAAGCATAGTAAATACAAAACCCTCTTCTTATTAATAACTATATAATTGACATAAAAGTTTACAACTACCGTGAACAAGCTATAATCTCGTTTACAATCTATACTTTTTACTTAGGTACTCTATCCAATATGGTAAAGATGAGAATGTTTGACCAGAATATATTTGGATGAATTATGGAGTAATAAGCATTGACAGCTTAAAAGTTAAAGTAGCTTAACCGTTCAGAGCTTAGGACATCTACGTTTTTCTAACGCTCACATACAAGAAAATGGGGGCTTTGTACTTTTCAAGGTCATGTTTATAATCTTACAGTACACTAATTGACAAATTAGTTTGTATAAATATATCAAAAACAAGGTCATCAAAGAATTTAATAGTAAAAGATGAAGATAAAGAGGGCTAGTAATATGAAATACACCATTATTATTAACCTAGATGGAGCCTGGAATAAAGAATAAAGGAAGGAATGAAGCTAGTTTTATTGTGATAAGGTCAGTTGAATATTTTTATCACCACGTCTTACTAACCGTTCATATTATACGCCTACGAACTAATTACTCTAATGTGTTATGGATGAGAAAGGTTCAATTTAGAGGACGTGTACCCCAATTTACATGGATGGAGAATGGAAAACCATTTAGGAGAAAACATCATAAGTACACCCGAACAGGATCGAATCCCAATCCCCATGATCAACAGTCTAGTCTATTGTGAGAGGGATGCCTTAGACCATACGCCAGTTGAATTATTCTTGTGTGTGGTACAATTTTGCTACATTGATCAAGAGTGATAAACATTTAATGCTGGGCAGAAATATATTTTAACTTTTTGTGTTGCGTGACTTTTATGATCATCCTGTATAATGGAGTCTGAATGTATTAGTATCACCCTGTATAAAGGCTTCTGGTTTTAATATTGATTTGAATACAAATATACTGAAAGTTGATGCATGCCTTTTAGTATCATCCTATTTAAAGGATTGTTGGACTCATATTTATTTTAACATAAATATACTAAGGGTTGCACTGTTTTACATATTTACCATACACCTGTTTCTAACAATATCTAACAATGGTTCAGCTGTGTCACCAACTCTGTATCAACAAATTTACTAAAGTTAAAGGTGCTACAACTACTGTATGGTTATGATTTATGAATACAATTTTTTCCCGCTAGAGTATTTATCTTCAAGGCTCACTGTTGAGAGACGTCACCTTTGAACCATTATGCACCGCGCTACCTAGTTGCGCACCACGACGCTTCTAAGGGCGTCGCGTGAGATAAAGGGGGGGGGGGGACGCAAAGTGCTGTGAAAATTAACGTCTCCCTGGGACACCGTTGTCAGCGAGGTATTTGAATCTCATAGCCTCTATTTCACTAAGTAGCATTACTACATTCTCGAGCGAAACATTAATATTTAAATAGGATTTTTTGGTGGCTACCTCGCTTATTTTGATATTTGTAATTTTTGTATTTATACCTTATTTAATATCTACCAATCCACACTGATGGACATGTGGGAAAAGGTGTCAGTTTCGTACCATATGATTTTCTGACGATGGAGAGGAAGTTCGGGTTTTGAATCCTAGTTGAATATTTTCCTAAGTGGTTTACCACTCTCCCTTCAGGTAAATGTGGGTTTACTTCCTATAAATTCTACATCTCTTGTTCCCATCTAATTAGTGTAAATGTGTGGATAGATCGGAAAGGTAGAATGACTGTGGAAATAGAAATAAAAATTTGTAATTAATGCTGCAGTTTTTGCATCGCATTTCACCACCCATTTAAGTTATACAGATCGGTAAATCCTTTAAGGTGAAAAACGCTCTAAGACTTGAACTACGACCACCCCATCACTGGAAAATAAGACTAGATGAACTTGACGTCTACATGAACACCAATTTGGGGGGGAAATTGGTGTCAATATTGTACCTGCTATGGTACCAGTGTTTAGCGAGTAAATCTTAAACTTTCTAGCCTAATATAAATTTATTTTAAACGTATAGTTTATTTAACCTTGAGAGATAAAGAATTTAGTTCGGCCACCGTGTATGTAAACTCTTAGCCTCACTTTGGGAATAGAACGTTACCCAGGGTACACCTTGTAGGTTGTTTACACGTCAAACCCAGAGTGGGATGACGTGATGAGGTTGATTACGAAGGTGTGGAGCCAGTGGAAATATTGAGCCTAACGAAAGCCCAATTAGCCAGACGTCAACCACGGTGGTCTTGGGGTAAATTGCTCGCGTCAGGACCCGATTTTCGTGGGTTTAAACCCATCTGAGGGAAACGGATTTTTCTTGAGCGATAAAATTACGTAACAAAACCTCATTCGGAAGGGAAGTGAAGCCATCCCATGTCGATTGTGATGTATAAAATAACCCTTTTAAATATGCGAAAATACCTTTCCCGAAAAAATTGATAAACCGTATCGCTCTCGCTTGTAGAAATTATTGTATGCTGATTTAACCAGTCTGTTCAGAGAATGCAAGTTAAATACCTCATATAAATAAATAATGACTAACCACGCCATGGCGACCATAATAACGGTTCTTATTTCGGAAAAATATATATTGTATCAACGGGAATAGAACCTGGAACGTTTAGATCAGCAGTCAGGGGGCGATGACTACTATTCCAAGAGACTGGGCACTACACATTCTATAGATGAAAGAAAAGCCGTTACCTCCTTACAATACAGCTACTCTTGACACAGGGGCTTACTATCAGGGTAACATGATAAACACATTCACAACTACGCTAGTAATATTCCCACTGAAACAGTAGTTAGTTTGTAACAAGATTCCCCCCGAGCCGCTGAGTCGCACGAGTGACGGAACAAAACTTACTACTTAACCAAACAAATGGTTAATATTGTCGCATGCAGCTTTAGTGTTCACGAGAATCGTTGTATGTGACCATCGTCTTGGTGCAGTGGACACACACACGGACTATAATTAGATCCCGGGGGGCTCATAAAATAACTTACTGTTTGTGAGTTATTGCTAAATGAATAACATTTATAGATACTTTGGTTTTTATGTTTAATATCAGGTGTGTTTTCTTAGTTTAGGTAAATTTTTAAGTCACTCGATTTGATTTTATTGGATTTATAGACTACAAATTTAACACCTCAATTAATTAAAATACATATGGTTAAGATCTTAATTAAAGAATCGCTAATTAATCGGTATAGTTTTCTTAGTTATAGTTATGAAACGTGAATTTTCTTATTCAACTGATTATACAAGAAAACGACTTACAAACTATATTAACGTTATTAAAGACACACTCTCAATTCATCACTTTTAAAGGGGAACCCCTAATTTAGCACAAAATAAATATATCGCAATAGTTTTTGGTATTTGACTATTATTTGATTAAAGTAAATCTCTTAATTTGTATAGTATATATGCGTGCGTTCATATTTATAGAGAACTCATCTATGATTAGAATAGATTTATGGATGCCAAATTTGGAGAAATTCTTCTAAGCCCTCTAGGTACTAGTAGAATGCACAAAAAGACATGCGGATAATGCCAAAAAGGAAATTTTTTGGAATATAGTACACACAATTAGTACTCTTTTGTATCAAATCCAGAAATAAATTTGTCAATATAATAAGATTTTCTATATATTTTGAATACGCGACGAAGTAAAAATAATAGTTAATCCAAAAGTTATCACGCGTGACTCTGAACCAGAAGGAAGGGATTAAATCTCAACCGCTGATATGATTTTTTAGCCTATAGTTGTATGTGTTTATCTGTGGCTCATTAAAATGCACCCTTTTAATCTTGTTTTCCTAGTTTGAATAGTTTCAAATCGATACATTTAAAGATAACATAAACTTGCTATTAATTTATAGAAAATTATTAGGATTAACGTTCTTTTGATAGAATAGTTTGATTTTTTTTTTTTTACCTTCAAACCAAGTTAATAATTGTCAAGCAAGGGGAGCAATAATTGTTTTATAATTTTATAAAAAAAAAGGGGGATATATTGTTAGAGTTTGAGTTTAAAGATATCTCCATGGTCTATTTAGGGTATTGAACCCTATTTATTTTATTTATATGAAAGTATTAGGAGTGTTTCTTTGCAGTACACAAGAGACTAATACTACAAAAGTAAGAGGGTTAACGACCTTAGGTCTACAAGGCCTGTGTATTTGTCTAGGGGCTTATCTATGAAAATAACCAAGGATCTAATTTGTAAAGAAAATTTGATATCACTAAGGTATTTTGTATATTCCCCTAAATACAATAATATGGGGCTGTAACGTGGAAAAACCAAACCTACGACAAATCCAGCGTCAAAACCCCAAATTATCTGGAATGACAATGAAGAGGATTTTGAGAAGAAAGTTAAAATGACTACGTATGAGGAAAATCACGAAGAAAAGTAACACCTTTTCAACTAAAGAATTAGGGTTATGTGAAGTCGTTAAGAGACTAATGGACCAAATCTGGGAAAAAGGAGGAATTCTTAAGAAGAAAGTGGAGGTCACCCAGAAAAGGGTTGTTGAAAATAATCACAAAATTCTAATAAAAAACCCTTTAAAATTTAAATATAGATGATGAGACAAGAATTGATTGACGTGAAAGAAAACCACGCTATTATTGATGAGTGAGTAAACATAATCGACCGGACAAGGTTAGAAGATTAAGGCCAACTAAGTGACATAAAGACTCTGAAAGTTGAGAAAAGACGCCAGGTAGCAGATTCATTTTTAGTAAAAATACGGAATTTTTGAACGAGACCATTAAAAATAATTATGAAATGCTCCAAGAACGTTTCGCAGTAATAGAAAAAAACGGCGACGATTCCCTGGAAGACAGGCGAGTAATAAATTATTATTATTATTATTAGAATTAATATTATTATTATTATAATTATAATTATAATTTTTATTAGTTTTATTATTTTTATTAGTTTTATTATTATTATTATTATTATTATTATTATTATTATTATTATCATCACCACGTCTTACTACCCTGTTGCATTATACGCACGCGAGTATTGAAGAACAAGTTCCAAAACTATCTACGTCAATGACGGGATCCGGGACGAAAACCGACCAACTCCAACAAATAATATTAATAGTGGTGTGCAGCCAACATCACCAAGGTTGACATCAACAGTTCCCTATGAAGCGTTAAGAGATTAAATATAACAGTCTGACGGAATTACTGGACGAGTAACTGACCTCCAGTACTTATATTGTGCTTGAACTACAAGCTACAATGTTTGAAAATTATATAGTTGAATGACTCATCTCAGATCTTGGAGTGGAAGCCAAAAGCTGGGTCGACAAGCATGACTATCGTTGAGCGAGTTACGTGGACGCTTGGTGAGGCATTTATTTTTATTCAACTGATGGAATATCTATTAGAAATATCTGTTTCCATACCAACATGTAAAAGGTGAATATTATTATTCAAAATATTGTTTCAGGGAAGAATAGCCACACCAAATAGAGTTTCAGGATAATTTCTTGACTAATAAAATTAATGTAGAGAGACTGGTGAATAATATAAAAATAACATTTCCATAAACATGTTCAAAATATATCAGTAGACGATATATGAACCATCAAACATACGCATCGATTATTGGAGGCAATGGATAACATAAAAGCCGTGACAATATTTTCATAGAGCCATCCCATCTAAAACATGAATACTTTACTGGAACCGAAGAGGTAATCAGAGTACTAGCTCCAGAGGTTGAAGTGACCGGCCCCAATTCTTCAGTAAATAGCCGATGTTGCGGTAACAATCAAAATGGTGGCTGGGGAGAAAGTCCCAACCACCAGATAAAAGACAAATTTACATGTGAGGAGGATATTGGACTCAGGCACACCAGCTAGCCCCTCACCAGAGAAGAATCAACCTAAATTGTGACTGGAGTGGTTGAGCCCGGTAACAACACCCAAATGTCGTACTAGAAAATAGGAGAGCTCTACAAGAACAAGTTTATCACCAAAAATAATATGTCATTGTAGAAAGAAACTTAAGCTCAACAGCTAAATTATGGATTAAGCAAAAAAAAAACACCTACTGGCATCTTCAGACAGGACCAATTATTATCTACACATATGAACCCAATAAACTATACAAAAGTAAATCCCCTGGAAAAAATGAAGTAATAAAATGAAGAGCGAGAGTAAAATGTATTAGGAGGGAGTCAAAGCGAATACTGTCACCAGTCTAGTGCAAATAATCTACACCATCACGTCCCGTATCGACACAGCAAGGGTTAGAGAAATCGTGTTACCGAAGACGTATAACTATGGAGGCGTCACGCGGGTTAAGAAAATAAATGAGATCCTCACGTTCAAAAGAATACACCAGTCACGTACAGACACCGAATACCGATACGCACGCTGAATACGACGCTACCGAAGAGTTATACGTCACAATAATCTCGGAGGGACGATCATCTGAGGAAAAGACGAGTCAAAGTAGTCATGACACTTTTAACTCGGAGGGTAACACGTAGAACGTAGAGATAAGTGACACTGGAAGGAATAGTGAGAATATGAGACTGAGAACGTGACTAGTGGCGTACTGAACAAAGAGATTTACTAAAAAAAAGTAGTAAGGGATGGAAAATATCACAAGGGACGCTGAAGAAAAAAGGACAACCAGAAGACACTTTTCCTGCTACAAGGAATGGAAAATATATGAACAAAACATGTGAGTGGTGGTGGGGGAGGGGGAAGGGACTAGTGGATATGGAACAAGACGAACGACTTACCTTTGTAGCACTTCCCTGAAAACCTTGTTCAAAAGAGTCATTAAAAATGGAAGACCAATGCGTAAGAAAAGTTGGTGTTTCAACTCTACCTTCATGTCGTACGAAGAATGGGTACTGCCCCTTAAATGCAGTATTGATCAGCAACATGGCTGAAGATGTGACACTTACTCCAAGGCAACCAAATGTTAAATAAAATAATAAAACTATTACCCCCTCCGGTGGCCGCGTGGTCTAACGTTAACGTGTTAATCTCGTGTTTGACTAGACTGAAAAAACCCGGAAGGATCGGGGTTCAATCCCCTTCGGGTGCACTGAGGGTGGGTTTTCCTCAATTGTTTTCCACTCTCCCTCCACACAAATGCGGGTGCATTTCCTATAAATTAAGCCTTCCTAGTCCCTAACGCATTAGTGTAATTAGTACATAGGTGTAAAAACTAAACGGGTAGTAAGGCGCGATGCTAAAAAACTATTAGCGTCAAGGCATCCAACGTACAGTTTTCGGGTCGAGGACCATGCATTAACATTGTGTGTTGAACACTATTTTTTTAGCTGAGTAAATGCTATAGAAAACGGATAAAGTCTTGAGGCAGTTGTTTTAATTATTATTTTGAGGATAAACTGTGACGGTCCGGATTCTGATTAATGTATTCTTCCCTCATAGCCGCGGGATTGAGGGTATCACACTTATGACTCAGGTCAGCAAGCACGCAATATCTTTGGCGGTTGGAATGTACCAAGGTGCGAAATACACTGTCTGCAATTGTACGCATTAACATTATAAAGTATAAAGGAATTTAATAAATTCATCAGAAATAATTAATCTAATATTCATTTAATATAAATGAACTTATCGTTAGGAAATTCAATTATTTGACGCTTAAACATAATATAAAATAATATAGCAACACCAAATAAGTGTCACGTAAATATGATGAATATTTAAAATTGTTAAAACTAAAATCAGTGTTGTCATATAGATACAAGCAGGTGGTATAATATATATATATATAACTGTGATATCGTAAAGTGTCAGTACAAGCTATATATATAGCTTATTTTGAAATAGGATTTTCGTATATATATATATATATACGAATAGCTTATTTTGAAATAAGATTTTCGTATATATATACGAAAATCTTATTTCAAAATAATGTTTTTCGTTTTTATTTAGGGAACACACACTCCGAAACTCCATTAAACTACTAATAGCTCACACTGCAACTGTTTTCACATCACGTGACGCTTATATTCCACACACCCCAAAAATGTGAAAATTAATCGTTAAGAAGTGGATAGTTGGCGTATAAAGCTAAACGATCTCCACCATGTCTGAGACCGATTTCAAATAAAGAAACATTGCGCATTGATGTAGAAGCTTGAGTACCGCTTGAAAGCAAGAGTTGTTGTTTATTAGAAATCTCTGCCCAGAGTGAGTTTATATTTTGTGCTTTTTGTTCGTTTGTTACAGACTCTGTATGGTTGAGTGAACGGGGATTTTACACATCTTCTATGAACTAAGATATTTCTCCAGAGGGCTTGAGTAAAATCCGAAGCAATATCAAAATATTAACAAAAAAAGTTTAGAACTAAACTAGATCTTTACAGAGTTAATACGGTCCTTAAAAGACCTGGAATTTAATGTGTCTCTGTTCAAGGCCTGGAAAAGTCCTTAAATTGCTAAGGGCCTTGAAAAGTCCTGGAATTTACAGGTTTCAATATTTATTTTTGAAATGGTTGTGAAGAATGGCTGTAAAGACCGTGATTTAAGAAGCACTGTTGCAGTAAATATCTAGCGCATCCTTTTTGATCAATCGTTAAGGCTGATACACACAGAATGCTATGCTAAGCTAAGCTGTGCTGTACTAAGACTTTGTCAATTCGGTTTCACACTCATTGCTAAGCTAAGCTAAGCTAAGCTAAGCTAAGCTAAACTAAGCAATGGTTCCTCTTTTCCCTGCCAAATTCAGTGTTGTTTATTTCTGGTCTACTCCAGTGAACTTTAGTTATGATGGTGGTCAACAAAATGTCTTGTTTGAGTTCAGGTATAATATTGAGGAAGAAAAGATGCTGCTGTTAGCAGTTGTTTTGGAAGATGAAGAGAATTTAGGATGTGGAGTTTGACTTTTTATATTAACGCTTCCATTTTAATATAAAAACATTTATTAAATACAAAACCTAAATAAAATATTACTTAAATACACGTGAAACAAACTGAAAACAAAACTTCAACACTTCTTTAGTTATTTTCACCAAACCAACACTGCGTCTGTTCAACACGGAGCCCAAGTTGCGTTATGCGCATGCGCAACGTAAGATGGCTCAAGATGGGAGATGGAAAAATTGCCCGGCCAGCAATCGGAAAAAGCATAGCGTGGCAGGTGACCTGGTGGTCTAGGGATAAGGTGTCAGACTTCTGTGTTGGGGGTCCAGGGTTCAATCCTCGGTCCCGGCACAGATTTATCTGATTGCCAAACCCTTACATTTCATCTCACAATCACCTTACCATTACACATTAGCGTAAGTGCGTATAACCCAAACGGGTAGTAAGACGCGGTGCTAGTAGTAGTAATAATAATAATAATAATAATAATAATAATAACATAGCGTGGCGTAGCAAGGCATAGCTTAGCTTAGCTTTCTGTGTGAACCAACACATTTAAATAGATGGTTTGCTATTTGACTAAATTGTTAGCAGAGCAAATCTTAGCTTAAATTAACTTAGATTAGCATTCTGTGCAAATCGGCCTTTAGCTGTTTTCTCCTGTTTACTTTACTCTCCGCTGATCTTCCCACTTATTTTGTTTTATTTGCTATCACACGTCATCAGCTCAGAGATAGTCGTACCCAAGGGAGTGGATCTCTATAGGGGAAAGGGGACACAGTGTTAACATATTCTTTAATTTCATATATTTAAAAATCTCAATTCATGTGCATTCGACATTTTTATTATAAGTTGTTTTAAAACTGTCATTTGTAATAATTCTTTTAAGATTTTTGACTACCTATTAACACTTTAAGTACTTATAAGTACAGTTTTGCACTAAAATGCCCACTTAATTAGTTCATCTCCCAACCACCTTAGCGCTTAAATACCTGTTCTAGCCATACTACAATATAAACTGAATCTAGAATGACTGCGCTAACCAATAAACCAAGTAATGTTAAGTATGTGACAACAAAGTTACATTTCTATTTTTATAGTCCTAAATGTTCATTAAATTTAGTGAACAGTTGTTTTTCAACTATTGAAAATTGTATACGGTTTATTATTCTTTTTATTGATGTGTTTACCTTTAGGCAGTAAGAGAAATAACATTTTTAGTCCTTAAGAAGTTCTTGAAAAGTCCTAAAATTAATGTTTCATGTGTCTTTAAGAACCCTGTCTTTATATAATATCAGTTCTTAAGACTGTCTATGATAGGCTGGTGTCAATACCGTGTATATATACATTCAACGTCAATACTACCCAAACTAACAAATCCAAACCTTCAATTTGTAGATGCATTAAAAGTTGAGTTTTGTTATGTTGAGTTAGCTTGTTATAAAATTACGTTTATTTCACTAAATTATATTGAGTACTAGTGGCTAAAGTGCGAATTAACTAACTTAACACCCACCTAAGTGGCGAAGTTGGCTAACGCGCTCGTCGTGTTGAGCTAGACTGCCAAGGACTGGGAGATCGAGGTTCGAATCTCACTCGGGTTAACTGAGGGTAGTTTTTCTTAAACGGTTTTCCACTTTCCCTCCTCGCAAATGCGGGTTCGCTTCCTCTAAATTCAACCGTACCAATTCCTAATCCATTAGCGTAATTAGTATTTAAGCGTTTAACCCGAAAGGATAGTAAGACGCGGTGATAAATTAAATTAAACTAACTTAATTTTATTTTTAATAAATAAATTACTAAAATTTCTTAATAGAGGCTACTATGTTTCTATTTGAATACTGTAGGGTTTTTCGGTATCAATGTCCCCTGATTTGATCCCTCAACAACTTTAAACCTTATCTGTTGAGCTTCGCCCCCTGGAAAATGCCACCTACAGAACGGCTATGCTAAACCATTTATACACGGGTAAATACCAACCCCATCCCAGGTTTGACCTCCTTGTGAATTATTAATAGTAATTGAGAATGCTTGTTTAACTGGGAAATGCCACAGTCTCAAAATAAAAGGAATATCAGGGTTTACAGGGGACCAATCGATTTTTTGGTATGAGCACATTCACTTGAGACGAACCCGTTAAATTTGGTTGCGTAGATTAGATTTGCAACCAATGTTGTTATTGCTTGACGGGTTCAACTGCATATGGTCTGTTTAATATCATACACAGAAACCAACAAACATCAGTTTTATTTATAAGGTTAAGTCATTGGTTACTTTGCAGTGTTAGCTGTCTTTTAATTAGAGTAAAAATCGGTTTGTATGAATAGCTATCTAGGCTATGTTAAGCTCAAATTAAATGCAAATATTTAACGTTACCCGTAAAATTTTCACAGACTAAAGAAACACATTAGTTAATTAATATGAATACAAATCAACCAAACCATAAACACGGGTCACTTTATTATAATTATTCTGAAATCTCTTTTTGGATTAGAGATTGGAATTTATATTATAGGTTCTCCTTACTTTTGAAATTCAATTAACATATCGACGTATTACAATGATTAAATACATCCCGTTTTATTACTTTCTCTCTATCTTACAGGTAGAGAAAGTATGGTGATCGTCAAAAAAATCGAACTCGAGATTTTGATGAATTTTGACGTTTCATGACTTCCTGAATCCGAAAAAGTGGTTTTTGAATTTCCGTCTGTCTGTCTGTCTGTCTGT
>CABFWB010000197.1:323301-351205 GCA_902151455.1 Timema bartmani
AAATGTTTGCATAGCAATGATCTATCTCCATTTTAGACTCAATAGTCAATATTTACATTTTTTATTGGTCAAAATGTATAAATGAATAATTAAATATCAATGCGATGACTTGAAGATCTGCAACACCTTATAAAATGTTAAAACTTTAACCAGAAATCGAAATTTTAATACGAAGTGTTGACCCTTGTGGAAGACATTAAACTGTTTGAAATGCTCTTAGGTGGACAAAGATGCGCCTCTTTTTCATTGATTCTATATCATTGTATATTATTTTATGCGTGTTCTTATGTGTAGTGGTGATGATACAATGTACATTATTCCATTCAGAAATCTTACGAGTTTATAGAAAGAGAGAGAAAGTCTGTGCGGTGCTCCGTACCATTTATTTATAATTTTTACTTTTGATCAGTTTTCAACATAGAAAAATTTACACAAATCTTGAGTGGTTCATCTACAATTTCAACAAATTTTGCTTTGTTATCTCTTTGAAAAGTACTAAGATTTCTCTAAGTAGATATACAGTACATACATCTATATATATACATACACTATTAGACTTTTATTATAAATTGTGTTAGATTTATTATTCATCTGTATCTCTTACTTTGTTTTAGACTATTCTAAATATTCGTTCTAGGAGTCCTACCATTCGTTTGGATATTATCATTTATAAGGTAGGACCCACTTCGGTGGCCGCATTGTCTAAGGCGCAACTCTTACATTAGACTAGACAGCCAATGGTGGGGAGATTTAGGTTGTAATCATGATAGCGTGTACTTACTGAGTGGGGGTACCAAAATAGTTTTCTACTATTCTTTCATGCAAATGTGGTACACTTCCTTTAAGCTATAGCCTTCCTCATCCCTAAAAGCATTAGCATAATATTAGTACATGAGCATATAAACTGAACAGGTGGTAAGACGTGGTGCTAAAAAAAAGAGTAGTGTCATGGAAAGTAGGATTTTAAAGCTTTATCTGCATTTGCGTCGGGGGAGAGTGGAAGAATAATTCAGGAAAGCCACCTCAATACATCCGACTGGGATTAAAAAATTTGACCTCGTTATCAGAAAATCATAAATGAGAAGAGTGATATCTTTATCTCCATTCCCACCGGCGCAGGTACTACTTGTTAACACAAGGCTTTGTAGACATAATGACTTAATTTTAAGGGTAAGAATGAGGAGGTTAATTTAGTGGAAGTTATGTCAAATTAGCATGGATGGAGGGTGAAAAAACTACGAGTGACATGTGGTAAAATCATCACAGTCCACACACACCGATACTCGAGCTCTTAGACTCCCCATTAACGGTGTTATTTTGCAATACGATTTTAATTGGACAGCGCTTACTCTAAATAAAGTATTTGTAATGTTCGTAAGTAGTAAGTAAAATATTTGCCAATAAAGGTAATATTGTATTTCTAGTACTAACGCGGAATGACTTTTATATCATTCTCTTTACACCAACAATAGTCTCGAACCATATTATTTTTGTTTTAAACGCGAGTACAACAATTCTGAGTTATCTACATATTAAAAAAACAACTTCAACCACCATTTCTATCATTCTGACCACACTTTACAACAAACGCACACACACAAACACTCTAAACCTTCGTGGAACAAACTTTTATCCATCTCAACATCCTCCTACCATAAATCTGTTTGATTCAGTATTTCCTAAATTACTTCCCCCACATTCCATCCCTTGTCTCTCTCTCTCTTTCTCCCTCTCCCCTCCCTTGAACACTATCATCAACTCTTTCCAAACACATGTACCATCGTTAGCACGGTCCAATGTTCAGAGTACAATGGGAACAGTTCTGCAACTGGCTATAAATCTTTCATTCACTGTTGAAGTAGTACAGGAGTTTGTCTGGGGGAATGTAGCGTCGGAATGAACGCTTCTTTAGTCTTTAGTTCGTTCAACTTGAGTGGGGGGAAGGGAGGGAGGGGAAAATCAAAAGTGATAGCTTCATGTGTAGTAGGACGGACCTTGAGATGAAAGGCCTTGGTTCATACTCAACTTACTGCATCCTGGAAGATATATATTTAAAAAAAAATTGTTATCCTATATCCTAGGTGAAACTTTATGCTATTAATTATTATTATTATTATTAGCACCGCGTCTTATTACCCGTTCGGGTTATACGCACTTACGCTAATGTGCAATGTTAGGGTGATTGTGAGATGAAATGGAGGACCTACAGTTTAACGTGGAATCCGAACCACGGTGGAGGGCTGGCATTCCTCACATTCCCAAGTTGTGATTAATACATATTAATTAAAATTCACCCCCCTCATATCAACACTTTAAGCTAAGTAGTCTATACACTTTGGTAAATATAAATAATCTGATATTTATTTGAATGTTAAAATATAATTTTTTAAAATAATTATTTGTAGTATTTAATTTTAGCTTTCTGAGCTGAATGAGTATATCAGCACACGACTTACAAACCAGCTTAATTACAGAGATGACAGATCCCAAGTACTGAGAAATACGAATGTAGAAACCTAATTTAACCAATGATACAATATTCGGTCATTCCAGGAATCGGGCCCAGGACCTCCAATTCAATCGGCCACGATACATATTTATTCACTAGTCACAGCGTATCCTTAGGATACCCCCTCTTTTTTTGTAACAATTATTATTCTTTGAATAAAGTAATAATTAATGTTAAAGAGTACCTAAAATTATAATATTATACCCTTAGAATTGATTAAAATAAAAATAGTCATTTTTCGATATACTACCACAAAAGGTTTGTAACAACTTTACAAATTTCTTAACAGTTACTTTGACAACGCGTCCCAAAGACTTTTTTTTTTAAACACAGTCTTGTATTTTTTTAAATTTAAATATGATTGGTAAAAAATAATATCTATAGTAATCATACACCGTGCTTATATATATATATATATTATAATTATATCTAATAAAACTTCACTTAGATTCTTATATTAGATGCAATATTCGGCTATAGTCTGTTACGGAAACTGTAACCTTTTCTGACATTTGTAAAGCTACTAACTTAGGTTTTATATTCATCACCATTGTACATTTACTAGTGAAATTTTATAAGTGATGTTAAGTGACTTCACTTGACAAAATGAAAGCACATTTTGTGAAATATAAATCTTATAAGCTGTGTTTTTAGTAACTTGATATCTGTCTGGTAAGGCCAAAGTAACTGAAACCAGCTATGCCTAGGGATATTCTAATCCGAGGCACTTGGGTAAGTTTGGAGATGCTATCAGACACAGATACAACAGATACAAACCAACTATCATAAAAATATCATTTTATAAAATACAAACAAATATTGTTTGTATCATAAAAATATCATTTTATAAAATACAAACAAATATTGTTTGCGGTCAACATTGATTACATTTTACTATATATACATTTTTTTAGCACCACGTCTTACTACTCGTTCGAGTAATACACTTATGTACTAATTATGCTAATGGTTTCAGGTATAAGGAAGGGTTAAGCTTATAGGAAGAGTACCTACATTTGCGTGGAGGGAGGGTGGAAAACAGTTTTGGGAAAAACCTCAGTCCACCCGACAAATATTCGAATCTTGATCTCCCCATCATCGGCAATATAGCCTACAGCAAGAATAGCGCCTTCAACCATGCGGCTACCAAGGTGGGTCATTAACCTGTACTAATAATTTTATCTTATAGATATTTAATGTATATAAAAAAAGGCCCAGCAGCAGATAGCACAACTTGACGTATCAATACATTAAATTAGATCCAGAAGATTGTTAACAGTCAGATAATTCCCTTCCTATGATAGTTGGACTGCAGCTCGGATTTATTTTAATCAGCCATCCTTGTTCCAGCCAGCTTGTTCCTGTTTAGTTACTCTTAAGATATTTCTTACCTGAGCCAATAACACCCCCAATTGTTGACCACGTGGTATAACCTCTCTCCGCTATATTTCAGGTACACTTCCTCTAACATCTTATTCCCCTTTGATATGCAATGACAAGACCTCACTCTCGTTCGTTTTTGACACACGAGTTCTTTATACTGTTTTTCAAGATCTCAACTAAATGAAAACAGATATTACAGTCGGATGGTCATAGAAAGTAGCTCTCAAGTGTATTTAAAACATAAATGTAGACTTTAAAACGTGATCAAAAGGTCATATTAGTAATATCTAACAAAAGTATAACTAGATTCTTATTCATATAGGAATAACTTTTTTTTTTTACATTTACAAAAGTTTTTTTATCATCGCGTCTTACTATCCATCCTGGTTGTATATTTTTTAACTAATTGCGCTAATGTGTTAGGAATGAGTAAGGTTGCGGATTTAAATGAGGTGTACCCACATTTCCATGGAGGAAGAGTCGAATACTATTTAGAAAAGGCAACCCGCAATACATACAAATGGAATTTGAACCCAGATATCCCCATTCTCGGCAGTAAAGTCTCTTGCGATAGTGATGCCTTAGACAAGCGGTTCCTAAACTTTTTGAATCGCGGAGCACTTTTCAGGAAATAAATTCGTCATAGAGCACTATCGTTGCCCTGATGCCAAAGGCACATATGTGCATTCTTTGCTGTGTTTACCTAATTGCACTTTTAAATTTGTTTGTCGATAATTTATCCTATAGCAAAAGCACGAATTATTTTTAGAGTTCTAAATAGCTGAAATTTTGAACTTAATTTTTCTCATTGAAAGTAATTGAAAATTAGAGCTTTAAACATTGTTTTTTCAAAACATTAATTTTGCACATATGTGTCTTTGGTATAAGGGCGACGATATTTTCACCTAGCACCTAGGTACTAAACTGAATAACGGCATTATTCACGATGGAAAAGCATTTTTAAGCATTTGGCCTTGTTAAACATAAAGATTTATTTCATTCAAAATGTTATTTTCTTCACTAATTTCAGAGACATAAGGAACTTACTTAACTATATAAATGAAAAACAACAAAAAACATAAAGTAAGGCAACATTGAGGATTTTCTGACAAAGCAGAGTATGGGCTTACAGCCCAAAACTTCTATTTTATTTATTAGTTCTTCCAGAAAATATCACTTCACTGTGACTTGACTTGTTTCGACCCTCGATTGAATACTGACTGCCGAGCTGCAAATGATTGAAGGTGCAAAGAAACTCGGGGTTTTAATATGCAATAAAAAGATCCCAGAAATTCTGGAGAGGTGTCAAAGCTAACCATCGTATTTGAAAGCGTGGCGAAGTTTTCACAGAGACGGGGTTAACTGGCAACGTCTAGTCACTCTGATTTCGCCGCGTGCAGTCTGTGTGCTTCGCCGACGTTTTAGATGCTTTGCATGGTTCCAAGAAGGTGCGGGTGGCCAAGGTTGACTGAGGTGATATATGACATGCACTTTGGCTTTATAATACTTGCTATCTACACTGCTTTACAGCACTCTGGAGGAGATACATAATTTCTACCAGATGCTTTCCTGTACACCATTCATGGCTGCATAAATTCACAGTTTTGAGATCTTGTCAAAATTATTTTATTTATTTTTTCTTTCCAATCTCTTCGTGGAGCACCAAATGCTCCATAGAGACCACTTTGGGACCATTCGCCCCCCGGTGAGGGTTTTTCAAAAATTGATTGTAAAAATCATATATTCATACGGCATCTCATGTGATCTACAACTGCCACTTTGGAAAAAGTTATTTTTACTGTCTATTTTTTGTAAACAGTGACCAATTTGATATATTCGCATATTTATACTAATGGGACAGGGATGAGTAATATAGAATTTAGAGAAAATATACATACATTTGTTTGAAAGAAGAGTGAGAAAACATTTATTAAAAACACACCCTCAGTACAACTGACTGATACTACAGCCCCAGCTATAGTCAGTCAATATATTCAATTAGGAGAATTACACCTTAGACATTTTTTCTCAAACCATGCTCCTCACAGGTATGCCAGGTGGCCCGCAGACAGGACCACACATAAAAAATAAATATGTTTAAGAGATAAAGATCATAAGATTGTCAGGCTAAATAAATTAAGTGAACAACAAACAAGTAATATTAAATTTGACATCTGAATAAGAAACAAAGTATAGTAAAAATGCCTCTTTTTTAATGTTTGATAAACACGTACTTTACATTAGCAAAACGTCCAACTTTGATAAATGGACAGGTAGGAAGTATTTTCAGGTGGGTGCTCCTTAAATACATCAAACACTTATCAAGGGGTGTTAATGTGCACCGAATGCTTATCAAGCGGTCCTCATGACAGCACATCAAACGCTCATCAAGGGGTCAGTAATTGTGACAAGTTTGACAAACACTACCTTAGAGCATCCGATCGCTGGAGTGGTCTGCCATCAATGTTGACAACAACAACAACAACAACAACAACAACAACAACAACAAAAAGTTTGTATTATCTAAAAGGTTTTTCCTACCAGAATCCTAACATTTATAATTTGTGTGTTAGGGTTCTTTATTTAGAAGATCAGTCTATACATGTCATGTATATTTCCCGCTTAGAGATGCACGACGTTTTAAACAGACCCGTCCGTTTGTTCGTTTGTTTGTTTGTTTGTTTGTGTGCTCGTTTATCCCCGGTCCTTCTGTTCCTAGTATTGAAGTAGCGCACTTTGATGTGACACACGACGCGCTAGTCTGAACACGCCTCCCGATCTCTCGAGGGGCTCTAGTTCTCGTCACCGGAGACAATAGCGGCAGCTCTTTTCACAGCGAGGTCGACTATGGACTGGTTTTAGAATGGCACAATCTTTCCTCTCTAGTAGAGTAGTTGTAAGATGATCAGCTCACAAGGGCATTGTGTCAGGGTAGAATATTCGACTAAAGGTTGATTCACACGTTCGCCGAAAATATAGAACAGAATCTGCTTGAGTGGCTCAGCAACTCACACTATGTATGTTGATTCATGATACATTGCAACCCAAAATTAAACATCTGATTACCTACATATTTTATTTTTTAGTGAATACACATATCTTTTAGACCATTAGCCTGATGGATGTTTTCAAATTATAATGCTAGGTCGTGGCAGAGTCCAATACATCGACACACACGCTTTACAATAACGGGCTATGCGTTGTCAAATGTTCAAGCGCACTCGTTTGAGATGGTTGAGTTTGAGATTTGATTGGCTCCCCCGTGCCGATTATCTTGGACAGGACGGACGAGGTAGAAAAGAGTTTAACTTTAGCAGAACAGATCGCGCTGATGAGGCAGACATCTTGTGATTGGCTGAGAGTTCGTCACGTGACCCCGTTTCTGTTCTGCGCTTGTTTTTCGGCGACCGTGTCACTCCACAGTAAGTCCCTCCAAACCTTCTATTGGAAGGTTAAGGGGAATAAATAGCAAAGGTTTATAAGCTAATTTAAGTTTAAAAACAACTCCCACGGTGATAAAACTGATTAAAGTGTTTAGTTCGCGAATAAAATATTATTTTTCTATTCAACCTCCCCATTGAGTCCAACCACACCTTGTAGCAAATTTAGTTATGTTTTTATGGTTGTTTGGGCTATACACAAACATTCATTATAACGCTAATAAAGAGAGGGTATAATATTAGAGGAAGTATACTCACATTTGCGTGAAGGGAGAGTGGAAAACAATTTTAGAAAATAAACACCTTGAGTACATTCCAGTCGGATTCGAACTCCGAGATCCCTGCCACTGGCAATTTAGTTTAGTACTAGAGTAACGCGCTAGATCATGCGACCACCGCTGTGCTGTATAATTTTTAAATATTTCAAGTAAATAAATATATAGTATTTTAAACTCGTTTTCTTATTCATAGGCCTGTTATTGAAATGGTATATTAATTAATCATTAATTTATGTTACTAACGGAAATATATCTTTGGTATGTATTTGAATAGTGATGTCTAAAAGTGATATCTAGTTTTAATTTTGTCAACCTGTAATTTAATATTTATTTTAATTTATCATTTTTACGCTCTGAATACTACAGTATAAATAAGATTGATCAATTTGTATATAATATTCAATTTTGAGCTTTAGAATGATAATTAATGTTCTAAACGTATAAAGAAAGCTATTACTATTCTTTTATAACTAACAAAACATAACATTCATCCCATAGTAGCCCAAATTTGATCAATTGGGGTGCCAGTTTTGACAAATAAATTCATTTTAAAATTAATTTCAACCAAAAATCCATAAGAGTTTTTTACTAAAACATTTTACCAAAATAATTTTTCTAGTGAACCTTATTTTATTTTGTTTAGTATGTAATGAATTATTTTTATTAAATATAGCTTTGTAGCCCATTAGATAATTATAATAGAAAACTATTTTAGTGATATTTAACTTGAAACCTTAACAACGGAATAACTAAAATTTAGTTTGAAATTTTTTTCATCAATTTATATTGTATTGAGTGGAATGAACAGCACATATTGTATTTATTTTGTAACAAATTTACGAGATTTTTTTCTAGCCATGTTCAATTCTAAACCTATTTCCTAGAGAAGAGAAGAAAGAGAGAAAATTTTAAATTACCCAAATTACACTAACCCCAAATTACAAAATGTCAGTCCCCTAGCACATATACATATGTTCATTGGTCACAATCTCCGAGTGCTAATGATGTATTTTATTCCACGTGCCTCGAAATAAATTGCAATAGGGATGTTGAGGCTTCGTGTCCCTAACACGTAGGCTTTATGTTACGTATTATTTAATTTATGAGCTGCCCCTCAGATATATGTGGAAAGGAGGAACGGGAATAGAAGGGGATGATTAAAGAGCAAGAGAGTGAGTCAAAGAGAGAGAGAGAAGAAAATATGAATGGTAAGAGAAATATGAAAAGAGAGAAAAAGAACTATACAGAAAAAAATAAAAAATAATTTGAATATAAAATTCAACGGATAGAATACATTATCACAAGTATGGAATACATTTTTACAGAGACAAATACAACAAATAAAATCAAGCAAACAATTCACAATAGTTGTGTGATATTTTAATTAGAATTAAAGAATTTATTAAATTATTCATCAATGATTACAATAAAAATGTAGGAATTCAAAGAAATTTTATAATTTAACTTTCATTAAACATTGTGAAATAGTAGATTAAATTTTTTTAAATAAGGTTTTACTTTTTTTTTCTTATATCCACCACATATTAAGCGTACTAGTCGAGAATGTAAGGGGAAAATGGCATAATATGGTTTCAAATGTACCTCTTTTTTATAGCCTGGAGTTGTGAGGGGTGATCTAGTTGAGACCTTAAGGGAACACTTGCATACTACTGTTTTAAATGTACATGCGTTCATTTAAGTGAAACGAAACAGAACATTCCTCTCGGTTCCATTCAGTACAACGTCACCTCCGTTGGACTCGATCACTGTGCGAGTTTTTTTTTTATAATTTCACTTATGATTTTTCCTGGTGAGTGAGCTTGTTTGATTTTTAACTACACCAAGGAAGCTTTGGATATGTTTTAAGAAAATGAACTAAGTTAAATTCAAAAGTTTACGTTATTTATACTAGAAAAAACCCGTAGGGGATCCTGTTGAGTTGAATCTTTATAAAATTTACATGACTTTAAATGGTTCACATATTAAAGGTAATACATTAAATGATTAAAAAGTGGCCTTTGAATATGATGCATTTTAGAAAGTAAAGTGACAAAATGCAAGTTTATCATTCTAGGGGTCTGAAATCGATTTACCTTGTATCTCATTGTGTTCTTATTTTTGAATATATTAAAACTTATTAAAGATTAAAAAGTATGTATGTATGTATGTATTTTATTATTATTATTATTATTATTATTATTATTATTATTACTATTATTATTATTATTATTACTATCATCATTATTATTAAAATATTATTTTGTTTCCATATATTAAATGGAATTTAAAATTACATAAATTAAGTAACAAATTTGTTATTTAATGCTACCTATACGCAGGCCTCTATTTTATGGTTTTTACAAATGAACAAGAAAAATTAATATATTACGAATAATCTCCTTTGAAATAAATTTAAATAAGGTTATTATAGTAACTAAACATTAAAACCTAAACATATTATTAGAGTTGTACATTACCGAAATTAATTAGTCAGTAGATGCAAGCGATATTAGAGTGTAGAATAATTATATTTAGCACCGCGTCTTACTACCCGTTCGGATTATATGCTTTAGAATACTCAGACTCCCAGGACAACTTCGTTATCAGGTTGAATTCAAAATAAAATATATGGAAATTTGAAAATATGAAAATAGCATTTGTGTTAAAGTGTTTTTTTTTACTCCTCTTGGATTGGCGAGCATCGGCACTCCAGTATTTTGCTAGAGTAATGCCATGCGACCACTGTCTCATGAAACATAAGATTATCCTTTTTAAAAGTGTGAGAAAATTGGTAGATTTAAGGGAACACATAGATGTGTAGCTCCCCTTTAATTGAAGGAATTTAATATCGGATTGAGAACTAGTTGTTTTTATTTCAGAGTAATCCGCCGAGTGAAATTAGTTAAATGTGTGCCTGGCTCACGATGGGAATGACAACTTAAGGAGTAAGGTATTACGAGGATATAAATTATTGAGGAGGCTCAGGGAAGAACCAGACCTAGTCAGAGCCAGCTATAGAAAGGGCATAATGTGGGAGTTTAGGAGAAAAGTCATCTTAAGCAGAGCCCTGTTGATACAATTTCCTCAGTTGATGCTGTCTCCAATTAAGGCCGTTATGCACGTTGAGTTTCCCTCATTAGTAAGCTAGTAGCGTCCATATGTGGCTTAGTGCGTACAGTTCAGCAAAGCTAACCAAGAAGGCTGCTTAGAACGATGTCATCAGGAGTGACGCCGAGCCGGTTCGGTGGGTATTAGCTGCTTTGTTGGGATGCGAGCTCTCGAGCGTAGATAGTACTTGTTTGTCTGCAGTGTTTGTTTAGAGATTCACTTTGGAAGTTTCGACGTGAAATATCTCTTGCTAGTATTACTAAACAGTGGTGTACTTATCACATGCCCAAGATGAATGAGAATTTAATATGATGACTGTGAAATATCACAGGATCACTTTGAATATTTCGAAACCAAATTAATCTTCCAGCCATGAGTGTAGGCCAGCAGTATGTTTATGACATAATCTTGGGAAATATGAGAACATAAAACTTAAACAATTTAGAGCCTACATGCTTGACTCAACAGCAACCAAAATTCTTTAAATATAATGTTTATTTGTTTAATTTAACAGTGATTTTATAAGTTATTGGTAATACGAATCACTGACCTCACCTGATTTTTGCCTCACCATTTTGATGGTTGATTTAAAGCCAATCAAGTAATAGGTCTACTTTAATTAATAATTCGATTTATATACAAAAGTTAAGAACATTAGTTAGTAATAAGAAATCCATAATATATTTTCTAGTAAAACACTGTGCAACTAGCACACTGAATAAAATTAATCTCTTAAAATACCAAATAACTTAAAATCGAATAATATTGTACCAATAGTAATTAATTGATAATAAATTTACACTAACCCAAATTAACTATTTAATGATCTAAGCAGGGGTAAGTAAATTCAATATTAATATTATAATTTACCTTTATTATTAAAGGTATCACTATACATACTTATCAACAAAGAAATTATCCAACCATTTTACTATTTTATCTTTTACAAAATATAAACTATAAATAAATTAACCACCCCAATGGTATTTAAACTAAATTCTCTCGTTTGAGATATCTATCGTATGTAGTAAGAGATTAAACATATTTTGGTAGCAGGGTGAACGCATCAATAAAGACTATATTATGCTACATGTTATATCTCACCAAGATATTTCAGACTTCTCTAACCATTAAGCAATTCTATTGAATTGAAATTTAAATACAATGAGTATATTTATCAAAAATATATTATGAGATAGTAATATAAATTCAATTTATATGAAAATTACAATTTAGACAAAACTATTGCAATATAAAGTTTATCCACTTTCAAACTTAATTTTTGTTAACCAATTAATGAATCGATTTTAACCCCAACACGTTATTCTTAGTTAGTATAACATTTAATTAGTGAGATAATGATCGCAGGTTTGACTCCCAGAAACACCACAGATTTGTCATTAAGGTTTCCCCTTCCACATCAGTAGACTAATGTCCCACGAATTGGGTGTTATGTCGTTTCTTGAGCTAAGTTAGTAAGTCATGTGATTATAATAATAGTTTGGTTTATAAATTGAATCTTAAATAATCCTAATATAAATTTATTATACTAGTAATTCAAGTACTTAAAATAGAAACATTCATTTAATGCAAATAACTTGATACTCAAAACTAATTTGTAAAATTATAATAGTCAGTCCATTTGTAAAATAATACCCACCTTTTGTTCGATTCGATTTTGAGCTAAAAAATGCAAAACATAAAACACTATTATGATTTATATGATTGTTGTAAATGTGTAAAAGGTGGGTAAACACCTGTCTAAAATATCAAGTTACAGATTAAAACGTGTGTCCCATTTGTCAGCGTTGGTCCAAATTTACCCTTTGATATTCCAAACACGTTCAATTTATATTCATTTTGGGGCGTAAAATATTGTTTGCCATGCATGGAATAAATAGCTTAGATGTGTTGGTTTTACTCATATTCTATACACAGGAAAAACATGATTAAAAAAATGCAAATTCTTGAAACACCCAAAAAAATATGATTGATGAAATTTCAGGCTTATTAGAAGCAATGGAGGATTTATAATATTTTTTAAAGTGCTCCGCCTCTTGATATCCGTCAGAGCTATCCACAAATGTATACTAATGAAGAAGGGGTGAGTAAAATAGAATTTCAAGGAAACGTACTATACCTGCATTTGCGTGAGAGTATAATTTAAAAAGACTCAGAACATCCAGCAGGGATTCGAACCCGTTTCGTCACTAGCAAACCAGACCAGAGGAGACTGACGTATTCTCGCACGTCTATCGGTGTGTGTTTCAATCATGTTTGTTGTTAATAATGTGACGTTGTCAATCTCACATAACTTATAAATAGCAACTATATTGTTTATATTAATTGTGCTAAATGGTATAACATTGAGACGCATTGCAGACATTTAGAAATCCAGAATTATTTAAGAAATTGTTCAATATTTTTTAATATCTGGTTTAACAAAATGTAGGTCAGGTTTCTGACGAGCTAAAAATTCAATTTTTTAGTTTAACATTTAAAAAAATTCAACGATGCTTTACGCAGTAATTTTTAATTTTGAAATTAAAGCAAAAGTTTAGAAACAAAGATCTAACTTTCCTTTATCAAATAAAGTCATGTTTTATATAGGGTCACAACACAATATATTTAACCTGGAATTGTTTTATATGGTTTTATGTAAGTTATAACTCAGATATCAAAAACCTTTTAAGCTTGAAATCTCAACTTTTTAACTTGTTATAACTTTCGCCTACATTTTATTGAAAACAAATGTGCCCAACCCCTGGACCACATGGTTACAGATTACAACATCTGGCTCGACAAACCAACTCAGTCTGGCTATGTGTTTCCATGCTGACCAGATGTAGGGATTACCAAAGAAATACACAATTACTGCTTCAGTGCTTTCAGGTCCATTTAATATGGCCGAGTTCTACAAACACATATTCGCCTTTCTTCCCACACGGCCACCAACAAGTCGTCTCCTTAAGTTTGTGGCCCAAGGCAGGCACTCTGTCATCTCTCTAATCGGCACAACTCTCCTACGCCAAGTGACCGGGTTCGAACCACCAACCCTCCAAGCCGCGCTGCACTACATTACACTAGCACAGTCTATAGGCGACGTCACAAAAGCTTGAACTAAACGTTAATCTGCACCGTAAGCCAATCGTACAGCAACATAAAAAAATATCAAACCACTTCATAAATAACCCGGGATTTTTTAACGACTGCAACGCGGTGCTCTCCCATTTAGTACTGTTAAAGGTAACTTTGACATATTTTACAATATATGTTTTGATATTTTGTGAAATTATCACTTAAAAATAAATTTGTTTTAAAGTCTTAGATACCAAGATTCTGGAAATTTAAAAAAAATTAAGGAGAATGGGAGAGAGAGAACATTTAATGTGCACTTTCAAAACAAACAATCTTAGACACCACATGACTTAATTACTAAATTAACATTCCTGCTAATTAATACACAGACCTAGCGTCTAGTATCCATATATTTACTCATTTGTCAGAAGAACCAACAATTTTATCAAAAACTAATATATATTTGCTAGCTCCATCCGGAATCGAATCAATATTTCTAAGGTTTGTAGTGGAATACTATAATCACTTATATACAAAGAGGGACATATTAATAGAAAGTAATACAAGAATCCAAGGTAAAATATGAAACAAGCGTAGCAGGTCAATAATGTAATAGCTAAATTCTCACAAAATATAAAAATGAAAGAGGGATTGTAACATGTAGATTTCTTAAACATGGTTTTAAATTGATATTGAAAGAATGTATTTTGATTTAATATACACAATTAATTACAAGATAATTAATGTTTTTAACTCGTGTATTTGACCTAATAATTTGTCAAAACAATATTTTTATGAATTTAACTTACTGATGAGTGCAATTTAAATTTATATTCCGAAATCCTCTCTCGTATAAGAAAGGCAAATATAATTTATAGTGCACAGGTTCTTAAGTTTATTTCAACTACGCTCATGTTAGCATAAAAAATACTCCTTTTTAGGAAAATAACTCATTGCATTAGTAATATAGTTTTAAAATTGTTTTAATATCTACTGTATATCCCTTAATACAATGCGTTATAGAGTTATGTTAGAATCACTGCCTTTTGATTTATCTCACAGTGCTAGTTAGGTAATTTATTTTACAAATGAATGTTTTCATAGCCCCTGTATATTTCTTAATGCAATGTGCTATACAGTTAAGCTAGTAGAATTGTTTCTTTTTCTATCTCGCGGCGTTAGTAAAAGAGAACTTGTTTTCAGAGTCCTGTTTCACTCAATCGAATGCGTTTTACAATATTATTTTAGAATAGAACTGCATTTTTATCTATTTCATGGTGTTAGTGAGGTAACTTTTTAAATTGTTTTACCAGCCTATGCGTATTCCCTAGTAAAATGCGTTATACAGCTATGTTAAAAGACCTGACTCTTTGCTTAGTTCACAGTTTGTTTAAGTGGAAAATTAAAATCAGTGTTTTAGTCAAGGAAAGGCTCGTCCATCTTGACAACTACAATGTTTATTTAATTCTGATGTAATTGTTTTTAGAAAATATAAAAATTGACATAAGATGAATGAATATGGGCTGAGAAAACTACGCTAAATAGAATATATTTTATGCGTGACGTCATAATTTTCATGCATTTTGATGCCATCTTATGGAAACTATCTGATGATACGGCCATGACACCAATTTCCCACGTTTGTATCTTTATTTTTTGGATCCATCGTAGGTTTTTTAGTGAAAATAGCTATAACATTTTGAAACAAAAAGTTTTTTTTATTGATTTATATATGATCCTATAAGTAAGGAAGACTAAATAAAGCATGATTTGATTAGCCCTTGTTATTTATGAATACGATTCTAAACAAATTTGTTAAGAAAATTTATTTTAACCCCTATTTCCTGACACGCTGCATGTTATAGTAAAACCACATCATAATATTAGTTATTAAAAATAGCTATAGAAGATTGCTATATTAGGAAAAATATTCCAAGATATTGACCAAACCATAATAATACCAAGCTAATGAAAACTTTTTTTTAAAAGATGGTGTATTTTTATAAATCCCATGTACTTATTTCTAGCTTAATTAATTTTAATATTTTTCATAATGTCAATAAGAGTAAAAAAGAGTTATTGTTTCCAGATATTTTTTATTTTGCATTTTAAATAAATGTCTGTATGAATATAAACAATTCTCCGCTAGTACAGAAACAATCTAATACCGATGGCTACTGAAACTAAATCAATTTGGCTTTTCCAAAAATTAACTACCACCTCTGCTATATATTTACGGTAGAGGAATTAAAACCCTCTCATCCTAATTCAAGAGCATTGACTTTTAAATCCTAAGTCCCATTGTTCAATTACCTGCTTAATGTAAGATTTTAAAAAATGTTACTAAATTATAAAGTTTGTTCTGATTAAGCTGTTGTTGTACACCTTTGTGTGTTACTAAATGTATCAACATATGTATGTACTTTCTGAATTATGTTGTGAGAAAACTAAGAATAAATATACGTTCTTATTTAAAGCGCATGTATGAAACGGAATGAAAGGCAATCTACAGTTTTGTTTAAAGAATGGTATACTCGTTCTGGTGCTAATAAAGAAATAAGAAACACTTAATGTCATATTTAGAGCTCCTATAAATTGTAGGATACACAGTGATATGTGCAAATGCTAGAAAAACTACATTCGTTATTAGTGTAGCAAAAAAAATGAGTTTCAAGAAGTTGTATGAATATAAAGTGTTTAGTTAATAATCCCAGATATTGTTTACTATATACTTCATAGTTTTAATAAAACTACTTTCCAAACAAAACTATGGAACACATTTTTATATATTTGATGTGGTTGTTAAATGTTAACGATAATTTGAAATACTAAATTAATAATACTCTAACTCAAAAAAATATTAGAGTTTACAAATGATGTGTATGATAAATTGTGAGCCATTTATCCCAAGAAGTGTTCTTGGCTCTGTTATGGAAAAAGTTATGAACTTGGCGAACCAAACGTAGATATATTTTATACAAGCTGAACATAGATCAAAACTATGAAACCTTTTTTATATGTTCTAACGTGGGCGAAAGAAAAATAGTTTGAATAAAAGTAAGGGATTTGTCATGATTACTACATTTTCTGAGCCGTTGAAAATAATAGTATTATAATATTATACTATATTTTACCCTAAGCTCACTGCGTTAGTTTTGTTCAAACATATGCAATTATTTTATTAGATAAATTTAAAAAAAAATTATAGTATCTGATAGGGAATGTTTGTGCTTTATTTAAATATTTTTATTTCTTGGGACTTAAAAGTACGTACTGTACATAAATATGACTAACTACTGGCAACCCACAAAACTTGAAGGTCCATTTTTAAGGGTTTACGATTTCAAGAGAGAATTCAAGCTGAAGATTTCCTGTGGTGGTCGTATGAAATGCCAACTACAAGTTGTTCGTAAATGTTTTAACCCTTTTTGAATAGCTACTCAACACTATTATTGTGGCCTCCTTTTTAACAAGCTCAAATAAAGATTAGTTCTAAATAAAGATTAAGTAAAACTAGAATAAAATCTAAAATCCTAGATTAACCAAACACACAAATGCTCAAAATAGCCCAATTTAATTATTAATACTTAACAAAGCAATGATATAGTTTAGTTTTAAACACATAATATACAGACAAATATTAATAAATACGCTAATTATTACAAGCTGTCAACTATTTGTCAACCGATTCAGTGGCCAAATGATTTAAGGCGTCACTCTTTGAGTTAGACTGGCCTGCTGAAGACGTGAAGATTGGGGTTTGAATCTCGGTCGGGTCTACTGATAGTGTCTTTTCCTAAAATTGTTTCCTAATCTCCTTCTATTCAAATGCGGATTGATTACCTCTAAAATTCTTCATTCCTCATCCCTATCTCATTAAAGTAATGATCAGATATGCGTATAACCTAAAGAGGTAGTAGGACACGGTGATAAACAAAACTTATTTATACGACCCTTTATTACTAATTTACTTAAGCTAGCGTTTATATATAACGTTTATGTTTTTAATTTGATTGGATAATATATATTTTAAGTAGTTATGTACAAAGTTAAATAGAATAACTATTTTACTTTTTTGTAATCACTTTGTGTTACATAATATTGAGGCTATCCGAACATTCTGAAATCAATAATTTAACCAAAATAAATATAAATTATTAAAATTAGACATTTACTTAGTTTTAAATACAAGCAACAATTGAATTTAAATATTTTAATATCAGCTAAATGAGCTAGTTACAATGTTTACAATGGGTTAGTTTACAAAGTTATAGTAGTAATATTTTTGTTAAAAATATATATATTTATTAATTTAAATAATTGTAAGTGTGATATTAGTTTTTATGCATAAATGATTACAAATTAAATATTCTAGAATCTAAATGATAGGAAAAACATATATATTTATAATATTTATTTGTTTGGTTTGTAAACTAGATTCTGTGAGGGCTAATCTCAAGTAATCGATTTTTGTTGGTAAACTTCGTCACTGGTTTGACTGTACGCTCATCTTCCAGTCAAATTCAATGCGGTTTTAATATCCTCAGATTATGAACCCTTCCCAGAGAAGATTATAAGTTTCTCGTTGTTTGGTAGAATTCAGGAAAAAAATCATTTTTATCCCTCTAACATAAATTTGGCAGACACGTTCCGCTGACGAACATATTTGCTACATTTTAAAATATATCGGAACAATATATGTATATTGATTTAATACAATAATTATTTAAATACAGTTTGATAGTCCGCAACACACATACAAATTATTACTTTACTAGAATAGCAGAAATTATATTTGTTAGATTATTTGAATTTTAGCAAATCAACATTCGACTACAACTAACTAGTTTGTGGTAATATAAAGCAAGTATAAATAGTTTAGTACACAATGCATTAAACAATTTAAATAGATACTCATCTTACATATAAATTATGGATTATAAATAAGATACGAAACCTGATAATATAAGAAGTATTTTTATTCTATGTTATATAAAATAGAGAAAATTCACTTGTACACGTTTTACACGATACTTTGAGTTTTTAAATAATATTGAGCGTTCGAAAGAAGACAGTAAGAATTCCATCAAAGTATACGAAATGAAAGGTTGACTTAGTAATATTAATATTTACACTAACCTAATAAATCAGACATGATGATAAACTACTTCCTGGATTAACTATAGGCTTAGTCACAAAGTCCTTTCCAGAAAAGTGGTGGTTAGCTTAAGTATTGAAATTAAGTTTTTTTTAGTGCTATGAATCTCACTTATATTTCACATTATTTGAAAATTAATTTACATAATCAAAGACCGCAGAATAAGGAGTGTGAGTTCTTAATTCTTTTATATGAGGGTGTAAACCCTAATTTTTTTTAAAAAAAGTACAATAATAGTGCACCCGGTTGGAATAAAACCCCGGTATATTTATGATTATTATCACTTAACTTCTTAAACTGGTTGAAGTGTAATATATCTCATCAACCATAGTTGAGGTTGAGAGTGTTGAGATTCAAAAATTGGTCAACCCACCTGTGAGAGCCTATGGTTCATATCCTGATTGGGAGATATAGTGGCAAGGATGATATCTTTTGGATTTGGAGCGTATTGTAAACATGTTACAGGGTACTAACAAACTTAGGATAGAAGGATAGACCCAAGAGCATCCCACAAACTTCCATAGGCTATGCTAGAATAAGCGAGATGTTGATCACCAATGATTCACAGGGTCACCACTAGTCCTTCGTATTGTAACGTCACCGCAAACCCCTCTATACACTCGTGTAGGTTTAAAGTATTTCTACTAACCCACTTTAGTAGCAGCATGGTCTAAGGTGTAACTCTCATAATAGACTGGAATGTTGATGATGGGGAGCTAGGGGTTTAAATCCTGGTTGTGTGCACCTAGGATGTTTTACTAAATAATTGTCCACTCTCCCTCCACGCAAATGAGGATACACTTCCTCTAAATGCATTCTTACTCATCCCTAACACATTAGCGTGATTTTTATATAGGCATATAAATGGTTGGTAAGACGTGGTACTAAAAAAACAGTATCTTATTAAATTGTGTTCACCTATTATTATTATTATCATTATTATCATTATTACTACTACTACTACTACTACTACTACTACTACTACTACTACTACTACTACTACTACTACTACTACTACTACTACTACTACTACTACTACTACTACTACTACTACTACTACTACTACTACTACTACTACTACTACTACTACTACTACTACTACTACTACTACTACTACTACTACTACTACTACTACTACTATTACTACTACTATTACTACTACTATTACTACTACTATTACTACTACTATTACTACTACTATTACTACTACTATTATTACTATTACTACTATTACTACTATTACTACTATTAATATTACTATTACTATTACTATTAATATTATTATTATTATTATTATTATTATTATAATAAAGGAAATTGAAATTATTGTTATTATTATTTTCAATTATCTTTTGTGAAACATTACACGTCACATTACGTCAAGTCTTAAGCTACGGTTAAATTCATGGTGTGAGCCTTAGTGTCAGTACATGATATAAGTTGCTCTTATGCTTCTCTTATGGAAGCATTGGAACAAGCATTTGGAAATTGGCATAAGCATCGGCAACAAACTTAGTATTTTATCTTCCTTTCATAACAATAATCATGATTTTTGAATGTTAAGTTTAAGTTTATTTTTAATGAAACAATCGTGAATGGTGTAGACAATTCATTTTAAGTAAAAAGCTAATTTTTATAATGTTGAGTTTTAGATTTTATGATTTTATTCACGTGTCTGTAAAACTCTCAAAACATACAAAGAACTCAGATTAACACTTAAAGAAAAGACTTCTAGAAAATACAAGAATTTATGTTAATCACATATTTAGTTTTAGAAATAAAAAGTTTCTTAGCAACAATTTTACGAGACCACTGAAGACAGTATTCCAGAACTTTTGAGTTTATGTTATGAAAGCATGGGAAGTGGCTAGCTTTTTGCAAGAAAATTGGTTTACGTGAAGAAAATAAATTAACATAATATGGAGTAAAGAATAAAATGCTGGTAAATAAAGAAGTTGGAGAGAACTGGTTTATTTCACGCTCTGCCAAGATCAATTTTGTTTATGTTAGGAAGTTCATATTCTAAGTTGTAGTTCAGTTAGCTAAGATTAAGTTAAGTAGAAAACATATATACACGTATTGCAAATATTACCATACACATAAGTTTTTGTTAAAATAAATATTTGAACAGTGACATTTTTATTAAATTTGGAGATACCAATAAAACATTGTGTGTATATATTTATTTTTTTAGAAAAAATAATTTATTCTGGTTTAGAGGTTGAATATGCAATAAAGAACTTGATTTAAGATGAGTATTTTTTCGCCTTTTAATGTCATTTGATATAACCGAAGTGTTTTCAAGAGTTCTAGAAAGCAAGCAGTGATAAATATATGGCTTTAAAACACTATAAAACAGCCTGCACCAGAAATAAATCTAGAATATATGATAGCGAGAGAAACGTCGTATCTTTTATGTGTGTCCATAAAAAAGCAATTACATTTGAAATAATTCTCTTTATTGAAATAGGCACTCTAAAAAGTTATTACGTTTAAATGAAAGTATTTATTTTTAATATTTGTAATCAAATTCATGTTTATAATCCTAAATACATCACTCCATAATTTAAATAATAAAATTTTACTCTAGATTAAACGTGTGTTTTAAAAAACACTTAAAAATTATTTTGTAAATAATTATTGACAAACCATAGATATGTAATTATAGATTTCAAAATATAAATTAATGTTATAAAAATAAATCACTAATAATAATAGTAATGAAATTTGTGTTTTTGAATTTAATTTTAGATATAGATAGGCGTATAACCCGAAAGGGTAATAAAACGTGGGGACAAAATTCTATTTTGCTCTTATGTTTAAAAATATTTTGAGAAGACAGTAATATTGCCGAAAATCGCATAATCCTTATGAACCAATACATTCCTATTCTATTACTCTCTTACCTACTCTATGGAATTAAGAACTTGAAAGTTCATTGCCACGCTTCCAAAAGTATGCCATCTTATCCCTATTTTGAGCTAATTCTATCCAGTCGCATCATTAAACCTGATCTCTTTTAGCTCCCTTCTAATGTTAGCCTCCCATCTGCGTCTAGGTCTTCCCAATGGTCTTTACCTACATGAAATATGAAATAAATGTGCTCTATTTAAAAATAACTCAAACAGAAAACTGTGTCTGCCACATCTTAATACTCATCCGGGCTGATCACATTTAGTTACACTGGTGGGGTAGGGAAAACTAAGGTAGAAATATGAGGAATGTACCCACATTTGCGTGAAACGAGAATTGAAGACCCGTTATTAAAGCAACTTTAATACACCTGACCGAGATTTGACCCGTCACCGGCAGATCATACCAGACTAGAATCACATCTTAGTCTATGGGCGCACTGATGTGGGCTATCGAAAATTTTATAATATAAAATGTTATAATGCAAAAGCCATATTGTAAGGAAGGAGTACGTCACAAGTAAATTTGTAGCCATTACATTCAGTAAATTATGTATGTACAGCCTCTTTAATAAGATTCCATAAAACTGACAAGGAATCACAAACTCATACAACGTTTTCCTTCCTTTCTAATTTTATTATATGAAAGCAAGGGTTCCATCTACGTAAAAACATCACTTCCTCCATTCGGCGACCAAAGAGGGATGACATATAAATCTTATTACTGGTTAGGGTCTGTATTTACGTATTTTATCGAATGATTTCCAGCATTTCCCACAATTCTCCTAAGGCTCCTTCGTCCTAGACTCTGAAGTGCTGGAATATGTATCATAGAGCCGTCCTCCCACCCTCAAACCCCATCCCTTTACGCTCCTTTCCTTACATATTTTACATGTTCTCCGGGGAACACGATGGTGGGAGTGTTCTCCTTTCCTCAACACTGACAACAACAAAATTTCATCAGAGATACTTTTTTTGGTGTGTGTGCAGTTTTCTTTTTAACACCCATTCAAGGTGTTAAAATAAATACGCAAGAATAGTATTTTTTGTTCGAATCCTGGTCGGGTATACTTAGGGTGCTTTATGCTAAAAATATTCCACCCTACCTTAATGCAAATGTGGGTATACTTTCCTCTAAATCCAACATACCTCATAACTAGCTCATTAGAGTAGTTATTACATATGCGCATAACCTGAACAGGTATAAAGACGCACTGCTAAAAATATATCTATAATTTTTTCATCCCCACATCCTACTACCCATTCAGGCTATACGCATAAATGACGGTTACTTTAATATTGTAAAGATGATGAAGGAGCTATTTTAGAAGTAAAGGAGAATGGGAAGCCATTTTAGAAATAGGCCTAAACTAGACCAGACCGGGATTTGAAACCCGATCTCCCCGTCATCAGCAGGCTGGATTAAACACGAGAGTGACACCTTAGACCAGAGATGTGCAAACTTACCTACAGAAAGGTTAAATAAATAAAAATTGTGGACCAAAAGGACTTGTTCATTAATTTTTCTTCAAAATTTATAAAAAAAATAAATTATAACTACACATAATATGCTAACATTAATCACTTTAAGCACATTGATAATGCAAAACGATCATAAATACTTTAGTGACTTTGTACATTTTTTAAGTTCGTTCAGAAGATTTATATGATGGGGTGTGAGATTAGTGAGATGTGAATGATCTTCCAGCATTTCTTTATAATCTTTATATATATATATAATCTTTATATATATATAATCTTTATATATATATATAATCTTTATATATATATATAATCTTTATATATATATATATATTTATATATATATAATCTTTATATATATATATATATATATTTATAGTGTTTGGGCTGCAACAACAATCTTAGCCTATTTTCTGTAAAGATTGGCCAGGGCTAAGGAATGTACTGTTGCCGAGGAGATGCCCGAATTTACTAATTATACATACATTCCGTCGAGTCTCTTTCTATGTCCCGTTGAGATGAAATGATGGTGATAGTGAGTATTAAGGTGTAAAACCAGTGGAAACTCTTACACTTAACTTAAGCCTAACTAACAAAACCCTGGTGACAATTAAGGTAATTCCTCTTTTGGGAAAAATACCTGAGGCACTAGCCAGGAATCAAGCCCGGGACACTTATGTTCATAACCAGATGCATTACACCATGGAATCAGTTATGATCAGGGTTGAGCTGTGAGGAGGTGATTCTTAAGAGAGAAGGCAGATGCTCATCATTATGTTGGTTTCTATGATCACTTTTCCGAAGTTTCATGGTTGAAAACACTTTCTCGCATAAATATGAGGATTCAAACATTACCATACATTTTTTGGGCCTGATTAAACAAGTTTGGAAATGTTGGTTTTGGCCTGGGTTTGTAAAAATCATATTTTATTGTGTTTAAAAAATACTGCTTTACAATACAATACATTTTAAATTATTTATCCAGTGAACCGGATTGAACACACTGGCAGGCCGTATTTGGCCCGTGGGCCGTAGTTTGCCAATCTCTGCCTTTGACCATTTGAACATAGATGCATGTAACAAAGATACTTTCTAAAAATATTTGTGAAAACGTTTTAATCCTTAATTAAGTCAGTAGCGTGTGTACCTATTGATCTAACAATCTTGGGTTCGATTTCAGGTATTGATGAAAAACATATTATCAGTGAAATTGGAGCCTCTCCTTTCAAAATTATGAATTAACAGTTGGCGGATTGGGTGATGTGCTGGTTCTATAATTATTAAGTTTGTCTGTACTTTGGCTGATGATGTAATCAATCGGTTAAATACACCAAAATAAATAATTATTAACTATTTGAAAACGTTTAATGGCGTAAACAACTTACAACGGTTTATATTTATACAGTCGTACCTACTACATATCTCCTACATTTATTTGATACAGTCATCCTATACGAATATTATTAATAACTTAATCTAAGTTAAAAGCATGAGGAAGGTAGCTAACAACTTTCAAAATGTCTTGTTGCTATTGTTTTTTATAGTTCCCACTAAACTTAATTTGAGTTATAAATAATGCCAGTTAGCCGACAAATATTTTATCTTTTCTTTCTTTGAGCTTTTGCCAAAGCCATAAATTATACCTAGTTTTTTTTTGTTGCGGCGAATAAAAATATGAAAGTTTGACCGTTGACAAGTTTTTCATCCCCCAGATAGGGAGACACACTGAATTGAAAGGCTGGGGCTTAGCTGCGTCCTGTTGTACTAATAATATAATAATAGTTTAAGTAGAGAATTTAAATCCCCCTCATAAGTAAATGTCTCAGCCTCCTCACCATTAAACCCATATAATTATATATATTTAATTTGATAAATTGTGATAAACCTGCTTTGATGGCCAAATGATCTAAGGCGTCACTCGTGTCAGACTAGACTGCCGATGACCGGGATATCTGGGTTCGAGTCCCGGTCGGTTTTACTGAGGGTAATTTTTCCAAATTGTTTTACACTCAATTATGGGTACATTTACGATGAATTTAACCTTCTCTATTCTTAACTTATTAGCATAGCTAGTATATAGGCGTACAACCTGACACGGTGCTAAAAAAATTGTGTTAAATATAACAATAGAAATACGTCAGTGATCCTCTCTCTTATTGTGCTAGACGATAAAAACTGTATACTTAAGGACAATAAATCTTAAATAAGTGTTGAATAAATGTTTTTTTCTTTCTTAAATGGTAGGATGATGGCCTCAGGAAAATATCCTTGAATTAAATTTTCAGTAATGGAACACAATGTTTAGTTAAATTAGTTTTGTTAATATTCTTTATTTATGATGTTAGTAAAATTGGACCAATGTTTGATAACTGTTGCCTACCTGTATTTATTTGTCTGACGAGAAAAAATCTGATTTAGTGTTAAGTATAAAAATATTTTAAAAAAATTTAATTTAAAAATAACACCCGGACAGGGGGGTCAAACCCAAGACCTTTGGCCTTAGTACGCCAATACTCTAACCTTTTAAGTAACGTATTTGTACCGATAAAAAATTGTACTTTAAATCATACCTGTTTGCAAGAGTTGTATTATAAATTAAGCGAGCAACACTATGTGAAAGTGCTACATGCTGTAGAGACAAAAATAACAAAAATGCCAACGTATGAATTAGAAATGTAGTTAAATAATTGTAATCCTTAGGGAATCGATTCTGAATATTGTAGCACGGAAATATCAAAGTGGTTATCAATACTTGGTTATCGTTTCAGTTCAACCACGATAGCGAAAGAATAAAGAAATATGTATATAATCTTTACAATGTGTTCGATCGGAACAATGGTAAGTATTGCGTTATTTATTTATGGGGTCCTCTAGGGCCGTTCTTATGACTACAGATAAATATTGCTATCAGAAGGTTAAAGTTAGCGACCAGATAAAGGTTATCAACAACTTTAATATTTTACATGTACTATGAGCTGAATTTATCTGCCAGATAGCTATCTGTAGGATAAATATATTTTCATACAGAAAACGCAAGGCTGGTACTGTTTTTACTGGTGCTCACATGCGTATAAACCCTGCTGCTGCTGCTACTACTACAACCTGGCTAGTTGCTTCAACGCTCAACATTCGTTAAATAATGGTGGTTAAACGAGTGCGAGGAAACAGATGGCATCACGTGGACGCAGAAGCTAGGTTTTCAAGCAAGTACTAATTTCTGTGACTGCCAAAATGTGGTCAATAGTTTGGTACAACGTTTACAAAATTTCATTTATTGTACTCACATTTAAATAATTTTTTCTTATACAATTATAACTCTACAAATAGCTTGTCAGTTTTTATAAAAGTGTGAATTAAATATTCTAACTTTATATGTGTTTAGAGCCTGGGTCTGTGCCTACTAAACACGTGAACCAAGATTTTAACCTAAAAACAGATTCTGATAGGCGAAACCTCATGAAAAACAACGCGGCACTATGGCAACGACCATTTTAACTTTCAAATAAAAGTTATCATGTACTTAAACCTCCCGATAAAAATTTGATGGATAAATAAATTTTATCTGGCAGATAAAAGCTATCTGGCAGTCATAAGACGCAATTTTAGCTTATCGACCAGATAAAAAAAAAATATCGGTCAGATTAATATTTAAGTCATAAGACCGGCCCTAAATAATTTAAAATCTACACTTTTCACAATGGTGGTGGACTCCTTAGTCGATGCAGGTTACTGTAGTAAAAACAATAAACTTGTTCAGTTCAGCCTCCAAGACTGTTACAATCGTCAAGTAGTTGTTGTTTAATATCCTTTTTTTGACAGATTAGCGACCGAAAAAAATGAACTTATTGCTTAGTGGTGACGCTATCAAAATCAGTGTAAAACACAAAGATGATGCCGTTTTCGGTAAAACACCATTTTTAATGGCGTCAATTGTTGAGATGTCTAGGGATAGTGTATGGGGCATTAGAATACTTAGAGTAAGGATTAATAATGTTACCGGTAGTGGGATGTATTTTGTTACAAAAAGAAATGATTCTATATATACTTCTAGGATGGTAGGGGTTATGGTATGAATAATAGAATGTTACATGTAATATAATTTATTTACAAAAAACAGATATAACAATATCACATTTATTTATAAAGCTGTAATAAACTTAGAAGTTGTTGTAATTCAAAATGTCAAATATGGTAGTGTTCGAATTCCTTGTGGAGTTCCAAGAATTATATGTGTTAATAGTTAATAGCTATTATGGCCTATAGATATGATTGAAGTTAAAAAGGATGCATGTTATCGAATAATAAAGATATATCAAATCCCATCTATCTACACGTGTGGTTATATTTATTTATTTGAACGTCAATTGGCTTTATAATAATTATAAAAACGTTTCTTTATCAAGCCTATTCGTAGAGTTTGCTGAGATTGGGAGATTGGTGCCATTATTTCTTAATAATTCTGGGATTCCACACATAAACTAAAAATTATTTGTTCCGAGACCCATATAATTTGCACTTTTAAATATTAAACCATTTTTAGCTTCTTTTTTTTTTTT
>CABFWB010000197.1:351352-365353 GCA_902151455.1 Timema bartmani
TTTTTTTTTTTTGTTTATAGATTCAGTATGATCTATGCCTTTAATTAAAATATATAATTTGAATCATCAACCTTTATATAATGGATGAATTGTTTTTGTATATTTTCTAGACTGTCACTTTACATCATCTTTTCCAACCGGTGTTAAAATCTATATTTTATTTAGTGGTCTATATATTATTTTAAGTGTTAGCTTCTAATAGGTCCTTGGAATGCTTGTCAACAACTTAATAAAGTAAATTATCATTATTAATATCATTACTATAATAATTATTATTGTTACTATCACCCTTAAGCAATACAAGAAACTGGCTGCCAATTTAGTCATATAAGATAGGATTTTATGTTTAAATAAATTTTAATTATTCTTATATAAGATATTTTGAAATAAATTATAGCACAATATTCAGAACAGTGCTATTAGCTAGTGAAAATTTAATGTAACTAGTATTTATTATTTATCTGGACAATACACCTGACCAAATTTAATATCCTTTCCAATATGAAGTATAATATATAATCATCGAAAGCTAAAATTTTTTTTTAAATGTATGCTTACTATTGTAAACATGTCAACAAAATTTATTATTTAAACTAAATAATATAAATTATGATTAAGTAAATCATACCAATTTAATATTGTGAATCACCGAAATAAATTAAAAGTTTTTTCCTTGGCTGTAAATGGTGAGAGACTTCCCAAGAGTTGTTAGAAATTATTTAAGTAGGAGGTTGTATAATTTAATTTCCGACCAAGCTTAACTGAGATTCCTGACAAATTTATGAACAGAATGTCAATGGGCTTCTGGTAATTAAAAATAAAAAACACTTCAAGGTAAGTTTGTAAGCCTATTATGAGTATAAAATCCCCAAAACAATCTACACTAAACCACTGACTAGTGTTCACCCCCTGATAAGATATAAGACTATGAGCTTTTGTTCTAAACAAACATTGTAAAAGTATTACCCTAAGCTATTGAATTTACTGAAGATACAAATTTCAAGAGGGGGTATTTTTAATAATGAGCAAAAACTCCCTGCCAACTTTAAAATTAGTTTTTGTTTGAAGGGGAATAATTACCATTGTGAGCATTATGAAATAAATTTATTTAAGTTTAATTTAATGTTTGTTCTTCTAATTAGTTTCAAGAGTTGATATGATTTCTAGAGTTGTTGAGATGTAAAAGTTTGCTTTAAGCTACAATATAGATAGTAGAATAATAATATTAGAAAAAAGTTACACATTTTGTTTGAAGTGAAAAATTTAATTGGCGTTTGTTTGTAAGATTTTTTTTCTAATTATATATTGAAAAACAATTTTCCTCCATCTTTATCAAATCATATGTGATTATCTTATAAATTTCGTTGTCACTTCTGAAACATCCATAGCAAATTAATACAAATCGTTTCATTTTAAAGCAAATAAAAAATATTTGAACAATTATATATATTTATAGTGATATTGAACGTGAAATTTCTGAAAAAAACTATATGCACACAACATTCACAGAATCAGCACACAGCTCATAAACTAACTTAATTATTATTATTATTATTATTATTATTATTATTATTAGCACCGCGTCTTACTACCCGTTCGGGTTATACGCACTTACGCTAATGTGTAATGGCAGGGTGATTGTGAGATGAAATTGAGGACCTACAGTTTAACGTGGAATCCGAACCACGGTGGAGGCCTGGCATTCCACACATTCACAAGTTGTGATTAATACACATCTTGTCAGAGGTGAAGGAAGGGTTTGGCAATGAGATAAATCTGTGCCGGGACCGAGGATTGAACCCCGGACCCTCAGCACAGAAGTCAGACACCTTACCCCTAGACCACCAGTTCACCAACTAACTTAATTAAAACAGACGTAATACTAACTGCCCCATTCATAATATCGTCATTGTGAACGATAAAGACACAATCTCACCAAGAGTACACTTCACAGCTATGAGTGGAATATAACCTGGGACCTTTAACTTAGGGGAAAGAATCACTATTGGCTTAGTTTAGGCAGCTTCCTTGGTCAGCGATAAATACGAGTATCTATCACCGTCAAGCCATACGGCCTTTTTTTCTATTCTGTTTAGAATTAAATTCCCTTTCGTCCTTCACCTATAAATGTCAATAAAAAAGGTGAGAAAGAAAACAACATAACTTCTTATCTCAAGGTAAAGAGAAAATATCACTCCTAGTTCTCAAATATCTTAAAATTTTCTGTTGTGAGCCATTAAAAAAAATTGCTTTCTATTGGAATCTTTCGACTTTATTTTGGTATGAACCATATTTTAAAATAAGGTATCTTAGAATTAAATATTGCGTTAGAGCTGAACGTCTGCGTGGCAATACCTCGCTTACCGGGCCGGCCCCATCAAGGTGATGGACTGATATTATTTAAAGAAATCTTTCTTTTAGTACATCACAATGAATATATAATTAATTTAACTATTAGTTTATATCTTAGGAGATATTTTCATTCAAAACTGAATTATTAATGTGCAAGTCTTTGAGTTGCACTGCCGACGCCTATAACACTGAATTTATTTTTCACAGAATAGTTGTGTATTCTTTTTACATAAGAATTCAAATACAGTTCCTCTTGATCAACCTCCATGGAAAAAGCCTCAACATAAAATTACTACAGTCCAATTCTGAAAGAGAACCATTTAGAAAATTTAAACTTATTTTGCTACAAAAATTGATAACATTTTACTACTTTATTAGTGTTATTTTATAGTATCTGATAATATCTATCAATAGTGACAGCTGTATATAAGATTACTTGATTTATGACTACGTTAAATTAGATCTCGTAGACTGACTAACTATCAGATAACACCCTTCATCTGAAAATTAGACTACAGGTGTGTGCTAATTTGCTTTTTATTTAATTAGTGTGTCTATGGCACTGGCTATTAAACGGATTTATCTATAGGGTAGCAATTAAGGGTGCAGTTTAGAAGATGTGCCTCTACACTATTTTGGGAGGACAAGGTAAAAATCTCAGTAAAAATCGCCTTTGGATAAAAAACATTTAATTTCCTCAGCCAGAGGTCAAACATGGATTACCCCATCAACAGCGACAAAGTACAATATATTGAAAGTTAAACGATCCCTCACGGCTACCGGTGTGGGGGGTAGGGTATTTTGACTTAAATGGTTGCGGTTAGCTTCTAACTAACTGTAAATACAAATAAACAGCAATTCATTTATTTAGAATTATATCCTAATCAATTATTACTTTTATAGTAACCAGTTTAACATGTTGTCCTACACAAGTATTATATATTCTGATAATTAATTAATTTAGCATCCCGTCTTACTACCCGTTCGGTTTATACACTTGAGTACTAATTACACTAATGGGTTAAGAATTGGGAAGGTTGAATTTCGAGGAAGTTAACCCGCATTTGCGTGGAGGAAGAGTAGAAAACCGTTTAGGGATAACCACCCCCAGTTCACCCTACCTAGATTCAAACCTCGATTTTCACATCCTCAGCAGTTTATTTCAATACGAAACCAGCGCGTTAGCTAACTATGCCACCGAGGCAGGTTATATCCATCCATGTATCACACACAATATTTATTAATGATAACAGTAATAAGTTTAGTAGTAGTTTTTGTAGAGAATGAAAATAGGTAAAGATCAAAATCTGGAAATTAGCAAAATTTAAAAAGCTAAACAGATTGTTTAGCACCCTAGTAAAAAAAAGGCTGTGTTTCTATAATTTCTCTAAGCTCTATGTTCGTTTTTATATATATTTCGATAACCTATTATATTATTTTAATTTTATGACATTTTATCGATAAAGAGTATGTATTGTATGTCTTGTAAATTTAGTTTCTGGTCTTTATTTTGTTTCCTTTCGGGTCTTAAAAAATTATTGTAGGAATTCTAGTGATAAGAATATTATTATTGATATGGGTGTGGGTGTTAAGAATGTGAGTGATAGTTACTAAAGATAGAGCTATAAGTGCTAGCAAGGGTGACCTGGTGGTCTAGGGGTAAGGTGTCAGACTTCTGTGCTGGGGTAAGGGGCACAGATTTATCTGATTGCCGAACCCTTCCTTCACCTCTGACAAGACGTGTATTAATCACAACTTGTGAATGTGAGGAATGCCAGGCCTCCACCGTGGTTCGGATCCCACGTTAAACTGTAGGTCCTCCATTTCATCTCACATTCACCCTACCATTACACATTAGCGTAAGTGCGTATAACCCGAACGGGTAGTAAGACGCGGTGCTAATAATAATATAAGGGATATAGTATAAGTGACAAATGTATGAGTGATAGGTGTAGGTGTGATAGTTTTTAAATAAATTGCATTTGTATGTGTTTTCAAGTAATGTAAAACTAAGAGTATACAAAACAATAATTCTACTGGTTGTTCTCTATGGGTGTTAAACGTGGTCTCCTACTTTGAATGACGAAAACAAATTTAGGGTGTTCGAAAACAATGTTCTTAGGAAGATATTTTGTCCAAAAAGGGATGAAGATACTGGCTAGTTAGGAGGCTACATAATGATGAGTTACATGCCGTGTACTCACTGCAAGACAGTGCTAGGATAGTAAAATATCGCAGATTACAGTGGACATGACATGCAGTGTGAATGGGAGAATCTAGAACCGTGTTAAGAGTATTTACTGGCAAAGCCAATGGGAAGAAACCATTGGGAAGACCTAGACGCAAATGGTAGGATATCATTAGAATGGACCTGAAAGATATAGGGTGTAATGAGGTGGACTGGATATAACTAGCTCAACATAGGGATGGGTGGCGTACTTTTTTAGGTGCGGCAATAAACTTTCGAATTTCTAATGCCATAGTGTAAGTATGTATACGTGTTTTCTTAGAAATGTAATGTGCACTTTCTGAATCGACTGATTATAAAAGCACACGGGTGGCTTATGAGCTAAATTAAATCTAAAATAGACACAAAAACCAGCCCTCTGACCATTAATTCACCACTGTGTAAGGGGAAACCCCAATTCTCCTAATGGTAAATTTTAGGCTATGCCGGAAATCAAATGGGACCATTATCACAATAGGCATACAGGATACAGGCTAAGCTAAGGTGTCAGAATGTACACCTGCTAGCACCATGGCTATTAAAGATATAATCTAAGTGGTGATATGATATCTGGGAGGAAGTTAATCCTCATTAACGTGAAGAGTGAATGATAAAAATAAAGAGAAGAATAGTATGGGATAAACCATTCCCAGATAACTCTGCAGAGATTCAAACCTTGGTATCTCTGCCATAATTCAGTTGGGAGAACAACGCCTTAGACCGCGTGTCCACTTATATGGGTAAGAATATATAAGGTTACTATTAATTACTTAATATATCTCAGAGAATAGCTTCAAGGGTGTGGATTTTTTTTTAATGCATAAATATTTAGAAACAACGGGGAAGAATATTTTGATATGAAGGAAATACTTATAATTATCCTAGTAGGATGTCAAACCCCAGCCTCCCAGAAGTAGGTTATAGCCCTCACATGACATAATAAAATTTGGTTTTAACACCTCACGTTGCCGTCACTTCCTGTTTTACGAGTCCCGCTTCTTATTTCGAGTGCTTCATTGTTATGTTACAAAGTTGTAGCGTGGAAGTGGCGTCGTGCACACATGTGCTTGTGGCACGAGAAGTCGCGGACAAACTTCCTCTTGTTCGCTGTAGACGAAATTATTAGATTACGAGAAAGAGAAACAAGGGAAGGAAGAGCACAGTCATGCCATAATCAACTTTCTAAAATATCTCTTTCTTGAAAGGGTGGTACGATAACTCTATAGAGAATTCGACACCTTTGATGTTTTTCCACCGGGAATTATTACTTCCCGTTTGGGGTATGTGCATTTTAATTGGTTATTGGAGTAAGAGCAAAGGTAGAATTTCCAGCATTTTCGTGGAGTGAGAATTGAATGATTTAATATTAAAATGCCATCAGTACATCCGGCTGGAATTCCACTGGTACAGGTACAGGTTTTAATTAAATTAGTGCGAATGAGTAAGTAATTATACACAAAGTGCACCCGAATTAGAAGTTATGGGAAAAGCAAAGTGAAACCATCCTTGGTCCATCCGGTTGAGTTTAGAACCTCGGCCCTCCCATCCTAGACAATCAATTCTATTGAAAGACTAACGTCTTATATTTCATGATCCCTGCTGCTGGCTAAAGTGAATAAAATATAATGATAATATACAAGAATAATATATTACTATAACTACTACGATTACTATAGCTATCTCACTCGGGCCTTGAAGAATGTAGTCTAGAAATATATAGTCGATATCTGTAAAGATTACAAGACAAAACAATATTGATAAATCTAAGGTATCTGATTTATACATATTAGGATTTACACTTGGAATCATATAAGTGTTGCCCAAACCAGTAGAAATACCTCGAGGGTTACGCGACGAGCCACTAAGATTTATTAATCACCAAATATGTTTTGATTATATAAAGTTTAATAAACATAAAAACGCATATTTTGACGTGATGTCACGGACTTCTATTAGTCTTTATTTCCCTCTCTAATGCTTTTGTTTAGCTAACTGCCAAAACTTTATTCAAATTTGGAGCGATTGCTTGTAGGTGTTTGTGTAACAAGTAATTGTTTTGTTTTTTTATTTGAAGAAATTAAAGGGGTGCATTGTTTAAGGGATAGCCTTGAAAGAGCTAAGTTACTGTCGAAAGTTTGGAAAACACTGACATGAATTATATATTATCCACACACGCGGTTCACCACTCATAGTGTCACACATCTACAACAAAACAACTACATAATTCTCCGTTAATTATGTTATGAATTTGTAATTAATTAACTTGACCACCTCACAAACACACTGTTAATGTTAAATGAACCACAATATACATTAAAATGTTATACATGGGAAATAATTGGTATGAATAAATAATCGCTTTATGGATGTGCAAATTGTGGGAAGATTCACTTCATATAATTGATTTATTTTGTGAATTCACGACTTTACCCAAGTAATGAGGGAAGTATGAATTTGAACAGCAGAAAAATATTGATAGCTATGAGGAGGATTTGGTTAGAATAACTATTTAGAAAAAAACAAACTGGTTTATTTTCGCCTTCTACAGTGATAAACATTTCCTATGTTTTTACTGTTATTTTATAGTTACTAATACTTTCTATCAAAAGTGACAGATTAAGTGTATGTAAATCTAAGAGCTTTTCTACTGTCAGAGAAGATTCTTCTCATTTGACACTCAAAGTGAACAAATAAAGATAAATTCTCTTGCAAGTGTAACATCATATTGTCTCTTTTACATTATTTAAATTATTACGATCACTTCTATTGTATTCTTAAATTAAATGACTATATGAGCAGCGTATAGCTAGAATTGTTAGTGAGGGGGCTAAAAATAATGTTTGGGTATATAAAAACAATGTTTTATTTCATGTTTAATAAATATTCACTATGAACTACAAAAATGTTAAAATATCAATAATACTACTTGGTGAAAGTAAGGGAGGCATGCAAGCCAATGGAACAGCCTCCATTGTAAAAAACAAAGTTACTAAAACCATATCAAGTAATTTCATTAGCAGCTGTCACTTTTGATAGATGGTACCAATAGCTCTTGCAATCGTATACTTTTAAAAGCATGTACTGTATATGCTTGTTGCTGTGTACAATACCTCTTTGTTGGAATCTGTTAAGTTTACTTGCTACCTTATCTCGGTAGGTAGCGTGTCTGTCTATTGCTCTAAGTGTTCCGGGTTCGATTCTTGGCATTACCAAAAAATTTATCATAGGTGAAATATGAGTCTACCGTTTGATAGTGATGAATTAATGGCTGGGCGTTTTGTCTGTTGTAGATTTAAATCATTTTACAAGTCTTATGCTGATATAATCATTGGTTCCAAAGATTGACCGTTGAATATCTCAAATAAACTAAAAAAATGTTCAGGTTACTAAAGCTTCCCTGAGCAATGCGTACCAGAAAAGAGAAGAAGGAAATATGGAGTCCAATACACTAATCCTAACAACCCTTATCCTAGTACAGACACACCACCAACCTCCAGCCGTTAATTATTCATCACTGTGAAAGGGGAAATCCACATTTCACCAATAATGCATTTTTCGACCATTCTGGGAATAGAGCCCAAGACTCTTTAACTAAGTAGGCTTCTGACTGAAATAATGCGTCGGATATCAATTCCTATAAATAACAGTAATAATAAAGTAAAGTGTGTAATGAGACTGTTTTGGACCCCTCTCATATATTTAAAAAGTCATGGATGAATTGTATTTTCCTTTAATGAACTCTTGGGTTCTGTTGGGTTTATGTTCTTGGTGCCAGACTTACGTTTATTTTGAATGATTTGGTTTGACCAAGAAAATCTTGTATTTAGATAGAAGCGGGGAATTAAAACCATTAATCAAGTTATTTTCTTATTTGTGTTTAAAAAAAAAACTAAGTTTTTTTTTCTCATAACGTCTTAGTAACTGTTTAAGCGATACACATTTCATTTATTTTAAAGTGGTAAGGATGAGGAAGCTAGGCTTTAGAGTAAATGTACCCATATGAGTGTGGTGTAAGATTAATAAATCATTTAAGGAAGAAACTAAGCTCAGTGCCCCCAGCAGGGATTCGAGCCTCAACCTTCCTTTTATCGATAAATTAGACAAAATGAGTCTGATAGTAAGTAATAGTCCGCGTTCCTACCGATACGTGTAGAAGGGGGAAAAACTGGTCAGGTGAAAATAATGATTTAAAGTTGATTGAAGCCCCTTATTTTGACCTTGAGATTTACTATTAAATTGGGAAAAATCACTTTAATGTTGACGCCATAGCTATAATTGATGGAATAACACAGCTTCTATTTTTTCTACTCATTAAATATTCGTACTAAAAAATAAGGTAAAATCCATATTCAATTAAATTTAATGATGGATTAGTTATTTTTAACTGACAAGATCAAAACATTAAATTATTAAAGACTTTTTAAAATTAACGGTTAAGATTGTAAAGGGAATATTCGAGTAAATGTGACCGCATTAGCACGTAGAGAGGATGGCAAAATTACTTGCGACTAACCAATTTCAGCACATTCGGGAGTGTTTGAACCCTTAACATTCCAACAACGCTCATCTAATACAATAACGAAATTAACGTCTTCCTTATCGAAGCATTTCATTGGTAAATAATTGAAAAGCCTGTAATTAAATTAGTCGTCTCTGAAAGGCTCCTATTTGACTCAGCGGTTGGTGCCTCATTTAATCACATGCTTTTAAACTACTCCTGACTTAACTGCCACGAACAGATCTGGTCCAAACCAGGGGGAAAAAATAAATCATTCGTTGCTGTTGCGGCTCTCTCAAGTCTAGCACACTCTTCGTGAAGCTAATCATGTCGATCACATCATTTATCTTCATCTTAATTCTCAGAGTTCAGCGGCAACTTGAATAAATTTTACGACAAAATCGTACATACTATCTCATATTATATAATATAATTTTTGACAAAATTCTCATAAATTAATTAATAATAAACTACCCATTAATAAGCTTTCTTAAAAAACCAAAACCATAATTCTGCTAGCCATATGTATTCAGATATAAATTTGTAGAATAAGTAGCTAAATTTATTCTAAAAATAATTAAAGTTTAAAAAAATAAGTCATCAGTAAATTACCCTATAGTGATTTTTTTAGCAAAATAAATACACATTTTTATTTATAGTGTAAAATAATACCAATATATTCATTTTAAACAAAATTACTAAAGTCATTCTCAAAAAATTTGAATTTTCGAAGATCAGTCATTAGTATACTACCCTTAGTTTGAGGTCTAAAATCCCAATTTAAAAATAAAAAAGACCCAAAGAACATACAGATTTGTACGACCTTCTGGTTTTGTGTAGGAAATTGCATAAAACGTCAAGCTCTATCATACTTTCGAGGTATAAAAGTTTCACGTTTACGATACTTTATTTATATGAGAAATTAAATGAATAATTCAAGCTTTTATTAACAAAATGACTTAGAAAACGTTATTGAATTATCTTAAGAAGCAAGCAACGCTACACCTTTATACCGAGAAAGAGAAATATATATAAAAATAAGGGTTGAAACTTGAAACTGTGCATGTTAAAGCAAGCTGTCGTTATGGTCCATTACGCAGGGAGGCAGCAGGAAGCTGTATAACTCGCTCTTTATTACGGTACAACACCGTATTTACTGCGCGGCAATTAATTTACCACGCGTAATTAGAAAGACCTGTACAAGTTGAAACTGCCAGTTAAGCTTCACCGCTTCTGCGGGGTAAGGGGGGGGTTATTAAACACAAGATCAGTACAGGTTTCCTACAAACAAAAACACGTGTTGAAAAGTTATGTGGCAGGAAAATTGATAATATCCTTCCCCATGAAAGACTTGATTTTCATTTCAAAGTAAAACAAAAACTTTTGTTGTTTATAATTTAATTTTTATTTCACGTCTATAGGCCCCCTACTCAGATTTTTTTTTTTTAGATTTTCTTTCAGTACTTTACGCACAGATTACTATAGTGAAACATTAAATTATTATGCTTGAGTTATATTACAATATAGATAATTTAGTATTTAGTTAGAAAGAGTTTCATATCTACCAACATGAAATAAATCCACGTCTACTAGATCATCGTTTCCGAAACATTTTTTACTTTCTCACTATCTTACAGGTAGAGAAACTATTGTGATCGTAAAAAAAAATTGAGCTCGAAATTTTGATGAATGTTGACGTTTCATGACCCCCCGAATCCAAAAAAGTTGTTTTTGAATTTCCGTCTGTCTGTCTGTACCTCGGACTAGAGCCCAAAATATTTTATTGTTGGGCTAAAACTTGGTATCTAGGATTTTCATAGGGTTGTCCCGAGGGGTTTTTGGAATTGGATATCTAACCCTAAAATTAAGGGTAGTTTACTGAAGGTCCAAAAGAAAAAACTCAACTTACTCAAAATCGGCTCTAGCGATTTTGATTAAATTTCATTTATGAACATTTATAAATATTTCAAATAAAATGGCTACTCTCAATATCTCGGCAAAATGACTTTAAGGGTTCCGGTCTGAAGTGTAAAATCTTATTATTTATCATATTTCCGTAACTCTTTGAAATATGAAATTACTTATTATTGAAACCATGTAAGTCAATTTATAATACAAATCATTTATTTAAAACATATTTTTATAAAACAAATAACTTTCAAGCTATAAGCAATTTCATATATATATGTAAGATCCCTACTTTGACATCACTTTGTAACCTCCCACTTTGCCATCACGTTGTAACACTTCTGACAGAACTGGGTAAACCTATAACAGTGTGTTGTGACCCTCCTATTAAATTACATCATTCTATTCACAAAGATCCATTCTACGCTCCTATACCAGTTATCTTTCGTTTCCCGGACATATAGCTCTTAATGATAAACAGAAATATGTGGATTGTTGTACTTTTCAGAGGGAAAATGTCAACTTTTAAATTAGGTTTACAAGTCTTCATATATATATAGGGTTATAGACAATAGTTTTATGTTCTTTCCAGTAAACAACAAACTCGTGGGCGGTTAGAGGTTTTGTCAATATTCAACCTAAGCGCAACATCTGATTGGCAATATATCAGCTACCTAGTCTATCTTGTAGCCTACTTGGGTGAATTCGAAGCTATTTTGCGAAGCAGATGGCATCTTAACTCGACGCTCCTAAGCAGTCTAAGCACTATCACACTTAGACGCCAATGTAATAAATAGAAAGAGAGGGAAGAAAATGAGCAGTTCACCCTGTTAGTTTTCTTGTTTATCTGCCGATAAAACTTCCTCTCTTTCTCTGACGAGCATAAACACTCTACTATTTGCAACTGACAGCAGTGACTTACATTTCAAAATTACCTTTTTTTCTATTCTAGATAGACATATGCTGCCATTAACTTTTATAATCTACATTCTGGCAGGAAGATTCATACTGGATATTTTCGTGAAAGTCCTAGGTTGTAGACGATTTATATATAAAAAAAATCACATACACAAAAAAACACAACTTCAGATCAAACAATGAATGTGTGATTAGGTGAGGATATTTTTAGATTAATTAAATGATTTAATGGTTTTGGTTTCAATGTTGTATCTTTATAACTCGCCGAATAAAACGTAAATACATTAACATGATAAATCCTATCCAGACTCAGGTAGGCGTTCGAATCCCGGTCAGGTGTATTGAGGATGGTATTTATTAAATGGTTTTCCTCTGTATCTATCTCCACGTAAAATGCAGGTACACTTCCTCTTAATTCCCCCTTCCTCATCCCTAACACACTATCGTAATTAGTGGGTAGTGAGTCCTAGTGCTAGATTAAAAAATATAAGATATACAGAGTGTAAATTGACAAATGATACCATGCTTTAGGGGAGGTAGGTGGGTGTAGATGTAGAATTTTTTTTATAGAAGGACCTTTTGTCCGGAGGAGGTCCCTTCTACGTGAAAATGGCGATGGAAATGTGCAGGGGCAGATAGGCAACTGGGATAGTGAGGTGACACACATAAATAAAACGACATAGACATTTATTGCACTCGTGGCTATAGGATTACAAGGTCACAGTAATTGTTCAAACTGTCACCCACCATGTTACGACGGACACCTTAAAAGCTGGCGTGGTATTGATATTGTCAAACTGGAATACACAAGCGATGTGACAATATCAACCCCACACCACTCAGCTATGAAGGTGTTCGTCGCAACATGTTGCAACGATGCACAACATGCATTTCCAATGGTGGGCGACAGTTTGAACAGTTACTGTGATCTTGTAATCTTATAACCACGTGTGTAACGACTAACAACAAATGCACATGTTACTGTATTAATGTGTGTCGCCTCGTTATTCCGGTTGCCTACCTGCCCCTGCAAATTTCCATCGCCTATAAGAGATCTCCGGACATACGTTAACTATAGAAAAATGTTACATTTATACCTGTCTACCGTTCCCCTAAAGTGTTGTAGCATTTGGTTCATGCACGTCTTTTATATATATATATATATACACACATATATATATATATATATACACACATATATATATATATATACACACATATATATATATATATACACATATATATATATATACACACATATATATATATATATATACACATATATATATATATATGTATATGAGTAACTCCACAAACAAACCGAGATAAACCGTCTCCAGTGAAAAGATGTCCTGTTCCTCTAGGCTCAGCAGGGATGACTGTCAACGGTAGTATGGAGTCCCAGGGGGATCCTCTTCGAACTGATTACGATAAGAGGGGGAAGACAGTATGACAAAAGAAGAGCGACCCAGCGAAGTGAACTTAAGGCTCCCAGCGAGCGGCGAGCTAATGGTAGTGGTCGGGTGCTTATGGGTTTATAAGTGGAAGGTGGGGGGATAGGAAGGCGAAGAGGCTACTCAGGGTCACTCCAAGGACGATAGGACATCTTAAAAAGATGTGTGTCACCCTGGCCACCCGACTTTAAGCCACCCGGTTTTTGAAAGTGCCCATCGTTTGTGCTACGTTAGTGCTGGTTAGTGCTCGATTTTCTTCACTTAGAATATATAACTTTTCTATTTTTTTATGTATTAACTTATAATTATATTTATTTAACATTATAATTTATTTCGTATCATTATGTTTAAGAGAAGTATTTTTAAATCCTACGCAACCACTCTTGTTTATACTGAATTCCTATGCTATAGGCTAATATTCCTTAGTCTTTTCACTTTATCACTTTTAAAAATTAATTATTGTATACTTTCTCACCTACTATCTTTTAAATGACAACTTTTTTTCCCTCGTATGAATAATACTGTTAACTGTAGTGCTATTTTTCAAAGATTTATTTGAAAAGCAACTATAGCTTAAACTCCAAAGTTGTTTTAGCAGATCAGTTTTTTCAACCCTATATTTAATGAGAAATTAAATTAACATT
>CABFWB010000197.1:367267-381067 GCA_902151455.1 Timema bartmani
GTGCCTCAGATTTAGAGCACTAACGATGAAAATCGAGCACTAACCAGCACTAACGTAGCATAAACGATGGGCGCTTTCAGAAAAGAGTTATCTCTATTATTTCTTATACCGGGTGGCCAGGGAGATGTCTCCCTAGCCACCCATAAGAAATCGTGAATTTGTGCCTCAGATTTAGAGCACTAACGATGAAAATCGAGCACTAACTAGCACTAACGTAGCATAAACGATGGGCGTTTTCAGAAAAGTATTATCTCTATTATTTCGTATACTGGGTGGCCAGGGAGATATCTCCCTAGCCACCCATAAGAAATCGTGAATTTGTGCCTCAAATTTAGAGCACTAACGATGAAAATCGAGCACTAACCAGCACTAACGTAGCATAAACGATGGGCGCTTTCAGAAAAGAGTTATCTCTATTATTTCTTATACCGGGTGGCCAGGGAGATATCTCCCTAGCAACCCATAAGAAATCGTTAATTAGTGGCTCAAATTTACAGCACTAACGATGAAAATCGGGCACTAACCAGCACTAACGTAGCACAAACGATGGGCACTTTCAAAAACCGGGTGGCTAAAAGTCGGGTGGCCAGGGTGACACACATCTTAAAAAGAGGGCATTGTAAAACTTAGCTCATGGCTCAAACGTTATAACCTGAACGTATAACTCAATCTTCACAGGAAGGTTTTTTTTGACAGTGAGGAGAGTTACTATAGATCAATTTACATATTATGATAACTTTACTTTATTGTGATGCTCTTTTTGTTTTTTATATATTTAACAGCAACATTTCTTGTAAATTTGCCTCTAGAAATCCTAAATTATTTTTTCTCATTAACTCTTACACGCTAAGCCCTCTTTGCCGTTGTATTCATAAGGCAAACTCTAGATTGAATGAATTTGACTTTTACTATAAAAGAAGAACCCAACTCAGAGAGCTAACTAAGGAACTCCCTCCCTTACAATTAAGAACTTTAACTATAGTGGAGGCGCTAGCTTACATTGAGTATGCATTTTAAGTATGACACAATTTAACTTCTGATACATGTTCTGGGGACCAAGATGAGTATGAAAAATGGTGTTGTGCATGCATACACACATACATACATACATTCATTCATACTTTCTCCACACTTCCCTATCCTTACATACTCCTATTGCTTCAACAACATCCATAAACCGAGTCATACATGCTATTTTATTTTTTAAACTCTTAATGTTTCTCTTTTTCATACATTCATCTACAACAGTTAACCACATCTCACATGGCCTACCCCTTGCCTTTGATCCAAACACTCTACCTTCATATATTTTCTTCATCACTCGAGCCACACTCATCCTCTCAACATGCCCTACCCAACGTAACACGCCTCTTTCACATTGAACTAATGGATTCCCTTTCAAACCTCACTCCCTCAGCTCCCATTCATTACTGACTGTCCATACGAGTTTTTCCACATACTTATCTTGGATATTTCATTCCAACTGCAATCACCTTGTTCTTGTGTTTCTCCTGACAAACCAACGCTTCACATCCATAAAACAATGTTGACGTTAACACTTTTATACACCACCTTTTTTTCCTCTTTATTTGCAATAGTCCACATACGCCAACTACTTTCCGAGATGCATTCACCCATCTGTCTATTTCACCACCCAGCATTCCATTTTTACAGAACATTCGCCCCAGATACACAAAATCGTTCACTTGTTTTAATAGTTTTTCATTTATACTGAGCTGACAATCATTTACTGATCCATCCATATCAAAAACTATCACCTTAATTTTGGAGCCATTTATACGAAAATCCATTCTGCCTGTTTTTATATTTAAATAATTTAATTATTTTATTAAATATATTATGATTAAAGAGTTTATACAACCTGTGATAAAAATGTGTGTTATTACATTACATTTTCTACAACTTATGTGAATGCAAATATGAAGGGGATTCATGTCAAAAATATTTACGAATGGACCATGACACATTTAAAAACTTGGTCACCAGAGATGAGCTATTAACTAAAGGGCTATCTCATAAGAGTTTTTTTTTGTAAATTTGGAGTTTGTATCTTTATATTGAACATTCATATTTTTAAATTACTTTGCATGTATAGGTTAAACTTTCATATTTTGCCATTTTGTTTTGTTTTGATAAAACTCTCTAGAGCATGTTATATAAGATACATCTCTTAGAAAGGTTTTGTAAAATAATTTTATTTCATAAAAGCTCTTTAATGGATCATCAGAGTTACATCATATTTCTTTTATCGTATAACTTTTATACAAAATAAACGCGACAAGTGTAATAATACCACCCTTACTGTTGAGTTATAAGAATAAATCACATTGTATCTTTGTCATAAAACAGCAAAAAACAACAACTGTAAGAATGTATTCTTCTCTTCGTTCCGTTCTGCGTCACGTAAGGCCTTCCCCACTCCCCACGTAGCGAGATGGTGGACCAACACGTGGGGGGTATTTGTAACACCCTTCAGAGAGCGAGGGGCTAGGGGGTGAGGAGAGGAGACAATAACTCATATACTACACGTGTAATCATTTTTTGCTCTGCGAGGGGGATGTACTGTCCCTTTCAAAAACATAGACCATACCATGATTATTTTTTTCCGATTATAATATTTTGTTTGGGGGGGAGGGGGGCAGAGATGTGAAACGGAAAAAATTACTGTAGGTGTCCGTATAGCCAAATGGAGAATGCTTTAATTTATTATATACATTTTGTTAGTCTAGTTTTATATATTACTATTTTAATATTCTTTAAATTGAAAAATGACACCTGAACACAAGCATCGTAACCGTGACCTTTAGCTTAGTACGCCAATGCTCTAGCCACTGAGCTACCCAGGAATCTTTCCTTGCCAGGGTCATTATTCACTCCTATTTTAGGGCAGAGTCTGTGATGGATGTGCGGAAAACTTAAGCTACAAACGAGTGATCAATTAAGATCGCGAGATACCAGATAACGCAACCACCTTTGACTCTCTAAGGCTTTATGCTGGACGAAGCGCTATTTAATCCATCATAATAGTTTAATAATTGGCCATAATGATTAGTACAGCTAAAAATATACCGGTATTCTATTAGATATTTACCCAGGGTGGCAATTGCAACAGTCTGGACTGCCTGGGGTTCGAATCTGGGTTGGATATACTGAGGGTGGTTTTTATATTCTTCTTCCACACAAATGTGGCTACTCTTTCTCTAAATTAAACCTTCCTCATCCTTAATACTTTAGTGTAATTTGCACATATGCGTAAAAACCGAATGGGTAGTAAGACAAGGTGTTAATAAAAGGTATTAAAATTATTATTTAATAAGTTAAATAAAGGAATTAGGCGAATATTAGTAACTAAAATAATTTGTACGGGCCTGTCTAAGAAAAACATTTCTTCTTTATTAATAATAACCTAACCAAATATATAATTTAATGGCCGCGGTATTTTGGCCGTACAGAGGTAGAATAATAAATAGTAATTTTAACAGTGGCGTAAATAAAAGATTTTCCGTTTTGAAGAGTTTTCAATTATTTGTTTCTGACAAAACATTTCCAAATATGTAAATGAGTTTCAATAAAACAATAACAGCGATTACAGTTCTCTTCTCACACGTATTGACTACAGCGTTCGGTGGTTGAACGTGTCACTAACGACGGGTCTGCTGTGTACCAGATAATGTTAATGTTTCAATATCATAATAAACTCCTTAACAAATCCACCCCCTTCCTCGGGGATTAAATCATCTGGAAATTTTACTGAAAAAGTTTAGTTCTAATCGACATTATTTGTTTGGATAATATTTTAATTTATCAATAATATAATTAAAATAATTGTACCCCACCCCAACCCACCCTCTACACTTTGACTTAGGCGAGAAAATCTTTAGCTAGAAAGTCGGATGACGTCTCGTTACGTAGAAACTTCCCAAATACAAAGTTATGAGTACATTTTAACGTAACAATCTGCAGCCATAGTTGAATCGATATACTTTTACAATTATAATTTATTAAGGTCATTCAACCATAAACATTTTCTTGCACAATTTTAACAATCTATAAATAGTGATTCAATGATTTCAAATCATTATATATTTTCACGAGTTATATGGGGTCAAACTTGCTATTTCATACTTTTTACGTACTATTGTTAAGGAAGAGTAATTAATGTATGGGGCTGAAATTTAGTAAGAACTAGACATTCATATGAGGTGTACACAATGAAATAATAATGATATTAATAATATTAAATTTTATAAATATTTCGTATATTTATAATATTAAATTATTATTTTTAATATTATTACTATTAATATATTATAATAATTTATATATATATATATATATATATATATTAGTATCATTAGTATTTTATTCTGTACACCTCATATTAATGTCTAATTATTATACTAAATTTCAGCCCCATACATTAATTACTTTATCTTAATAATGGTGCATAAAAAGTATAAAATAGCAAGTTTTACCTCTTGTAACTCGCGGACTGTAAGGATTTGAAATATCGAATCATTTATTGCTTTTAACCATACATTTGTTAAAATTATACAATTAAATTTTGTTGGTCGAATGGCCTTAACTCTAAGAGATACCTTCCTCACCGCTGTACCGCTAGTGTGGATATACGGATAGACCGGATGGGCGTTAAGTCGGGGAGTACGGGTTAAAAAAAACAACAGCGCAGTTTGTTCCGACTCCTGTGATGAATTTCTCTCGGGTACTGGTGACATTTCCTCCCCCCCATCCCTCCCTTTCTCAAGCAATTATGCAACTGTCTCTACGGAGCGTCAACACCCCCTCCTTTCCCTCCCACAGTGTTATTTATACGACGTCAAGTGCTGGGACTTCGTAATTACGTTAATTTCCCCGTCTAACTAATAGATGGTTAATGTAACAAAATCAACAACACAAGGTTTCAAAATTCCGAGACGATAAATTGGAAACATCCACTTTAAGTTCGGATCTCTGTGAGGTTAGATGGGTAGACGAGCAGCTAGAACGCCTGACTCTTTACTCTTGGGGTGCATTTGTCCCCTACGACAGGCACGTAAAGAGGCGGGCCGTGGGGAGGGGGGGCGGGGGCTGTAGGAGGTTTGTAGGTTAGTAAACCCCTTTTAGGAAATATCAACTAATTCTATATTTAATTGATTTCAAAATATTACTTTTCAATAATTTTTTTGCCCCTAGTCTTACTATAGTTCGGGTTCTACGCATTTTTAACCAAACTAAATTGTTAGGGATGATGAGAGTAGAATTTATAGTAAATGTACTGAAATTCGTGTGGAGGAAGACTGGTAAACCATTTAAAAAACTCCTGGGCATCAGCCCGCAATCGAGCCATACCAACTGGTAGGCCGCCATCTATTGGCAAAGATAATGTCAACTTTTTCAGATAGAGAGACCCTCTCACGTGGTCAGCACAATGAACCCTCCAGCCGTTAATCTCAGTTTTCTAAATCGGAGCCACTACTTATTTATTCAAGTAGCTCCTCTGTCCTTACGAGGCTGAGTTGACCTCGTTCCAGACACACTGGATTAAATAAAAATCTGGAAGCGCCGGGGATCAAGCCCGGGACCTATGGATCTGTAGCCAGGAGCTCTGACCACTAAACCATTAAAAAATAATCTTGAGCACACCCAACTGGGATGCAAACCCCGACCTGCCAGACTAGCCAAACCTGACATTCAGTCCGCACGCCCACTAGGACTGGTAAGACTAGAGTAAAGTGTGATTGAAGTATGTGCACTGTTCAGGGAGCCATGATTTTTTTTATGTAATCACATATCATTTTTATTCAGTCAGTTAGAAATGTGAAAAGCGAAATGTTGGCGATTTAGATTGTTTGTAACTGTATTTTCAGTTTTAATCTGATATATTTTATTTAATTCTACATATTTTAGAAAAGAATACATAAAAACTACATAATGATTGCGTGTTTTTTTTTTCATCCTGGTATTATTTTTGTCTTTCTTGGAAAAAATACTATTAATGGATTTCATTAATTTTCAGGCAACCTGTACTTTCATAAAAGATTGAAGGGATGGCAATGAACAAGTATGAGATAGATATTCTGGCTTGTCAGAGAGGATTACATTTGCCGTAACGTAACTTTGTGTTTGACGTTTATCGTGCTGTGAAAGGGAGAGAATGTGGCGTTGTTAAATAGTGGCCTCAGCAGCACGTCTATCGCACGGCGTGTCAGTTTGTAAACACAAGTTGATGATTTTTGTAAACCATTCCTAGATATAATTAGCTCATTTTACCGTTGTTCTTTGTTCGAGAGAAGAAACTGATATAAAGCGGAAAGTCATGGAACAAATGACGAATGGAACTCAAAATAAATCAAGTAAATGTAATTTTGATATCTCTCACAACAATAGGGATCGTAGAATAAACTTTTGAAAATCAAAAAAGACCAGCCATGTACATATTAATACTGGGTAGTATGTTGATGTGGGTGCAAATGGGGGTATATTTCCTTTAAATATAACTTTACTTTTGTGGATGCGATAATAAACTTTCGAGTTCCTAATGCCATAGAGTAAGTATGTTAAGATCTAATATTTAACATCAGACAGAAAAAAATTCTAGGAAATTGACTTTAAAATATTTGGGGTGGTCTGACTATCACTCGCTTTCCAAGAGTTGGCAACAGTGGAGGTTTCATTGAAAGCCTATAATGTGTATGTGATTTCTAAAATTAGCTATACAGATATGTCAAAATTATGTTAACACTCTTATGAAATTAACATTTAATTATTTTTTCCTCTGGTATAGTGGGAGAAAGGAGAGTTGTGGCAAGCTTGATAAAAGTATTTCTTTCTCCAACCATAGTCCATAGGAATTTCCAAGAACCATTTCAATGACACCCACAAAACCATTTAGTAAGTATACATGAAAAGTTTGTTCATACTGGCTTAGTTGCGGACAACTACAATTGTATTGCTAGACGTCCCAGAGTAGGTAGAAATGAAATGAACCTCGCTGTTGTATAGCAATCAATTCTGAATTGTCCGGGAAAGTCCACCGAACGACGCAGTTTGGAAAAGGGAGTTTCACATAAAGCGCTGTGGTGAATTTTAAAGCAAGGCCTTCTTACAATAACCAACTTGTCCAAGCTTTGACAGAAGGTAAAAAACGTGATCGTGTGGAATGTTGCCAAATTTTAGCAGAAATAGCAAACATAGAGCCAGATATTTGGTATCTGATGGTGTTCAGTGGTGGTTACACCACTTTTAACATTATTGGCCATGTGAACAAACACAGCACATTCTTTTGAAGTACTGAATATCCACGAGTTATTGGTGAGCACGAAAATGCCTCCCCAAAAGTGAATATCTTGTGTGCTGTTACCGCTGCTGGTGTAGTTTGACCTTACTTTTTTTTTTGACACGCCAACAGTGAATTCTGAATCCAACTAGTATTTGTGGCAGTCCTACACCATCTGAGAATTCGCTCGCGGGGTATTTTCAACAGGACAGCACATCTGCGCATTTTGGCGTTAGTGTTCGTGATTTTTTTAGTTAACACATTTCCACAAAGATGGTTAGGAAGATGTGAGCCTCTGAAATGACTTCCCTACTCTCGGAATCTGACGCCACGTGACTTTTGGGTGTAAACTATGGTGAAAGAGAAAGTATACAACGTGAAAGTTTTAGAATATCCATTCAAGGAAATAATTATGAATGTGGTAACATCCCTTCCCAGAGAATTCTGCACTAGGGCGAAAAATGCTACTTTCAATTGCTTCCAATCGTGTGTTAATAACAATGGACAACAAGTTGAGAACTTACATACATAATATTCCACATTTACAATAGAATAAGATATGTTGATTTGATTACAATAAAATGTATTACTTTTCCATTTAAGTATTAACATACGTAATTACTTTGACATACTCTGTGTAATGCCATTTAAATATTTAATTAATGTGAAATTTAAGTGGTGTAAAACAAAATAATAGTAAATTACAACTCGTTAAAAAGTAATTTGCCATACAATTAAATTTCGTTTCAATTATGCATGCATTATTAACGTGGCGAAATAAGGTTTATTAAATAATAGTGCATATTTTGACATTATCATATAATTATTTTACTAAATATTTTGCTACTACATGCAAATCCGGGCTCTAATGATGTGTAAGCCAAATATCCACTTCTCTGAAAGCTCGCACGACCATCCCCTTACCCCAATCACCGCTCACCACCCCTTTACCCCACCCCCCTGACCTCTTCATAACCAAATATGCGGCAAAAGCCGGAATAAACCAATCTCGACTGCTGGCTTTAAGTATCAGACGAATAGAAGGGGAAGGAGGCTTTCTCTGAATGCCAAAACCGTGGTGTGTGCAAATAACACTTTGTGCATACGAGGCTATATTCAAACATTATGATCTACAAAGTAACTTAACCTGGGACAGCATTGTTAGGAACTTTTCCTGTCCAGCTGAGATAGGATTTCCCATGTTAATGAATTTACGTTTTATTTGGCGAGTTTTAAAGATATGTCATTAAAACAAAAACCTTAAATTCTTAAATAATTCTATAAGCAGTCTTAAACTGTCCATTTTTTTTTATTATCTTGAACCAGTTTTTTAAAAATATTTTTTGAATCGTCTCCAATCTAAGATATTTTGTTTATTCACGAACATGTCCTGTAGGAAGCTTCCTGTCAGGATGCAGATTGAAAAATGGGATGTGGCTGTGTCATGGACACGGTCGTGTGTTGTACGTGAATACGTTTAAACTTAAACGAACATCGTAGCTTCACCGAGTCAAAAGTTATACTAATTGCAAATCTCGATACGCAGCAAAATAACCTCAAAATGGCGGCGCTTCCCCCTCCACCGCGCGCGATGCGTCACTGTTCTCGCTTATCGTAATGAATTATTTGATCCTTTAGCTATCCAGTGGTATAATTTAATTTTGGATGTAGAGGAAAGATTCGAAACTACAACACCAAACTGTATCCCCCGATTTTGTTATCATTAGGTTTTTTGGATTGCCCCCGTATGGTAGCAAATTTAAAGACGCATTCACGTCAAAAAAGTACATGGAAGCAAATGTCTATCTAGAATAGAAAACAAGTTTTTAAAGTCGATTCGATCCTGTCCAGGCTCAAAAAGTAGACTGAGTGTGCATACTTGTCAGAGGAAGATGGGAAATGTTTCTCAGGGTGAGCTACTCATTATATGCTCTCTCTTTCTATTTCATACATTACTGTTTAAGTTTAATGGTGACTGGAGCCCTTAAGTGCATCCGTTCAATAACTTTGAAATCCTCAAGTAGACAACGATGGTAAGTACACAACCTTGTGGTCAGAAGAGTTGAATGTATAACCTCAAAAGAACACGCTAGCAAATTAACTTAGGGTTGTGTGGGTGATTTAAATTAAAACATTAGTGCCATATCTCACCGCTAGAAAGCACTAGTACTGTGGTGTGGCTTAGGGAAAGAATGGGTCACAGTATTCAATACCTGCTTTTAATAAAGGTAGTTTATTAAATTTAATATTAAATGTTTTACGTGCATTTTCTAAGCTGAGTGAATCATCATATTATGACTTACTTATACATTAACTTAAATCTTTAACAGATATAAGACTCAGCCCCATGCTCGTCGATTTATCATTGTGAAAGAAGAAACCCTAATTTAACTAACTATAAATTTTTCTGCCATGCCGGTAATCGAACCCAGGAGCCTTAGATCAATAGGCAGACACGTTACCGACTCAGTTAAGGCGTTGGACTTCTTAAAATGAATAATATAGTAAAATTGCATCATTGTTGACTGTAAAAATATGTTTGTGTTTTCCAAAAGGTGCTCTAAAAGTCCATTCGAAAGAAAATCAGGGCATAGACCAAGTTGGCAGTGGAAAAACAAATCTACAAATAATCTCCAAGCCATTAAGCTGACTATTTTTTGTGATTAAGAGCGTTCATCATAGCAGGCCCAACTCAGCTCCAGGCTCACGCGGGGTATGGAAGTTAAAGGGAAAAAGAAAACACCTACAATATACCAGAGATGTGTGCAGTGCATTCGTATTTGAATGATTACTTGAAATTGTTCGTGGTGACGATGGGGGACAAAGCGACAAAGTTTCTTGTTAATACTACAGTATGTCCCTGTTACGACAGAATGAAGATTTGTGCAAAGTGTTTAGTTGTGAAGTCATTCTAAAATGGTGAAAAACGGGCTTTTTTAATGCAGATTTTATTCAAATATATTTTAATATAATTATCAACAATATTAAGTATTAAGAACTTCAATAAACTCATTATCTTCATTAATGTTTAATCAGAAATGATCCACGTGTAATAGTGTTGGTGTAAATTTACGATTTCTAGCCGACTATGTCACAGAGTTGATTGGCATGTGATGCACGCTCTTAAGAGAGCGTATCGTAAATGTATACCAATTTAGTCTCGAACCTATGTCTTTCCCATCACCGCCGCTAATCGTTCTCTCTGCACCGCGGTAAATGGATCCCGCACGGTTGGTTGACCACACGTCAAGTAGGTCCAGAGGCGAGAACGGACAAATGGTCAATTTGCAGACTAACAAGTAGTGCGTGTGATAACCCGCTATGCTGCGCGCGTGCAGTCGGGTTGCGTCGTGAAGGAAGGCACGCTCGGGGCTTGGTTGATATTAATTTTATTTAAAAGGCTGGTTTACACACCAACGAGTCCCGAGTCGAGTCTCATGGAGTCGAGTCCAATCTGACTCTAGAGTCAAGTCATTTCACACTGCTGAGTCGAGTCATCGAGTCAACTAGTTTGATCAAAGTTCTCGTGCAAGATGGATGCAGTCCTAGCGGTTTCTATAATTATAATTGTATGAAGGCGTCAGCGTAGACGTCTAGAAAGACGTCGCTTGGTGTGGATTCAACCACTTAAATTGAAACGATGCACCCTTGGTAGTTTTTCACATTTGTTTCCAAATAGCGGATAATGCATTTTTATCCCAATGTTGGGGATGGGATGGGTTATAAATCGCAGGATTCTCTTGAACGGGAACAGTGAGGTATCCAAGAACGCTGATTCAAACACATGTGTTAAATCCTCTTCCCCTATTTGCTCCCTGAAATGGAGAGTTGTTTTAACAATTGAATATAATATTTCCCAATCAATGTAAAATTATCAAACGCTAGAAAACGGAAACATAACTTCGCAACAGTCAATTTTATATAAATCTCATTCTTTTAAACGTCTGTCTTATAAAACTAAAATCCCTTCTGAAAAACATGTAAAATAGGAGTTGTTTCATACTAAGAAAATAGTGGCAACCCTCATATTAGATTTCATGGGAAGTGACGATTTATTATTAGAAGTTCTGTCTTTCGGTAGGTCCGTTGCCTTGTAGAGATTGAGTCCTCCAGAATGTCCGGAAACTTAATCTTCTTTCCTTGTTTGAGGTCATCCATTGCATTAGTGGCCTTGTAGCTATACTTACCCCTTCCTCCTTGCCTTATATGACGTCACACAAACTATTTATTCTCATAATGTAAACCATACAGTTCGCCTTTCTTCATAGAATCATTTGCAGAATGGCTCTCTTTTAAATTAACTCTCTTTATAAATTCTTTATTGGTCATCCGATCGGTCTACTTTACCCTCCATACGCCCCTCCAGAGGAACATCTCAAAGCTTTCAAAATATTTCTTCCCCTTTTCCGTGTCTAAGCTCTACATATAAAGCGATGCTCCATTTGTGACACTTCACCCAGTTTCTTCCTCAAATCCCGGATTCAATTTGCTAGTCGGAAGTAACCTTATTTTGTTTAAAATCGTTCTTAAGAGCATAACATATTTTGCAAAAATCAAGTGAAGGAAAATTTTCCTTTTGATCAGTAAAGGGCTTCATTCAATGACGTATTGTAGTAATAAGAGTAGTAGTGTGGAACGTTTAAGAGGCTCTCGGATAAAATCCACAAGAGCAACACTTAAACCTGCTCTTTTGACATGCCAGGGCCCTCGAAACCTTTTGTCATTTAACCACCACCCGAGAATGGACGGGCCTAACGTCGCCGTTTTTAAATCCCTAGAACCCTACTAGGGTCAAAACCTCAGAGGTGGACACGCCGACTATTACATCAGGCTTATCATCTATATGGTTCACTGGTGACGGAGGATGTTGGAGTTGTTTTTCTAAATGGGTTTTCACTCTTCCTCACGCGAATGCGGCTACATTTCCTCTAAATTAAAACTCCTCATCTTATCCCACTAGTGTAATAAAATTGGGATATTCTTGTCCTGAAAAAAAATTAAGACTTTAGATTAGTTTGTGAGTTTGAAGTTTATAACAAAAATAATAGAAATGGAACCGTTAAAATTATTGAACCGACTCATTACTTGTATGTATAAAAATATATTTCATTTGACAAGCCCATTTCCGGTGGTTAAAATAACGATAAAATGACCAAACCAATTTTGACAACCTTTGACGAGTAAACCCTTAGAGAGAAAGTCGAGTGAAGCCTCTTTCTATAGAATATTCACCAATAAAAGGGTTTTAATCCATTTTACCACAATAATCTGCATGCCCTTATCATACGTTTACCGATGTTATAAAAAAGAGGTTGAGGTATTTAAAAAGTTCTCGAGTTGTTGATACGCACATAAATCACGAACCGTCTGAAAGATAGGAAGAAACATTTTTGTAGAGTTACAAAACTTACTAAAACAATTTTCATATATTCATACATCAAGTCATGTTATCTGCAACTGTCACTTTTGATGGATATTATCAATAGGCCTACATATAAAATAATAATAACGATATAGTAAAATGTTATCATCGTTGACCACAAAAATAATTCTTTCTATTTAAAAAAAGATATATATATCTTGTTATTTTGAATCTTTTAGCAAACGAACCCTGTGGCTTAGACAAGAGATGTTGATTTAGGCTGTTGTCTACCTGGGCACGACGACTCTAATACATACAAGATTATATTTCCATGTAAGCAAATTAGTTGGGAAGGTTTTTCAAGCTCCCTACAAACCATTATTTCTGGAAATGAATGTACTCTCTTTCCTTCTCACTTCTGGGATTCATTGCATTCAAAATAAACAAACTAAAGGGGAATGGGGCTGGGGGAGGGCCGGGGTTAAACTTTTGCAATTTGTAGAAAAGCTCCGCGCTTTGTATCTCTTGGGAGGAGTTATTAAAATTTCAGTTGGAATACGCGGTAAAAAAAACAACCACCCATTTAATTATTTCGTTTGCTTTTAGCAAGGAATTTTATTCTGAAGGAAAAATAATTAGGCCTACTGTATTACAGTTTTGAAAAAAAAAAAAAGCTTCGCGATGAAATTATTCGAAGTAAGCCTACAGCATGCATCACGTTTTTTTTAGTACCACAGTCTAATCTACAGCGAGAGTAGAGCGCGCTAGACCATGCAGCCACTGAAGAGGGTCAAATTTAATCACGTCTTACCACACGTCTGGGATATCTACAAATTAACACTGATAAAGGTAGGAACGAGGAGGATATAATTTAGAAAAAGTGTACCTGCATTGGCGTAGGGTGAGGGTGAAGAAACATTTAGTGAAGATTTCTTTGTGCTATCGGCCGATATTTGAAACTCTTACTTTCACCTTTCTAGTAAACAAGACAAGATCAGATTGACGCCTTTATCCACGTGGTCTTTGATGATAGTGCATTGTAATAAGTTGAAATTGAGTACGCAAGGAAAGAGTATTGAAAACGCTGGTTGTAAAAAAAAAAAAAAAAAATATGAGAAAATTTTAAATTTAAAAAATCAAA
>CABFWB010000197.1:383536-407382 GCA_902151455.1 Timema bartmani
TTTTTGTCTAAGATTAGTTCATTGAACCATCAGGACTGTTTATAACAAATGTCATGGTTTCCGGTAGCAGGCTAGCTTTTGAATGCAACATATATAATGTGGAGCACGTAACTAGTGAATATGTTTAGTAGATACAGGTATATCTATTATTGTTACTAGAAGTTGGAGTCAGTTTACCTTTCAATATGTTTTTAGACCAAATTCTGCAGGGTATTAAAAAAGTAGGGTATGTATGTTTAGATGAACTAACTCTATTACTTTTGTTGTTTATCATGTTATATTCTTTTGATTAGTTAATGTTGAGTGTCTTTGGTTTCATGCCGAGAGCTAGAAAGAATATGCTCAGCTTAAGATCAGAATATTATGTCATTTATATAAATATTTTCACCTGTTATGTTTTTAAATAAACTGGCCCATGGCTTCGTATATTGTCATTTCCAGCTTTGTTTTTGCGAGCTTCCTGACCTATTTACAATAGACTTGCTTATAAAAAAGGGAAATTTATTTAATTTGAGCGTTGATCAATAAAGATCCCTGTAATTTACCTTAAAAATTGTCATAGCCATTGAATGGATGGTTCAATGAATTCAGTTTGGACTTTTTTTTTCAAATTTTAATTTGGGCTCCCTCCAATCGAGTTGATTTAATTAAGCAGGATATAATATTTTTCAAATTTGTGTTTATAAAGTGCACCAATATAGCTCACATTTTCTGAAAGCATGCAAGTGACACAACCTTACAACCGATTTACGGATATTTTTTGGTAGGATTGGAAGTGACACATCCCAATAATTACTTAACCTTGGGTACAGTTTTTTTTTTGAAAGATTGGAAGGAACACAACCATATAACAATTTATCCATGGAAACAGTTTTCTTGAAAGATTGGAAGTGACACATCCTTACAACAACTTATTCATGGGTACAGTTTTTCTTTCTCGAAAGTTTGGAAGTGACAAATCCTTACAACTTATCCATGGATACAGTTTTTTTCGAAAGATTGGAAGTGACACATCCCTACAACCACTCATCCATTGATACGCCACTATTTATAGACTTGCAGTGAACTAACTTCCTTCTAGGTTAAGCCACCTTTCATTCAATTACGTTTAATAGAAAATAACGTTCTCAATTTGAAATTGTGTGGTTGGGACATTTTTGTAAATCTATCTAGAGGGATAGGGGAGGAACTAAATTACTTCTTGCGACGTACATCCTGTTTGCCTCAGACCGTATTTAACATCTAATAACTTACTCGGTTAGGTTCACGAGTAATTTGATGACGTGGGTAATCTTTCCACCCAAATAGAGGGTTATATTGGCGTGACAGATAGAGCTGTGAGGTGGGAAATTTTATTTTTGGAGAGGAGGTCAAGGTTCGAAACCCGACAAGGTGTACTGAGTCGTTTATTAATTAAATTATTTCACAATCTCCTTTCACGTATAGGTGGGTGCATTTAATATAAATATTACCTTCATCATCCCTCCACCATAGTGGAAATGGGGTCGATAGTCCGGATGTGGAGCAGATTTTTTTATGAAAAGTTTTTATCGCAAACTAGGGCATATATCTTTACACCTTCGCAGATACTTGTACACCTACAAGCCTCTACACATCCTCGCACCTCTACACACACCTACACAAACCCTCACAGCTCCCCACACAGCTCCCTACACACTCACAGCTCCCCACACACCTACACAAACCCTCACAGCTCCCCACACAGCTCCCTACACACTCACAGCTCCCCACACACCTACACAAACCCTCACAGCTCCCCACACAGCTCCCTACACACTCACAGCTCCCCACACACCTACACAAACCCTCACAGCTCCCCACACAGCTCCCTACACACTCACAGCTCCCCACACACCTACACAAACCCTCACAGCTCCCCACACAGCTCCCTACACANCACACACCCTCACAGCTCCCCACACACCTACACACACCTTCACAACACCCCACACACCTACACACACCCTCAGAGCTCCCCAAACACCTACACACACATAACCACACACATACCGTCACCCTCCTGTAAGGCGTGCTTGAAGGCGGACAGAAAGGACAGGACTCACAATAGAGAGTTTGTGATTAATTATCTTTCTCTGGGGCTGGCACGATACACTGGGACAGTTCTAATGTTCACTTGGATGATTTATAGCACCCGAAACCCCCACAATCGTACCATTAGCGTCCACCAATTAAAAATAGATAACATTTTATTTAACGAACAGGGGGTGACAATTCTATGACTCCAGCTCAAGTTGGCTACATTTCATGTTCAACATAGATGGTTGAAAAACATTGACCAGCAGAAGTCAACGTGAGAGAGGTGCTTTGTGTTTTGAGCTTTAATACCCATCTGGGCTATGTCCAAGCTTACCAGGAGATTAACAAGGCAAGGGCTACTGGGGGAGGTGAGAAAGGGGGGGGGGGGCTATAAACCCCCNGGCTATAAACCCCCAGAAAATAATATTAGTAATGTGCTTTTATATTTCAACTCAATGTCAAGGCTAAATTAAGCTTATTGATATTTATAAAATTCATAACATCTTCAACCCCAATTGGGTTCTAAGAAATGTAATCACTTCAAGAGGAATTTAATGTTAAAGAAATTTCCTTGGTATTTCCTGTTGGGAGACAGACTTCCCCGTGAGCCACTACAGATATGTAATCCCTCCCTTTTCCTGTTAAACACACACGTTTCTGGTCACGGCCCTGATATTTACAATGAGTGGCACGCAGAAAATCAAACAAACGAAAAACTATATCTGTGGGGAAACTAAACTATACCTTGATTTTATCATGAATTGATATTTGGGACAATTTTTAGGAAATACAAAAACAGTTTTGAGTTAACATTGATAACATTTTATTATAAGTGTTATTTTATTTGTATTGATGATATTTATCAAAAGTGATAGCTGAAGATCACAAGACTTGACGTATAAATATGTAAAAACTGATCAAGTACATTTTTCTAGTATTCATATACGTTCATTAATAAGAAAGTTTTTTTAATCACTTCTTACTTTTGTTGACGAGGTATGTTATTTGGGTTATTCCAAACGCCTGGTATTTTTGAAAGAATGCGACATTCTACAACATGACGGCTGAAGGCTCGCATTCAGGCTGAAGGTGGCCATTTTGAGCACTTCCTATAGTGCAAATCAGCTCCACATTACTGGGGTGGAGACATACTTTAACTTGAAAACAAGTCCAAACGGGACACTTGTTTGTATTAACATGTTACGGTATATCCTGTATGTAATAAATCACTACATTATTGTAGGCACTACCCAGAAGGGGAACCGCAGTCAGCCACCCTCACCACTCAGTCACTTTTGTTTGTAACGCAAGTGTACACACACTTACATTAACAGATATTACAATTTTATCGCCGCTGTGATTGTACCGGGCGAGTTTTTGTTGATATATAGGCAACCTGCGTGGATTGGAAGTGATACAGAGTCACGTCGGGTATTCCATTAGGCGTTTCAATACATTTATTCGAGGGTTGACAAATTTTTATTATTATTCGTTTTATTTTACTTTTTCATTAGTAAACTTATCAAAGCAAGGCACGTATCTAGAGTAAAGTTTCAGGGAAGTGGGAAGTTGGAAGAAAGATGAAATTGAGGGTGGGAGAGTGGCATGTTGATGGGCTGGTTGCGGGGTTAAAGGGGGTGGAAATCATAGAGCACTCAGTCAAACCTTTAACAATATTGAGAAACCCGCTTCAGTTGCCGAGTGGTCCAACGCGCTGATCTCGTGTTGGACTAGACTGCCAAAGACGAGGAGTTTGGGGTTCTATCCCAGTCGGGTGCACTGAGGGTGGTTTTCAAAATGGTTTTCTGTCATCCTTCCTAGCATATTGGGGTGTTCTTCCTCTAAATTAAGCCTTACTAGTCCCTAACACATTAACATAATTAGTATATAAGCATATAGCCCGAACGGGTAGTAAGACGAGGTGCTAAAAACACAACCAATATTGAGAAAAAACCCCATATTAGTTTGTGGTTATTTAAAGTCCATACTGTATGATTCATGATGTTCCAGGCCAAGAAAATAGTCAAATTCAGCTGACACACAATATATCAAACTATCTTATGGTGCTGACTGTAGCATTAGCTACAAGTGAAGATCTACCAAAAAACCCAAAACATCAGCTTACCCCTTTTAACCGATGCTAGGAGCACGGAAACAGCGAGCGGCTAGGTCACTCCGAACTCAACAACGAACCATTAGCAACTAAAGTGGCCGTACTTAGCGTCGAAGCGTGTGCTCAAGCAAAGAGCTTAAGAAGAGAAGAGATGACTCTCGTCCCAAAACTTTAGCAAAAAAAAATGTTCCTGAAAAGTGTCGGTGCTTCGGTCGCGTGTGGATCCCCTCCCATTGTTTAATTTCTTTGCGTTACCCCCCCTACCCTTGTGCTCCCTTCGGTCTACGTTCTGTGAGTTGTGTTGAATCGTAAGACTGGTTATACTAAGTGGACTTCACTCTTGGACATGCTCTTTTGGAGATAGTAAAGCGAGGCTTAGGCTTCAGGCATCTTGGACATAATGTAAGCACAAATTCTCTTTCGGCATAATAATGCATTGTTCTTCCAAAATTAAATTTCGGCTAGTGTTAGTGTGTATTTAGCGTAATCTTTTATATCTAAAATGTCCAAGTATGGGCGTGAGTTAGATTGTGTAGGAAGAAGCGAAGGCTTTGGATTGTTATTTATACTGTATAAGTATAATAATTGTTTTTGACTGATATAATTTATTTATCTACAAATTTTGAGTAGCCATAAACATTTGTTTACCTTTTACTATTATCAAGTCTTGGGCCTTGGTAACGTTAGATATGTTTAGTTGGCCATGTTTTTTTTTGGTAAACCTGAGATTAACCTACTAAGATGGTAGTTAGGGAATTAGACGTTATTTTTGATAGCGCTAGTAATGCGTTGCGTGTACAGAAATCAGATATTAATCTTGGCTATTGAATTGTTATTTGTATTATGACTAGTGCTTTTAGGTCAGGTACAAAGTTTTATAGTATCTGTTTTTATGACATGGTTGTCCTGTTTAACTTAAATTAGTATTGGGTCACAACAAAACAAAAGCTTGAGATTTAGATGACATACTCAAGTCAATTTTTTTTTGAGTTATGGCAAGTTGAGGAAAGATGATAAGAAATTTTTGAAATCAGTAGTAGAAAGTAATTATTGCTTATTTATATTAGGGTATTGGGAGGTTTTTTTTATTATTTACTCTGAGGACTGTTTACTGTAAATTATAAAATATTGGTTGTCAAACTCTCCATATTGTGATTAGATGTTGTCTTATGGTGTAAAAAAAAAAATTGTTGATGTTTAGGACTTATCTGATAATTGACTCTTCTTATTATAAATTCTTATTTATATTTATCTTAATAAACAATCTCATTAAATTAAATTAAATTCAATTCAATTAAATTTTATTAATTGATTTATCTTTAATTATTACCCTTAGGTGTAGGACTCCCCAAGTTTAATAAAGATTTGTATGATTTTTGATATTATAAGAAATGGATTGAGAGATTCTTTTTTTTGAGGCTGGCCGTCGGGTTCTTCCCGCAATCAGGGTGGGTTGCGTGTCTGGGTACACTTGGTGTATCACATTTTAACCTTTTCATAACTCTTACTACTCACTCCTATTGTCAAATCTTGGTTATATTATATATTTGAACCCCTTTTTTATAGGTGTTATGCTCGAGTTAATTAGGGTTCATGACGACCTCTTAAGTTTAATGTAGCAAGGATTAAAATTACTCATAAATAAAATAATTACAATATAAGACTCAATAATAGCATAGTTTTATTTTTCATTTATGTGTTTTAAAAAGAAGTATTTTAATATATTTTTTTATCATCGCTTAGTACAGCCTGTTCAGGTTATACGCATATTTTACTCTAAAGAAGTAGGGATGAGAAAGGAAGCATTTTATTGGCCGTATACCCGTATCTGCGTGGAAGGAGAGTGAGAAACCATTTAGTCGAAAAAACCCTCGGTAGAACCGATCAGGATTCGAACCCCGATCTCCCTATCTTCAGCAGGCGAGTCTAACAAGAGAGTAACGCCTTCTAGAACATTAAGCCACTGAAGAGAGTTAATTTTAGAAAAGGGATAAGTATAGAAACGCCACTTTAATGTTGCCAAGTAGAACCACATCGCTAGCGCTCGCGGCGGTAGTTCTGCGAACTAAAATATTCGAAGCGGGACATTACACTTGTAACACAACGCATTTTCTATTGCGGAATGTTAATTAATTAATTATTATATCAAGTTCAATCAATTGTAATTAATACATTATTTTATAACCATACCACGTTGTAAAATGTAAAATCTAGCTGAACTCCTTCTTTAAAATAAACGACAAATTGCTAACAAAACAGTAATGGTGAATTTTACATAGACTTCACACTTCATTTTCTATGGACTTCACGTCCACGCATGCGTATTCCTCTGTGACGCAATTGCAAGCTGCTCCTAGCGATAGTGCCCCAAACTAGTTTACGGGATCAGCTAGTCCTATAAGAGTGGCCACCCCATGACCGGGCTCTTCTTTGGAGAAAGCCTCGGTCGACCTCTCAGTGAAGCGGACGAGTCCACTCTCCTGTCGAGAACAAATATAGGAAGCAGCAACGGGTGAGAACACGGGTCAAGGCGTCATTCACGTCTGGTATGGTTTGATAGTGACAGGAGAGGTTGGGGTTCGAATACCGGTTGGGTGTACTGAGGGTGGTTTTGCCAAAAAAAGTATTTTTCCACTCCACGATTACAGGTATTCGGGTACTTTTCCTTTAAATTCTATGTTCCTCATCCTTAACCTTTTTATGTAATTATATATGGATCTCCCGGATGGGTGGTCACAAAAACGACCAGGAAAACTACTGCCCGGTAATTGAACCGAAGCTCCCAAAGTTTACACGTTCGCTATTTCGACGTGAGTGACCTTGTCAAACATTTTTTCCCCTTTATTTTCGAACAACAACAACTAAACGATTCTATATTCTTGTGCGCGCGAAGAGTTTGGCATCGAACGTCTTTGCGAGGTCGACAGCAGCGCCCTAAAGTGAATCAGCGGCGGACCGATAGAACTGACGGACGTGACAAGAAAAAACAAACGCACGGAGAACAGGACTTTCGCGGGAACTTTTTCACTTCTATTCCCACGTTGATCGAATTTATTTCTTATCTTGCGGTGTTTTAGAAAGAAATAAACGAAACAACGTAAGTTTCGAGTGTTGGCAACGTGAGTTAAATTCAATGTTTTTTTTTAAATAGTAAAACTTTTTTTTTTTTGGCTTGAGCAAAATATTGTTCAAGTAGAAAATTAGTTTAATTTTCTTCCCGTGGTGATATCAATAGTTGTTAAAACCCACTTCGGTGGCCGCGTGATCTAAGGCGCTATCCTCACATTACTCTATACCAGAGGTTCCCAATTTTTTTTGGCCACGGAACCCTAATTGATCATACTTTTTTTGGCGGAACCCCATTTTGATAATAACAAAAGTGATTGTACCTTGTAGTGTAGTTTGAATATTTTCATGTTTGACATGAAAAGAAAGAATAATTATAAATAAAAAATAATTATTATAAGTATTATAAAACATTTATCGTACAAAAAAAGTAACTATTTAATGTGAAGAATGAAATTTTTTCACATATTTACTTATAATAGCACTAAAATTAGGCTTAATGTCTGACAATTGAACGCGAAGATCTGGAGCTGCATCCAGTCTGTTTCTGTACTTGTTTTTGGTGTAAGCGTAAGCTGAAAAACCAGTCCCACATCGGTAAGTCGTCACAAACGGAAGCAGAACCATAATAGCCTTCTCAACGACTGCAGGGTATTCATCTTTAAGTCCAATACAAAAGTAATTCGAATTAGAATCTTCTGATTCGAATTTTTGTTTTAGAAGGGATGAACACTAAATGTGGATCAAATTCTCATACTCTGACACAATTAGCATCGATGGTTTGGTTAGATTTGCGAATGGATTCTATACCCAGGCGATGTCCTGTAACTTCTCCGGGCGCGGCTATGTTATGACCGTTTTCTACGAACGTTTTAGTTAATTCTCAGACAGAACTCGGAACCCCTTTGACCCATCCACGGAACCCCAGGGTTCCGCGGAACACCTTTTGGGAAACGCTGCTCTAGACTGCCGATGACGGGGAGATCCAGGTTCCAAAACAGTTTCCACTCTCACTCCACGCAAATGTTGGTACACTTCCTATAAATATAACCCCCTAATCCTTAAAACCATTAGCATAATTAGTACATAAACGTATAACCCGAACAGGTAGTAATACGTAGTGACAATTTTTTTCTATCAACCTGAAAATGTGGGTACATTTACTCAAAACTCTTCCTTACGCGTCTCCACCCTACCAGTGTAAATATGGCGGAATGCACAAAAACATCAAACCAAATTGATACGAATACTTATAATCAGCCCACCATTTCTATAAGCGTACACTTGGCTATGACCCGCATAGGTGATCATGTGGACAAAGGTGCCAGTCTCATATTGTCTTGGTCTTTTGCTGATGGGGGAGGTTTGGGTTCAAATCTTGGCAGGGTGTGTTGAGGTGTTTTTCCACCATTAATTGTTTCTCACTCTTCTAATACGTTAATACATGTGCAATTTTTCTACCAGCATTAGCGTGGAGAGAGGGATGGAAAACCTACCCCCTGTACATTTGGGTAAGGTTTTACGCAGTCACCTTCGACTCGGGAGGGCTTTATTATTCCAGTAGTACAACCATTTGTACAAATATATGTCACAAAATGAATTAGATAGCCAAGTTTTTATAGTTGTTAATTTACAGTTGTAGCCACATATAAAAATATCAGGTGTCATTTTTCAATTTAAAGAATATTATATCAGATGTGGCTTCAACCGTAATTAATAAATACAAGATAAGGCAGAAACAATGAGACGATATATTTTGAGGAAAGTGATGGACAACGTGCTGAGGTTTGCCTGACGTCCGGGAGAGATCACCTGAGTGACATTATCTTCAAAAAGTGAAAAGTGTAGTATGTAGTTTGCATTTATTTAGCTAGTGAATACTTACTTTTCAATTAAAGTATTAATTTTCAAGTTACTAATCGTCTAATGGTTTCGGCCCCACCTGTATTATAACCTTTCTATTTAATTCATAGTAATTATTTTGTTAATTAGTTAAAAAATAACACCTAGACACCGGAATCGAGCCCGGGACTACTTGATTAGAGCTCCACTTTACCACACTTTACTGACTTTAGTCCTTCTTCACTCACCACTGATAGTTTTAAGGCAGAGCCTTTGATCATATACAGCCATTACATTTTAGAACATTTTAATAAACTTCTAATGAAACTGTGTTTCTATTGAAAGATAAAATTTTTTTTTTATAAGTTGAAGTAGACCACACACCAAATTAATAACTTTTTTTGACACCGCATCTCCCTAGCCGTTCGGGTTGTACGCTAATGTGTTAGGAACGAGAGGGTGTTAACTTTAAAGGAAATGTACTCGCATTTTTGTGGAGAGAAAGAATGGAAAAAAACACGAATGAAAAAAACACCCTCGGTGCACATAACTGGGATTTGAACCCGAGTGACGCCTTAGATCATTCGACCACTAAAGTAGGTATATAAACTATTTTTTTGAATTTGGTTTCATATTAATTACTAAAGAAAAATCGTACTAAAAAAAAGTTTTTACCAACAATATTTGCAACCTGAAATAAAGCTGACCAAACATTGGAATTTAGCTGTGTATACTTCTCAATAATTATATTCAAGGTCACACAGTCAGCTATATGAACAGTATAGTTAATGTAATCAACATTTGACACCAATCAACAACATAACAATTATTGACACAGCTTCGTGTTTTGACAGAGTCAAGTGTAAGGTCGCATTCACAACACGACTCCTGGACGCCAGTGGCATGCTATAAATCAGAATAATAACAAATTACATCATTCCATTCAAGATAACTTATAAAAATAAACAAATAAATACAGATAAACATATGTCACAAGTGCATTATTATTATTATTATGTTTTATTAGCTATTTAAAGTATCTACAATGCATTGAAATAACATTTAGTATGATAAACTGCCGTTAATAAATGATAGTTTTTTTCAACATACCTCTAAAAAATATGTTATTAATTTAATTAGAAAATTACACATTTAATTACGATGATATGGATATCCGATTCCTTTGGGTCTATCATATCACTACTCTACCACTGAAACCCTAAGGCCATGATTATTATTATTTTTTACTTGTTATTTACATCTTCTATGTGATTGCAGTCATGTTAGGTCTATAAATTAATTAGTATAAACATAGCAATTTGTTCGGCATTAACATTCAACAATAAATACTTCCATTATTAATAAAATAAACATATTATTACAAAACTAAATATATAATATAAAGTTAAATAAAAATATATAAACATATTATTTTAACTACATTTGGGTTTATGCCTACTTATTTTAATTTATAAAAAACACCTGAATATGGGACTTGAACACGAAACTTTTGGCATTTTACTTCAGTCTATTATCAGTGAGCTAATCATGTTCGATCCATATTTGGGCTGTCTCCTCTCATTATTTAAGTTTTTTTTCTATAAAAGTAATAGAACACTTCATGAAGAAGTTATTTGTTTCATAAAACCATTACAAGGTAATAATTGTACTTGTTTATTTGTTTTGGATGAACTGAAATATTTACTAAATAAAACACAGTATTTTTACAATTATTATTAACTACTAATGCACTAAATAATATAAATATTAAATTTTCATTGCTGGTTTTGTTGAAAAATATTGCTATCAGCTATTGTAATTTGTTTTAAAAAGAGTATAAAAATACTAAAATATTTTAATGCTTTAGCTTGAAGCACTAAAAGCAGGGATATAGCACAGATTTATTTTTATGATCGTTGTTTTATGATTTTTTTTACGTTCATATAATAGACAAGTTGATTAAATTTAAATCAAGGAAATGCAATTAAAATGCCTCTGAAGCCACGCACTGATGTTTAATGACTTGAATTTTATTTAAAAAAAAATACTTGGGAGTAATGTCAGTTTGAATTATTAAGTATTAACGGGAAACAAAATGATTTAACCTAAATGATGATGCAATTTAATAAACATTTTCAGCATTTGTCTGGAGAGAAACTGGAAAACCATTATGTATATACCATTCCGATCGGCTCAGAATACCGGACAACCTAATTCGGCCACTTGTGAATTGCTCACATCATTTATTAAATCTGCTTTAATTGTATTTATATGATAATTAAGTATTATTATTATTTATGTGATATTGGTATTAACTAATATTTAACACACGATGAAAGGCTAGCCACTAAAAGGTTTTTTCAAGCCCCTAACAATTATTCATAGTGACTGTAAACTTATAATTTAAAAGGGTCCCAACGCATTTTATTACCTCTTGGTATAAAATTAAATATATTAATTAAATAATTTAAATATAAACAGGTATAGTTTCATATTAAAGGCGATGAGATGAGCTCGTTTATGCTATTAACGCATATTTTCAACTTGTAAATTTGATTTAATATTTGAATCTAGACATTCAAAACTTGAAAATAAACAACACCACAACTTATTTGACAATCTAAATTAAAATCAGATTTGTTAATGCTAATATTTATACATAAATCACTTTGTTTTATGCACAATCAAATTCAATTGAACGTAATTTTCAAACCACAACCAATGTTACAATACAACATAAACAAGTCCATGCTACACGTTGGTGGTGCTTTATGATGTGCAAACGAATAATTTGGGATAACAAATTGATGTACCGTTTTAAAATACTAAGACTCTTACTCATTATTTTAAATCATTAGGTATCATTTCAGAAAAGGAAAATATATACGACTAATTACACGATACGATGTGTGGCCTTCATCTATTTTTATTTTGTATTTACCTAAGGTTCAAGAATACCTTATTCTGAGATATCGAAAAATAGGGTTTAATGTTACATAAAAATATCGATCCATTCGATAATTTTTATTTCTTGTGGCCACTAAATTAAAAAAAAAAAAACCAAGATTCATACGAGAGATAATTTTTTTATGAATATATGTTTTCTGAAATGCAATGAGTATGTTTATAGGCCTATATATTTTTTTAGTCAAAAACATTTATGTTTCAAATACCCCTCTCCAACGGTTTATTTTGAAGCAACTCTGATGGAAAATACATAAATCACATAGTGTGTTTCATCTTAGCCTAAACATAATATCATGCGTTATAAATATTTTTTTTGCATGAAAAAGATAATAAATATATTTATTTTTATGATATATACACATGCAGTAAATAATTATTTTATTTGATAGCATATTTACTGCAGTTTAAAAGACACAACACATTGACAAAGATAGGTTGCGACAGATGATGAAGGATAAAAACACACGATCAATAACCAAGTTAAGATGAACAAGACTATAGGAGTTCACATTTTGTTTCAGGAGTTTGGCAAGGCACATATGATGCAGGAGGCAGGGTATTTGCGGCAGCGAGCTTCAGCCAACACATGGGAACAAATCAATTGGCCTTTATTTTTAAAAAAACTACTATTACTGTTTTGTTCTTACCCTGATTTATGTGGTTTACGTAGCCGATCTTTCCGAAAACTCGCCCGCCAACAGGCATCCTCTCCAAGGGTTTTTTTTTTTGAGAGGGTTATGGGGGGAGGGTTTGACTTTGAAATATAATAGGGGATGGGGGACACCAACCCTTCTTAGACGCTGCCCACCCCTGCCTCTTGGACCATTATTAAAGCGAACAGGGCTGTCAATATGATGTCTCTTCCTTTCTCTAGATAAGGATTCAAATTTCTACTGGGCTGTAAACAAAAAATAAAAATATGAGAAAAATTATGTAGACAAAATAGTGACCAAATTCATATAGGCCTACAAATATTTTTTAATGTGTACACATTTTTAATCATATCATAATATTACTACTTTAGAAAATAATTTCAAAAGCACTTAAGCTAGTTATGGCTGCATTGGTAATTTTCTTTTAAACATATTAACTGAACTGTCATTTGTCATTATTTTATACCTTTAAGTTAAGAGAATATCATAATAATAGAATTTTGGCAAACACTTTCTTTAAAATTTGAAATCTAAACAAAACTTTAGATAAAGTTTAATATCACTATGAACAAAATCCAAAAAAGATAAAATAATTCTCCAGTAGAAATATAGATTTTAATTTTCTCGACTTGGTGATATAAACAGTTGTTGAATATCTATGAAGGATGTCCTGGAATTTAAAGACAGCTTTTTCTCTTCATTTAAAAGTTTGTCATATAATGCCACTACGCTCATAATAGATATTCAACAACTGTTGATATCACCATGTTGAGAAAATTAGAGTTGTTTTTACTGGAGCAATGGTTGATTTATTTTGCCAAAGAAAAAGGTTTGTTATGAAAACTGCAAAAATACTGACCTTTTCTTGAATCCCTTTCCACCCCCACCTTAAACTCCCAATCTCCATGCGGCTCTTAAATTAGTCTGAATGAGTGATATAAGTGACTAACTTAAAGCAAAGCTGGCGAATTTAATGGCAGTGGAGAACTTGAAGAAGTTAACGGAGATTCAAGTTAACTCTTTTTAAGACGAAAATCATTGAAACACATTCATTTGATAACAGCTATTATATTATTTAAATACTAGTTTTTAGGCCTGTCTACGAAAGGTTGATCATAATACCAAACAATTAACCATACCTAGCCTTAAAAGTTTGGGAAGTTTGGGCTTTGTATGTATGTCGGCTATTAAATTTGAATGGGTAAAGTGAAAGTGAACTGAATTAATCATATTTTTACTAAATAAAATGTAATAATAATAATAATAATAATAATAATAACAACAACTGAAAATCGAAAATATGGCTCCGTCAGGTTCTGTCCTGTGGTCTATACTATAATAGTGAAAAAGTTTCTGTTTTCAAGGTCGTCTAAAGTCTTCTGGAAGTTGCGAAAACACACAGATTAAGAAATTATATTATATATTATAATTTCCTAAGCTATCCCATATATATACATATTTATACATATACATACAAAAGAACAAGATAGGGTTCAGTTTTACTGTAGCCGGACTAAATATTTACTTTGATTTTAGAATAATTTTTTAACATAGTTGCGGCATAAAGTTACGTCTTTACTAAATTGGCGTTTACATTGGTATAGTAAATGGGTTAGTTACCACAGCAATGAGGACAGTAAAGTGAATAGCTTCCCAAACTATTTACTTACCACTGTCCTTCCCCCATCAACAGCATTTCTCACAGTCCCCTAAACTACCCCCTGAACTATCCCAATGTAAACACTTGTGTGTATAGTCTATCTAGTCGGACATTGCACGTGTCATTTTGTACGAATATATTTTTAGTTAGAGATTTTTTGTTTATCCTGAGTATTTTTTAATTTTGTTTGTTAAAGCTCTGAAATAGTTGCTAGGAAGTTAAGAGTGACTTCTAGCTTAGCCCAAACTGATATTTTAACTCTAAAAGAGTTGTCAGACCACTGGAATACAGGTGAAATCAATTTAATCAAGGTTTCAAATATTTCAGGTGTGAAACGAAGACACAACCTATATTCTTGAGTATCCTCTATAGAGAGTTCCTTCAAATAAAAGGCTGATGCTCCTTTCATTGTCCCTTCTACCACAATCCACATTGACTCACATTATTTTAGGACGAAATTGCCCTTCCTCAATCATTTTGTTGATTTATTCAATCAAATATTCCAAAAGTTGAAAAAAAACAACCCTTTTTAGACAATTTTTATATGAAATGCTTTTTAAATAACGGGAAAGACGACCACAAAAAGCATTCATCCTCTTTCCACGATGTCACAACTGGCAAGGTAGACACAAATATTGTGTGTAGACACCTACTGGCACTGAGTCTGGGAAAGTAGACTACTCAGGCCAGCTTCGTACAAGTAACTAAGAGTCTGGGAAAGTAGACTACTCAGGCCAGCTATCGTACAAGTAACTAAGAGTCTGGGAAAGTAGACTAGTCAGGTCAGCTTCTTGTACAAGTAATTAAGAGTCTGGGAAAGTAGACTAGTCAGGTCAGCTTCTTGTACAAGTAACTAAGAGTCTGGGAAAGTAGACTAGTCAGGCCAGCTTCGTACAAGTAACTAAGAGTCTGGGAAAGTAGACTAGTCAGGTCAGCTTCATACAAGTAACTAAGAGTCTGGGAAAGTAGACTAGTCAGGTCAGCTTCATACAAGTAACTAAGTGTCTGGGAAAGTAGACTAGTCAGGTCAGCTTCTTGTACAAGTAACTAAGAGTCTGGGAAAGTAGACTAGTCAGGTCAGCTTCTTGTACAAGTAACTAAGAGTCTGGGAATGTAGACTAGTAAGGTCAGGTTCATACAAGTAACTAAGAGTCTGGGAAAGTAGACTAGTCAGGTCAGCTTCTTGTACAAGTAACTAAGAGTCTGGGAAAGTAGACTAGTCAGGTCAGCTTCTTGTACAAGTAACTAAGAGTCTAGGATAGTAGACTAGTCAGGTCAGCTTCTTGTAGAAGTAACTAAGAGTCTGGGATAGTAGACTAGTTAGGTCAGCTTCTTGTAGAAGTAACTAAGAGTCTGGGATAGTAGACTAGTCAGGTCAGCTTCGTACAAGTAACTAACCCATTTAATATACCAATGTAAACCCGGACTGAGATATAGTTCTAAATTCAAAAATAATTGTTTGTTTTGTTTGTGTTGCTAATGGAAAATAATACATTCGATGCATTTTCTTACTTAAATTTATATTTATTAAAATTATAACTCTCTTTCTAGACTAATATAGCGTCAACCACGTATAGGTGGCACGGTGGTATTTGTTTGAATTCCTAAGAACTGTTTTATTTTTAGCACCATGTCTTACTACCCGTTTGGGCTATACGCCTATATACTAATTACGCTAATGGTTTTAGGTGTTAGGAAGGTAATGTTAGAATAAGTGTACCCACATTTGTGTGGAAAATCATTTTGTAAAAATCCACTCTCAGTACACCCAGCCTGAATTCGAACCTTGATCTCCCTGTCATAGGCAGTCTAGTCTACTGTGAGAGTAGTGCCTTAGACCATGCTGCTACCAAAGCTGGTTAAGAATTATTAAAATCATTTTAAAGTTTTATAATCCTTTAAGTAATTACTTATGTTGTTGAATTAATGACAAATCAATTTATAATCTCTGGCTTCCCGTATTACTACCCCTCAGGCGTATCTACGTATTTACATTAATGGTATGGAGTGGAGGGAAACTAAGCGTACCCGCATTTGCGTGAGAGGAGATGGGAATACCGTTTATGAAAAAAACACCCCGCTACAGCCTGCCAAGATTCGAACTGCACCCTCCTTCATCACCGACAAACCTGCGTGGGTATGAAATAATTATTGGTATTTAGGGACAGATGTTTGAGTATTTAATGATGTATTAGCAGCTTCAATATCCGAATGGTCTAAGACGTCACTTTCGTGCTAGACTGGCTTGCTGATGGACTGATAGATTGAGGTTCAAATCCTGGTCGAGTGTATTGAGGGTGTTTTCCCCCCAAAATGGTTTTTCACTTTCTACACGTGAATACGGGTACATTTGCTATAAATTCAATCATTATCATCCCTGGCACGTCAACGTTATTAGTACATGAGCGCATAATCAAAACAGACGTGCTGACATCATAATCAGTGATGTAAACTCTTGTTCCCTTATCTAGAGAATGTGGTGCCCAACTGGCCTGTAAGCTAGGCCTACTCAAACAACATAAATTAGTGATGTAAACTCTTGTTTCCTTATCTAGAGAATGTGGTGCCCAACTGGCCTGTAAGCTAGGCCTACTCAAACAACATCAATTATATTCCATGCACTCACCGTCTTTCAACATCATGGTGATCCCTTATTCATATCTCACAATCATTGACACATGCCATTCGGACCAAGGTGTTAACAATATCACAATAATACCGTAGTCTATAGGCTTCAGAAGGTACAGTCCGTTTGGGCTGGATCCGACCGTTGGTACTCCCCCCACACCCCTTATGAGCTTGTAACGTAACTTATTTAGCCTCATTAAAAAAATAATCTATTTGAGGTATTTAACGCGAGCTTTCTGAACCAACTGAATATATCAGCACACGACTTATAAACTATCATAAATTTAGAACAGACACAACAACCAGCCCCCCGGCCGTTAATTCTTCCCTGTGAAAGGGGAAACACACATTTCACCGAATTACAAATTTTTCGGCCATACTGGGAATCGAACCCAGAGTGATAGCTATGGTAGGAGTGTAGAGTGACAACTAGGGTAGGAGTGTAGAGTGACAGCTAGGGTAGGAGTGTAGAGTGACAACTAGGGTAGGAGTGTAGAGTGACATCTAGAGTAGGAGTGTAGAGTGACAGCTAGGGTAGGAGTGTAGAGTGACAACTAGGGTAGGAGTGTAGAGTGACATCTAGAGTAGGAGTGTAGAGTGACATCTAGGGTAGGAGAGTAGAGTGACAACTAGGGTAGGAGTGTAGAGTGACAACTAGGTTAGGAGAGTAGAGTGACAACTAGGGTAGGAGTGTAGAGTGACAGCTAGGGTAGGAGTGTAGAGTTACAAATAGGTTAGGAGAGTAGAGTGACAACTAGGATAGGAGAGTAGAGTGACAACTAGGGTACGAGTGTAGAGTGACAACTAGAGTAGGAGTGTAGAGTGACAACTAGGGTAGGAGAGTAGAGTGACAACTAGGGTAGGAGTGTAGAGTGACATCTAGGGTAGGAGTGTAGAGTGACAGCTAGGGTAGGATTGTAGAGTGACAACTAGGGTAGGAGTGTAGAGTGACATCTAGGGTAGGAGTGTAGAGTGACATCTAGGGTAGGAGTGTAGAGTGACAGCTAGGGTAGGAGTGTAGAGTGACAGCTAGGGTAGGAGTGTAGAGTGACATCTAGGGTAGGAGTGTAGAGTGACAGCTAGGGTAGGAGTGTAGAGTGACAGCTAGCAGAAGTTTTTTTTATCACCAAGTCTTACTAGCAGTTCGGGTTAGATACTTAAGTACTAATTACGCTAATTGGTTAGAGATGAGGGAGGTTTAATTTAGAGAAAGTATACTCATGTTTGCGTGGAGAGAGAGTGGGGAAACCAATTAGGAAAAAACACGCTAGGTACACCCACCCGGGATCGAAACACAATCTTCTCCTCATCGGCAGTCTAGTCTATTGTGAGAGTAGCGCCTTAGACCGTGCGGCCACTGAAGTGGATTTCAGTTTGATTTATTCTGCATAAAGTGACAGTGCTAAATACGTTTATGATAAGTAAATATATTTTTTTGGTAGTATATAATCCTGTGTATCGTACATAGAAAAAGAGAGAAATATTTATATTTACTTCCACCAATTTTACTACCCAGCCAGACCATCAGCATATTTTAAAAAAATATAAAAAATGTACCTTAATTTACGTGAAGAAGGGGTGGAAAACGTTTTTTTTAAAAACCACCTCAGTACAGCTGATTGCGATTCGAACCCCGAACTCTCCATCACCATTAAACCAGACTAGATGTGACTGACGCCTTATCCTGCGTTGCTAATAAATTGGATTAAAACTCTTCAATCTGTTCATTTCCACCCTCACTATAATATCACCCCCCCTACAATATCACCTCCCCTACAATATCACCTTCACTACAATATCACCCTTACTACAATATCACACCCACTACAATATCACCCCCACTACAATATCACCTCCACTACAATATCACCCCCACTACCCCCACTACAATATAACCTTCACTACAATATCACCTCCCCTACAATATCACCCCCACTACAATATAATCCTACTAAAATATCACCTCCACTACAATATCACCCCCATTACAATATCACCTCCACTACAATATCACACTCACTACAATATCACCCCCACTACCCCCACTACAATATCACCTCCACTACAATATCACCTTCACTACAATATCACCTCCCCTACATTATCACTCCCACTACAATATAACCCCACTAAAATATCACCTCCACTAAAATATCACCTCCCCTACATTATCACTCCCACTACAATATAACCCCACTAAAATATCACCTTCACTACAATATCACCTCCCCTACATTATCACTCCCACTACAATATAACCCCACTAAAATATCACCTCCACTAAAATATCACCTCCCCTACATTATCACTCCCACTACAATATAACCCCACTAAAATATCACCTTCACTACAATATCACCTCCCCTACATTATCACTCCCACTACAATATAACCCCACTAAAATATCACCTCCACTAAAATATCACCTCCCCTACATTATCACTCCCACTACAATATAACCCCACTAAAATATCACCTTCACTACAATATCACCTCCCCTACATTATCACTCCCACTACAATATAACCCCACTAAAATATCACCTCCACTAAAATATCACCTCCCCTACATTATCACTCCCACTACAATATAACCCCACTAAAATATCACCTTCACTACAATATCACCTCCCCTACATTATCACTCCCACTACAATATAACCCCACTAAAATATCACCTCCACTAAAATATCACCTCCCCTACATTATCACTCCCACTACAATATAACCCCACTAAAATATCACCTTCACTACAATATCACCTCCCCTACATTATCACTCCCACTACAATATAACCCCACTAAAATATCACCTCCACTAAAATATCACCTCCCCTACATTATCACTCCCACTACAATATAACCCCACTAAAATATCACCTTCACTACAATATCACCTCCCCTACATTATCACTCCCACTACAATATAACCCCACTAAAATATCACCTCCACTAAAATATCACCTCCACTAAAATATCACCTCCACTACAATATCACCTCCCTTGCAATATCACCCCCACTACAATATCACCTCCCACGCACATTATGCCTACGGCGTCCTGCATGGTTGAGGCGTTACTCTCGTGTTAAACTAAACTGCCGAAGACAAGAAGGTTGGGGCTCGAATCCCGGTTGGGTGGTCCCGAGGGTGTTTTTTTCTAAACTGTTTTTCACACTTTCTTTCTTTACACCAATGCGGATACACTTCCTCCAAATTCAACCTTCCTCATTCCTGACACAGTAGCGTAGCTAGTAACATGCGTACATCCCGAACGGATGTGGTGCTTTATGGAGGTTGCCTTCCTGTGACGTCACGGTAAGTCAAGATATTATTATTTACCATGAAAATGTAGCTACGCTTTATTCAGTGAACTATAAAGATTAAAACATTAAAAAAACACCATAAATTCTTAAATAATTCTAGAGATAGTTTAATATTGTCACAATTTTTTTTCTATTTATAAATAATTTTTGTGATTAAAAAATCGTCCACAATTCAGGTTATTTAGTTTGTTCACGAAAACGTCCAATAGGGATCTTCCAACCAGGATGTAGATTAAAAAGGTCCGTGTTAGCATTTGTTTATCTATGGAAGGAAACAAGAGAGAGCTAATTTTTTTCATCTAAGTCGATGTTGTCCAGGTAGTGAGACAGTGTATATATCCGTCAACGGAAGAGGGGAATTATTATTAGTAGATAAACAAGAGCCCTCACTGCTCATTTACTTCCCTCTCTTTCTATTTAGTACATGGCGTCTAAGCGTGACAGTGCTTAAAGTGCCTAGGTGCGCCAAGCTAGGATGCATAGTACTTAGAGTGCCTAGGTGCTCCAAGCTAGGATGCATAGTACTTAAAGTGCCTAGGTGCTCCAAGCTAGGATGCATAGTACTTAAAGTGCCTAGCTGCTTCAATCTAGGATGCATAGTACTTAGAGTGCCTAGCTGCTTCAAGCTAGGATGCATAGTACTTAGAGTGCCTAGCTGCTTCAAGCTAGGATGCATAGTACTTAGAGTGCCTAGGTGCTCCAAGCTAGGATGCATAGTACTTAAAGTACCTAGGTGCTCCAAGCTAGGATTCATAGTACTTAAAGTGCCTAGCTGCTTCAAGCTAGGATGCATAGTACATAGAGTGCCTAGGTTCTCCAAGCTAGGATACATAGTACTTAGAGTGCCTAGCTGCTCCAAGCTAGGATGCATAGTACTTGGAGTGCCTAGCTGCTCCAAGCTAGGATGCATAGTACTTGGAGTGCCTAGGTGCTCCAAACTAGGATGCATAGTACTTAAAGTGCCTAGGTGCTCCAAGCTAGGATGCATAGTACTTGGAGTGCCTAGGTGCTCCAAGCTAGGATGCATAGTACTTAAAGTGCCTAGGTGCTCCAAGCTAGGATGTATAGTACATAGAGTGCCTAGGTGCTCCAAGCTAGGATGCAACCCACTTAGCTAAATAGCTTTGAAATCAACAAGTAGGCAACGCCATTAAAGAAATCATAACCTTTCGCAACTCCCTACGCTATAGGGTCGCGTCCAACCAACACCAGCGGGACATTTTTCTTTGGGCAGTCAAACATAGAAGAAAAAGAAGAAGAAGATAAGAGCACGTTTGTCCCTGACGCAAGAAAAGTGCCGGCCGAATCCAACCACCCATGATGGACTGTACCTCAGCTGGAAATGCCGCTCTTACCGGCGCCGTGTCAACTCCGGAGGGGTGTAGTGACTACATTTTGCCAGGGAGTGTCCGTGTCGGGATTCGAGTACTGACCGTTCTGTATCGACGAGATTATGCCGATCTTTCCCGCCACCCGGCCACCCACCGGCATTTCTCTCGCTGGGTTCTTCTTGGCACTCTCTCTCTCTCTATCTCTGCCCTACAATCTGACACTCTCTTTCTCTCTCAATAGGGCCCTTCTTCTCAAACCTCTTGGTGCTCTGGAACACAGACACGAGGAGCAACTTAAGTTTATTCTGAGGAATCTGTTTATTCTACAATATATCATACACTTATATACTACATACCACAAAGACATGGATACATTTTATACAATCCGGAGACTTCCAGGATATATTTTATATAGCCCGGAGACCTCCAGGATGTATTTTATATAGCCCGGAGACCTCCAGGATATATTTTATACAGCCCGGATAGCTCCAGGATATATTTTATACAGCCCGGAGACCTCCAGGATATATTTTATACAGCTCGGAAGACCTCCAGGATATATTTTATACAACCCGGAGACCTCCAGGATATATTTTATATAGCCCGGATACCTCCAATATATATTTTATACAGCCCGGATAGCTCCATGATATATTTTATGCAGCCCGGAGACCACCAAGATATATTTTATACAGCCCGTAGACTTCCAGGATGTATTTTATACAGCCCGGATAGCTCCAGGATATATTTTATACAGCCCGGAGACCTCCAGGATATATTTTATACAGCTCGGAAGACCTCCAGGATATATTTTATACAGCTCGGAGACCTCCAGGATATATTTTATATAGCTCGGAGACCTCCAGGATATATTTTATATAGCCCGGAGACCTCCAGGATATATTTTATACAACCCGGAGACCTCCAGGATATATTTTATATAGACCTAAGACCTCCAGGATATATTTTATATAGCCCGGAGACCTCCAGGATATATTTTATACAGCTCGGAGACCTCCAGGATATATTTTATACAGACCGGATGCCTCCAGGATATATTTTATGCAGCCCGGAGACTTCCATGATGTATTTTATACAGCCCGGAGACCTCCAGGATTGTTTACCTCTCCCGGAACATCATGTTGGAGGTGTAGTGACGCAAGACCTGAAATCTGTCACTGTCCTACGTCACCCGCTCTTTTACATAATTTTTATTTAACATCGCGTTTTAATATATGTTCAGGTTGTACACATTAAGTACTAATTATTAATGAGGGATGAGGAAGGTTGAATTTAGAGGAAGCGGATCCACATTTGCGTGGAGGGAGAGCGGAAAACCACTAAGAAAAATCCACCCTAAGTACATCCATCCGGGATTTGAACCCCGAAATTCCTCATCATTGGCAGTTTAGTCTATTGCGAGAGTAATGCCTTAGACCATGCGGCCACCGAAGCAGGTTTTACATAAATACCCCACGAATATCACTTATCTCAAGATGGGAGTGTAGGGGACGCGAGAAAAGCTCAGTGTTTTTGCAGTTTTTATAGCAAATTAATTTTTCGGTCAAAATAAATCAATGAGTATCAATGTTTGGTTTAATTTTATTCACCTGGTGATATCAACAGTTGTTGAATATCTGCCGTGAGCATAGCAGCCTTAGATGATAAACTTTTTAAATAGAGAGAAAAGATTGTCAATAAATTCCAGGACACCTTTGACAGATATTCAACAACTGTTGATATCACCACGTGGAGAAAATTAAACCAAACATTGATACTGGAGCAATATTTTATTTATTTTTGGTCAGATAAAGGTTTTGACATAAAAACTACAATCTCACTGGCCCTTTTTTCGAGTCCCCTTCCTCCTCATCTAATACAGCTCGAACCGGATGTTGGGACGTGATGCGGTTTTATGAAATTACACTTTATGAAACATTAGAATTGGGACCAATGGAACAGTTTTAACATAATTTAAATTAACACAACCAAAATGAGAGATAAATATTTCTATATTAAAAAAAAATATTCACTGTTGCCAAATGAAGAATGCAGAAAACTAAACTATTATGAATTATTTGTTTCGAGCGTTATTTTGTATCTAAATTTCCCAGTTAGTCAGCCATGAGATTTATGTGTTTCAATATTTTTGATTATTTCGATTCAGAGGAGGGGAGGAGGAATCACCTCGATCTATCACTCTCC
>CABFWB010000197.1:408042-419561 GCA_902151455.1 Timema bartmani
GGGGTTCAATCCTCGGTCCCGGCACAGATTTATCTGATTGCCGAAAACCCTTCCTTCACTTCTGACAAGACGGGTATTAATCACAACTTGTGAATTTGTGGAATGTCAGGCCTCCACCGTGGCTCGGATCCCACGTTAAACTGTAGGTCCTCCATTTCATCTCACAATCACCCTACCATTACACATTAGCGTAAGTGCGTAAAACCCGAATGGGTAGTAAGACGTGGTGCTAATAGTAATAATAATAATATTTTACCAATCAGGCCAGTACTTGGTATTTAAGGTTTTTATAAGTTTCCTAAGAGGTATTTTTGGAACTAGATATCTTACCCTAAAACCAAGGGTACAAGATGGATACAAGTGATATAATTATTTCTTTTATAGAAATCCGCTCTAACGATTTTAATTTAACTTTGGATCAGAGCATTGTTTAACAATACAAACAAAATGTCTATTCGTTTTTTCCCATTAAAATTAATTTACATAAGCTTAAACTTCCAATTTTGATCATATTTATGCAATTGTTTCAGAAATAACTTATCGTTGTTAAGTTTTAGTACATACTATTAAAAATAAAAAGCTTTTATTTTAAATGTACTTTTATAAAACCAATTATTTCTAAGATATGAGCAAATACAACATATATAAATATATATTTCAATTTCAAAGGGCTACATAGTATATATATATATATAATGGAGTACTTTGAAATTGAAATGGATTGTTATGCACTTAAGAGATATTCCTCTATTCTCAATAGAGGGCAGTTTCTCCTAAATGGTTTTTAGGGTAAAATTGTACATAGGGGCGTAAAACTCGAACGGATAGTAGGCCTAAGACTTTTTAAGGAGAGAATTTATCATTAAAAATATGAGTATTAAAATAGTGTTTTAAAGTTTCATAGCTAAAATAATAATAATAATAATAATAATAATAATAATAACAATCATTATTATTATTATTTCAGTTTCCTTTATTATAGTGCTGGCCAACAGTCGTAAGACCTATAACAGGCCAGAACTGAAAAGTACACAAGTACCTTACAAATACATATATTTACATGAGAAAATATGATAAACAAAAATAGCTAAATAATGTTATATACTGATGAATAGTTACGAAAAAATAGTAAATAATAATGATAAGAATCAAAATTATTAGTAAGAATAAATAAAGAGTGGTTAAAAGCAGTAACAATATGCAAAAAATAAATCAGAATATTGTAAATTTAAATATTACAGGGAGAACCTCTATATGGTAAATTATTGATATGGGAGTTCCTTAAATAACTCTCTGAGCTGAACTTTTATTTTATGATAGAAGTCAAATTCGACAAATCTAGAATTGGCGCTATGGATACAACGACCTATAGGGCTCATCTTATAAGAGCTATTGAGAAAAAATAATTTTGGATTACGAGAAGCCCAAGAAGGGATTTGAACGCCTACATGATCAAGGGCAAGTTTGCAAAAAATTTTGCTATTGAAAATATTAAAAACAAAAAGGGCATCACAATAAAGTCTACGTGAGAAGAGAGTTTGGAGCCCTAAGAGGTTTCGAATTCTGTCATAATCATAATAAATCTGGGTGGTAAAGAATTTATCATAGCACGCAGCGACAAATTTTCTTTGAACGTTTTCCAACCTAAGAGAGTCAGTTAAGGTAATGGAATTCCAAGCAACAGTAGCATATTCTAACTTAGATCTAACCAGGGCGTAGTACAAACATAAAAAAACAGTCAACTTTCTTAAATGATGAAGTGATAAATTTAAAAAGTCCAAGTAATTTCAATGATTGGGAAATGACATGGTCAACATGATAGTGGAAATAAAGTTTGTTATCCAGGAGAACACGAAGATCATTAATATAAAGGGTGCGAACTATGTTTTCATTGCCCAATTTATAAGTAAAAAAGAAAGGATTAGTTTCCTAGTAAAAGATATAGATTTGGTCTTAGATTTATTAATAGACATTACATTTTTAAAAGACCATTGTAGAATACCATTTACATAATTTTGTAAATCTAAACATTCTGCAATTGATTTGATAATTTTAAATAACTTTACATCATAAGCAAAGAGTAAATAACTAGATGAGTTCAAATATTCACCAATGTCATGTGGTATACCGCAGGGGGCTAAACATGTTTTTGAGGTGTGTGAATCAATTTTAATAGTAAATGATCTTTCTGCAAATAACTGCTGAACCAATTTACATATGAGTGAGAAAGGCCAAAATTACCAAGCTAAGAGAGAATACTATGCTGACATAAGTAAAATGCCTTACTTTTGTCAAAATAAATAGCATCAACCTGACCTTGGCCAGAGACTTGAGGGGCAACATGCCCGAGAAATTCTACTAAATTAGTGACAGTAGATTTATTTTTTATAAAGCCATGTTGATTATCTGAAAGTTTATTTTTAAGGTGGTGGAAAGTATGCTCCTGTATGATTTTCTCGAATACTTTGGAGAAAGTGTTTAAGAGAGAAATTGTTCTATAATTACAAGCATTTGTTTTTGACACTTTTTTTATGAATAGGTATGACAACAGATTGTTATTACATGAAAGAGGAAAAGTTTCATTTGACAGGCTAGTGTTAAAGATATAAGCTAATAAAGGGCTGAAAATGCTGGCACAGCATTTAACAATAAAACTTGGAATTCCATCTGTCCCGGCACATCTAGAAGAACTCATTTTTTTTATAGCATTAGCAACATCCAAGCGTGGTATGGATACAAGGGCGCACTACTTTCAATAACAGGGAAGGGTAAGACAGGAAAGGCTGAATTATAGACGGAATGAAAGTAGGTCCCAAACTCATTAGCAATTAATAAAGGATCCGCTATAATCTTGCCATTAATTTCTAGGTTAGACGGGGAAACTTTATTCACACGATTATTTTTAACAAATTTCCAAAATACCTGGGGTTTGCATTTAATTCTATTTTCTATTGAGTTCATCCAATTGGCTCTGTCTATAATCAAAGTAGTCTTAACTAATTTTTGAAAGTGAGAAAAATGTGAATAGAATACACTATTATTTTTCAGTTTAAACTTTAAAAAAAGTTTTTTCCCTAATATAGTATTTAAGAGTAGAAGAAAACCAATTCGGAAATTTGGATGAATTAAGAATAGTAATTTGAGGAATATGCGTTTTGATTTTCCTTTGGACTAAATTGGTAAAATTATCTACAGACAAATTAACATCCTAAGTAGAATAAACACAAGACCAATCAGCAGTGGCCAGGTCATTGTGAAGATTAAGGTAATCACCACGTGCATAGTCAATATATGTATTAGGGGTGTCATTAATTTTAGTAGCAATAGGTACATCAAGTGAAATCAATAAGGGCGGATGAGCTAAACCAATAATATTCACTAGTGTTTGAGAGCTATGAGTTACTAAGGGGTGGTGAAAATAAGCAAAAACAGGGTCAAGGAGGTTAGTGTCATCATCAACTTCATAAAGTTGTTCTAATCCTATTATGTTAGTCGAAGCAAGAAGTTGAGTAGCTTTTAATTTAATGTAGACATGCGAAATGCTCTGAGCATGATGACATTTCCAATCAATTTTGGAGCAGTTAAAATCACCTAATAGTATTATTCAATCGGGATAGTTAGCCAAAGCACCTTCAAGAAATGTAAAGTAATTATTAAATGCTTCGACTGTTATTTAGGGAGCAAGATATATGTTCCTAATTAACAGTTTTTGGTGATCAATTGTTGGGATCTCAATCCAGACACATTCCATCTTATTGTCTAGGTCAGTTCTCCTGACCACACCAGAAAGAGAATCAATGACAGAGATGAGAGCTTTGGTTCGTAGACCACGAACATTTTTATAGTATAATAGCATATCACTATTATTCACTGGGGGCTGGGTTGGAAGGTATCCTCCAGACCTCCATCGATGGTCACGAGTGGGGTTCGAATTGAATCCTCTTAAGAGCCAAGGTCAGATGCAACAGCAGCGTTTACAGGGGCAGACACACTGGGGGACTCATCACAGATTATCTGCTCTGACAGCAACTTCCCATGGTAAGGTGGAATGAGACAGCCAGATGGCCAAATATCACCATTGTTTATCATGGGAAAATAATTTTCTTTGACAGAAATATGGTAGGAGGAATATGAGTTAAATTTAGTTTTCAATTTTTAACAGACAAGGTGGTCAAGATTGAGTTCTTTAGTCAAATAAGATGGAATGGCCAGGGAAGATACTTCAGGAGAAAAATGAGTAACGAATAAAGATTAAAAAAAACAAAACTTTGTTCACTGTTTGTAGGTCGGTGGCTGTCTTACTACCAGTCAGCAACATAATAATAATAATAATAATGGATTAAATAGCCAAGCTATTATATTTGTTAAGTACGGTTATAGCCACATATAAATATCAGATTGTTTAGATTGAAAAATGACACCTGGACACGGGAATCGAACCCAATTTAAAAAATCTGATATTTATATAAGCTATGGCAGTTGCTAACAAATATAATAGATTTATTATTTAATCCATCATAGTATGTGTATTCGCACAATATTGTTGTTGTACTACCGGCAGCATAAAGACCTCACGAGTCGAAGGTAGTTGTGTTATCTGATAGCTCATGATCACTCATATGTAGCTCACGGTTTCCACATGTCCATCACAGACTCTGCCTTAAAATATGAGTGAAGAATAACCCTAGGCATGGAATAATTCCTGGGTAGCTCAGTGGTTAGAGCATTGGTGGACTAAGGCAAAGGCCCCGGGTTCAACTCCCATGTCCAGTTGTCATTTTTAAATTTAAAGAATATAATAATTATTGTTTTATATAAAAAAATGCTAGGCATGATTTAAAAAATATATTTCTTCTCACTCTCTTCTTTTAGATCTTCCCTCAAAAACTCCCGCGGCACACCGATGTGTCACGGAACACAGTTTGAAAAACGCTGCCCCACATCATTTGACCACCGAAGCGGCTAAGCCATGAATCAAACCCGTGACTGACTGTGAGTTTAATGTTTCGAGACGTCGAGACTAATAGATACGGCCGGCGAGCCTGCTACAACCCTCCCCCTTTCGCAAGGGTGTAAGAAACCAAGCGCCACTTACGGTAATGGCTCTGGAAACAAGACTCTCCCTCCCCCATTTCACCCCCTACACCCTCCTTCCCACCCTCTTCGACCTTTTCATACTCTTCCACCCTCGTTCATCAACATTCGACGTGCGCTCTACATTGGATGAGACTTTTAGATGAATGAACTATACCGCTTCACGCGTGTGAAACAACTCGGCCAGGTGAGGCTCCGAAGCTGGGATTATTCTCATTACGTCGGTCAGCACCAGGGCATTTATATAGATCTACGTGCTTTGTAATAGTTACGCCAATGTGTAGGACATGATGAAGGTTGAAATTAGAGGAAGTGTACTCTCATTTGTGTGGAGGGAGGGTGGGAAACAGCTGAGGAAAAAACCACCCTCAGTACACCCAAACGGGATTTCAAGCCCGATTTCTCATTCATCCATAGTCTATTGCAAGAGTGACACCTTATATCAGGGGTATTCAACCTGCGGACCAAGGGCCACTTGTGACCCGCCAGCTCATGAAAAATATGAAATTATTTCAAGAGAGAAATAATGGCAAATACAGATTTATATTATACATATTTAGATAATAAAATAAATGTGTATTTAAGTTATTTTATAAACTATTTTTGCTTTATACGTGAATAAAAATATCACGTTCTTATACAAATGTTTCTTGAACCTTTAAATTACTACTCTAGTAGACAAAGGAGAGAGTTACTATTTCGGGAGTGTTCGAACATAGTCGGGGGTGTTCGGACATAGCCGGAAGTGTTCGGACATAATCGGGAATGTTCGGACATAATCGGGAATGTTCGGACATAGTCGGGAGTGTTCGAACATAGTCGGGAGTGTTCAAACATAGTCGGAATTGTTCGGACATAGTCGGGAGTGTTCGGACATAGCCGGGAGTGTTCGGACATAATCGGGAGTGTTCGGACATAGCCGGGAATTTTCGAACAAAGTCGGGAATGTTCGAACATAGTCGGGATTGTTTGGAAATAGTCGGGAGTGTTCGGACATATTCGGGAATGTTCGAACAATGTTGGGAGTGTTCGGACATAGCCGGGAATGTTCGAACAAAGTCGGGAGTGTTCGGACATAGCCGGGATTGTTCGAACATAGTCGAGAGTGTTCGGACATAGCCGGGATTGTTCGAACATATACGGGAGAGTTCGGACATAACCGGGATTGTTCGAACATAGTCGGGAGTGTTCGAGCATAGTCGAGAGTGTTCGAACATAGCCGGGATTGTTCGAACATAGTAGGGAGTGTTCGGGCATAGCCGGGAGTGTTCAGACATAGTCGGGAGGGTTCGGACATAGTCGGGATTGTTCGAACATAGTAGTGAGTGTTTGGGCATAGCCGGGATTGTTCGAACATAGTCGGGAGTGTTCGGACATAGCCGGGATTGTTCGAACATATACGAGAGAGTTCGGACATAGCCGGGATTGTTCGAACATAGTCGGGATTGTTCGAACATAGTAGTGAGTGTTTGGGCATAGCCGGGATTGTTCGAACATAGTCGGGAGTGTTCGAACATAGCCGGGATTGTTCGAACATAGTCGGGAGAGTTTGGACATAGTCGGGAGTGTTCGAACATAGTAGGGAGTATTCTGAAAATTGAAAAATGACACCTGGACATGGCAATCGAACCCGGGACCTTTGGATTACTACGCCAATGCTATAACCACTGAGATATCCAGGATTCGTCCCGTGCCCAGGGTCATTCTTAACTCATATTTTAAGGCAGAGCCTATGATGGACGTGCGGAAATCATCGGCTACAAGTATGTGATTATATTAATATCACGAGATATCACGAGCTATCAGATAACGCAGCCATCTTCGACTCGGTAGTTGGCTTATTGCAGCCATTTGTACAATTATTATAACTAACTGTACGAGATTACATATATTAAGAATCAAATAGCCAAAGCTATTATTTATGCTTTTAGTGAGGATTACTCCATCTAGATATCATATTAATACAATCACACACTTGCAGCAGACGATTTCCACACGTCCATCATAGGCTCTGCCTTAAAATATGAGTTAAGAATGACCCTGGGCACGGGACGAATCCTGGATAGCTAAGTGGTTAGAGCATTGGCGTACTAAGCCAAAGGTCCCGGGTTTGATTCCCGTGTCCAGGTGTCATTTTTCAATTTTCAGAATATGATATCTAGATGGAATAATCCTCACTAAAAGCATATATAATAGCTTTGGCTATTTTATTCTTAATAGTAGGGAGTACTTGAACATAGGAGTTTTCGCGTTAACTCATCAACGCTGAGACATTAGGGATGGCAAAAGAAAATTAATATATAAGGTGTTCAAACCTAATATTGTCAGTATAATATACTAATAGTGTTTTACTCCCCCTTAAATAGTTTCGCACTCAACCTCCACACAAATGTGTGCAAACGTCCTCTATATTCTATAGACCTCCTTTCTACGTCACCATGAATGTAAATGTGATGATAGCCCGAATGGTTAGTAAGAGTGGTGCAAAAAATAATGATGCAAAATTTGACAGATTGACAGCAGAAAAGGTTTGCGATACATTTATGTTACCCATCTATGTAAGGATAAAAAAAAAGGGTTGAAACGTTTTTCAATTTAGATTATTTTCAAAATTCACTATCGGCAACTTCAAAGCAAGCAGATTAACCATCCCTTGGGATTGCTACCCTTTGTTATGGGATCACAGCTTGCTCTCTTGAAGAAGGGGGTAAATTATAGGTGAGCAACTAGAAAAAGAAGCTAAAAATGGGAAGCTGATAGAAAACTTTCATGGTTCAAATAATTACAAAATCTGCTTGTTGAATATTACTTGATTATGTCTGAGCTCGATAAATTATTGGATTAAACTTGAGCTTTTTTTCCACTATACATCCGTTATTCATTTTAAAAATTGATCCTTCTGCATATTTTTACAAACAAAATATATTTGAGAAATTGAGTGATTTTCAAAGATGATTTTTTAAAAATATTTTTTGACCTCACTTGACAAATTTGCAATCAATCACTATTTTAATAGTAAAATTATATATAAATATCCCTGAGCAACCAGCAATTTTTTTAACTAACCTATTATTTTTCTAATAGTTTTTTCAATTTGTTTTGTAGGTTAAATAAATATTTGTAATCGACATTGACCATATTACTTTGTTTATAATTTTATATCCGCAATATTTTCATCGTGAGTTTAAAACAACTCTATATAGTAAAAACAGTGTTTCTCTACACTATTTATTGATTTATCAAACGGGCACTTTCTGAACCGAATGATTATATTAGCACACGAGAATTTCTATGAGTGAGAGCGAAAGGTCCTACCAATTTTGCTGGGAAAGGTATTTTCACATATCTTCCAGGGTTCTTGTACAAACCACAATTAACAAGAGACAGCTTTACATCACCTCGGAAGGAAGTCGTGCTACGGATTTTTATCGTTCAATAAAAATCCTTCGATTCCGGTTGGGTTTAAACCCACATACATTGGGTCCTAAGAGAGACCTTTACTCCAAGACCACCAAGGCCAACTTCTCTATATAGTGAGATTTGATTCAACTTTTCATTTTAATATTTAAAAAATAAAGACTGATTTTAAATGCCCCACACTCATTAGTGTAATACAATATTACTTATTAAATTACATTTAAATATATTAGTTGAGTTTTTTAAAACAATAAATGAAAAAAAATATACCATAGGTTGTTAGTAAACGTAATTTTACTTATTTTCTTTAAATGTAACCGTTCATGTTTTTTTAAAACTCATAGATATCTAAATTCCAACCTCTTCTGCATAGTCAATCCACTTTGCTTTTAGTACGTCTGGTACATAGCGAATAAAGCCAAAAATCTGCACTTTTTGATTGGAATATGCCACTTTATGTAGTCATGTGTGATGTGAAAAGAGACCTTTTCAGATAGGGAGCCACTTTAAAATCCACGCAGGACACCAAAATGGCGGCCATTTAAGCCCACCATTTGAGTTTTCTTAATTCGATTGTATCTCAGCTTCTAATATTCCGATTTAAGTTTTTTTTTGTTTGAAAGCTCTTGCTAAGAAGAAACCAATTTGTTATCATATATTTATCCCTAAGCCTTCAGGTTTCTCCACAATTTAAGAATTTATGAAAATTTCACTTTCCTCACAAATTTAATTGCTAACTATCTTTTTTATTGTCCACAGTATCTCTTTATAGTTGATATAAAAAAGAAAGAGCATTATTTTATCTTTCCATTGATACCAAGAAAATCTGTTTTAATAAACTACTTCTTGAGAAATTACTGGTTAAATGAAACTAGACTTTGGTTTTTAATATTTTGTTTATTTTACTATTACAATAAGATAGTAGCCTAAATGTTTACATAAATGTTAGAATAATAGGAATACTCCTGCAAATTAACTTATTCTTAACAGCTTAAATGTCTCTAAATCAAGTTATCCTCTTTCTCATCTTCTGATTCATACCTGGAACAAAGTGATTATTTTCATAATATAAACTCTTAAAAAGTTAACAAGTAAAGATAATATTAGTTTATCTAAAATATTTTTGACGCCTGGTATTTGAAAAAGAGTCTACATAGAGAAGACGTTGGATGCAAATATAAATATAATGATCTTGAAAGTGATGGAATTATGGAAATTTAAAAACTCTCAATCAAGCACATGCCTTTTATTGTATTTATTGCCGCATTTTCAACCTCCAGTGCAGTTCGTGCAAAGTAGCGTGCATGGAACCTTAGCCTTTGAACAGGATAATCGTATACGGCATTCAGAGCAACTGCACTTAACCAATTTTCTACAAGCTGCCCAAATAGAGGGCAGAGAAAACAGACTGGTACCCACTTCCCTGAAGCTCTGGTCCATCTCCATCCTTCTGATCCTGGAATGTTGTCCATCACTGAGCATGCACGACCCCAGACTTGTCCTGCCTGATATGCTAAATGGAGACAATGCTGCCTTAATACCTCTCTAGTTGGGGGCAAACTTGATAGATTGCGATTTTTTAAAGTAAAGAAAAACTTTCTAACATGATTGACTGAGAAGTCTTCTCCATCTTTGTATTAAAGCAAAACAGTAAACTTCTCCAGAACTTGAAAAGTCTCATCAGAAATATACTCTTTTGGTAGTGATATAGCTTGGAAGGCTTCCGTAGCTTCAGAAAATGATTTCCAGACATTCCAGGCAGTATGTTTCCCTTGCATGGCAAATGATGAAGTTACATCTGATCCTGTAAATGCATGGAATCCTCTCAAGACAGCAGCCTTATCTTCACCTGTACTTTCAAACATGGCATTAATGCACATGTACCTCTGAGACCTCCCAGCTCCATTGATAATCCACATATTCTGAAGACCAGCAACTTTGAGAATGGGGAAAAAAGGGGTTGCCAGAACAACTACATCGTTATCTTCTGTGCAAGTAATGATTTTTTTGCTCCACGCTCAACACTATCTTTAGCATGTAGGGAAATCCTGTCATCTGCTTCTTCCTGTTATCTGTATTTGACTCTATACAATCAAAGTTTTTCCCAATTGAGATGAACGAATGATGCTATCAATCTCAGTAATGATGTGAACCCAATCAAACTTCAAAAGTGCATGCTCTCTAAGTAACTTGAAAAGTTTGGTTTTATTCTGATCGCAGCAGAGGAAGTTATTCCAATTTTGTGCTAATATATTTCCTTGCGTTACTTGGCGATGAAGACCAAAGCCTTTCTTCTCTCTCAAAAATTTTTTCAGGAAAGTTTTTGATTAAATATCCCAAGAAATATGTATTCTTTTTGCATGAAACCTTTCAGCATCATACAAAATCCTGTTTTTGAATTCTGTACCACAGTATTCTCCAAATGTCCGTGACGTTTTGGGTGGAAGAGCATGTACTAGTGTAGCTCCATCGTAAATTATTGTGTCACAGAATTCTTCAAACTGTACCGGATCAATGGATTCTTCCAGGATTTTAAGTAGCTGAGATTTCTGACACGATCGCAGAACACCATTTGAGGAAAGAGAAGGTGGAGCACTGGTGTTTTCATTTTCAAGAAACTTGTTCAGATCTAAGTCTCGGTTTTAACTTACAATGAAAGCCCTAGAGAAAAGCTCAACATCATTTCTCAAGTTAGAAATTATTGGGGAAGATTTTTTTGTGCAAAATCAAAGAACTTGGTCTCATGTTTCTGCAATGGAGCAAATACACTCACTTATGCTTCCTTACTCAAACGTTCTTTCACATAGATGTTGTACAGTTGTAAGGCTTTTTCTTCAGCACCTAATAGAGCTTTAACTCGCTCTTTATCCATTATAGCCGTAGTGTACCAAACCACAAGATCACAGGAGTTTAGCTCAAAAGGATTTACGAATTCAAGAAAGCTTCCTTTTAATGCATGTTTTTGGTCTTGAAACTTGTTCTGGTAAGCAGTATACTGTTCATGGTGA
>CABFWB010000198.1:3614-35681 GCA_902151455.1 Timema bartmani
GGGGGGGGATTTGGTGGGCCCATCCCCCAAATGACGAAGGCTAGAAATTTTTTAAATTAAAATTCAGTTCTAGAAGCTATCTGAAGTGTTTTTTTATGGCAACACAACCCCCTAACTGCCAGAGGCTAGGACAAATTTTAATTATTAAACAGCTCTAGAAGCTCTCTGAAGTGCTTTTTATGGTAACATAACCCCCTAACTGCTGGAGGCGAGGAAAAAAATATATATTTAAACACCTCTAGATGCTCTCTAAAGTGTTTTTTATAGTAGCATAACCCCCCTAACTGCCGAGGGCTAGGGCAAATTCCAGATATTAAACAGCTCTATAAGTTATCTAAAGTGTTTTTAATTGCAAAATAACCCCCTAACCACTGAAATTTAGCAATTCTAAATATTAAACACCTCTAGAAGTTATCTGAAATGTTTTTTTTATGGTAACACAGCACCCTAATTTGTACTTGTACATTAATTTTGATATTGTTTGAACCATAATATAGCGATATATATTTTGTTCATAAAATTTCAGGGGGTGGGGGGTTGAACCCCGAACCCCTCCCTGACTACGGCCTTGATTCAAATGTATTTCGATTAATACAAAATATCCAGAGAGGTAGCTACTAAGAAATATACGACGGGCTTTCACCTGAGCGTAGTTTCCATTTTTGTTTTGAGAATAACTATTAAGTAATTTAAGTTACCTGCAAAAATATAATTTTATATATAAGAGAATGGTTTGTATAAATTTAAAGTTAACATCCATTTTGAAACAAACCAACATCTTTAAAAAAAAAAGATGTATCTATAAAGTACATTTACTAAACTCACTTCCATCAAACACTTTTTGTTTCAAAACAAGTATAATCAGTTTTACCTTTGTTTGAAATAAAAGAAAATCTCTATTCAATTTGTTTATGGTGAAACAACTTTTATCACTTCTGCTCGTGTGTAACTAAACATGGCTGAAAACTATGACATGTGCTACCAACAAATTACACACAAGTTTACGTGACAGTTACTGGCTCTGGTCATTCACACGATAATAGCTTTTATTTTTATTTGAGGTATTTAATGTGCACTTTTTAAATCGACTGATTATATCAGCACACGACTTTTAACTAACCTTAATCTATAATGGGCACCCTCAGAACCCGATGTTCGTGGACTCAAGCCCAGCCGGGGTCAACGCATTTTTCTTGGGTGATAAAAATCCGTAGCACAACTTCCTTCGGAAGGGAAGTAAAGCTTTCGGTCTCATGTCGTGTGCTGATTTAATCAATCTGTTCAAAAAGTGCAAGTTAAATACCTAAAATAAATACTATAACAGAAAACACCTTCTGAGGCCGAATGGTCCAAGGCGCTACTCTCGCAATAGATTAGACTGCCGATGATTGGGAGTTCGAGGATCGATCCCTTTCGGTGTTCTGAAGGTGGTTTTTCCCATATGGTTTTCCACTTTATCTCCACGAAAATTCGGATACACTTTCTCTAAATTCAACCTTCTTCATCCCTAAAAAAATCAACATAATTAGTACATAATATACATATAGCCAAAACGGGTAGTAAGACGCGGTGCTAAAAAAAAATAAGCCCAACACCAGCTGTTAGTTCATCCCCGTGAAAGGGGGAACTCGCATTTCACAAATATGGACTTAATGAGCTGAGGCGTCGGAATAGGTAATAGTCTACTAATTAAGTGGTGAGTCATGTAGGACAGCAGTGGCCGTGTGTATGGGCCATTAGAGGACGATGTTTTTGAGTCGGCCAATACTCATTCTCAGCTCCCAGGTAACAAATGACGAACACGCGTCGGCCAGCAGACTGTCACGTGTCTTTTGAGATTGTTCCGATGTCTTATCGAGTCACGTGGAAGATGACCGACTTGAAAGAGTTCCAGCCACGTGCGACTGTGGCGAAATTGGGAATTTACTTTTGGGGAGAAGGGGGAGTTAGTATAAAATCTTGTACTGTATAAAAATTATTTATGTAAACTTTTTTTCCAAATAGGAAATTTAGGGGTATTAAAAATGTGTTTAACGGTATCACCTTTGAATATTGAGTCATAAGACTGGTCTTAAAATTTAGTTTATTAATTCAAAACATCTAGAGTGTTATATATTATATATTTATACTGAGCTGTTGGTGGTATAACTATCGTCCGTTGCCGGGTTAAGTGGTAAAGCAGAACACTTTCAAAAGATATGCACTATTTTTACACTGAAAAGTAGCAAACTTACCCTGACGGATTACACTATGGTGCACCTTATAAGGTAGAGCCATAGTGTAATTGGTCAAAGTAAGACTTCTAGCTTTCAGGATATCCAGAGTGTAATTTTTTTTATCGCCGTGTCTTAATCTCTGTTCAGCTTGTATGCATATATGAATATTACAATAATGGAATAGGGTGGGTGAAATTGGAATTTTAGGAAGAGGTGTGCCCAAATGTGTGTGGAGAGAGTGAAAAGTCATTTATAAAGAAATACCCTCAGTAGATCTGACTGGGATTTGAACCCATATATCCTCTCTCTGTCATCAGTAGTCTACTAACATGGTGAGTGATGCCTTAGACCAGGGATGGAGAACTTTATAGGTGTTCAGTGCGACCTTTTTACACATATTTTAAAATTAATTTTGTATCACCATTGTTTGAAAACTTTTAATTCTCCAATGTCGTGTATTTTAGTTAATTAAAATAAAAACTCGTTATATTTTAATACATAATATTAGAAAAAACCAACCCCTTATCAATTTATTTACCTATGATTGGTGGGGTGCACTATTATATTTTGGAAAATGTATTGTTCATGAGATGCGCAGCGGCCTTATGAGGAATCTGTGAAGTGACATTTGGCCTTCCAATACCAAAGTTTACTCACCCCTACCTTAGACCATTCTACAAGTTACACTTTATTAACACAACCCAGGAATTTGAGCCATTAATCCCTGTCATCAGTTAGTTTCATATGTGTAGATAGACAGACAGACAGCTCTAGATCAGCAGGTGAGATCTCTAGCAAGACCAGATAAAACCAGTTTCATATTGAAAAACTATAGCAGTCTGACTAAAGAGACCAAAAATATAGATACAACCACCAATTAAGTGCTTATTTTATTTTATTTTATTTATATTGACAATGTTATACTCTCACAGTAAGGACTTTTGGGTGTATTTAACCAAACTTTTATTTCTCCACTAATTGATCACACTAGAGCAGGGGTCAGCATTAAGTCGACCTCGCAGCAATTTTCAGCCATGTTATAGCTTATAAAATAGGGCCATAGTGTAATCAGTCAAGGTAAGACTGCTACCTTCCTGGGTGAACAGAGTGTACATTTTATGTATTTTATATATAGGCAGGGACATAGGTATTGGAGGGAATATTGAATTTAAGGAGTAAATACAAGATGTATATAAAAAAAGAATTAAAGGTAAATTAGAAAAACAAAGGGTGATCACAGGACCTTTGATAAATGTAAAAGTCGATCGGGGCCCAGAAAGATAGCCAACCCTTGCACTATAGTGTAGGCGTTAAATTTTGAGAGCGATTGGATCATTAATAATAATTCTCATCAATGTTTAGCGCTAGTTTACTTAAGAGAAGTTGTCCACTTTATAAAGAAAAAATTGTAAACAACAACAATATTTACATTATCAGTAATATTATGGTATGCGCAAATAAACACTTTATAAATTAAAAAAAAAAGTTTATCAGATTTGTTGTGTTGCAAAAAGTCATACAAAACTATTTTGATAACATTAAGTACAAAGGTTAGTGATGCTATCATAAACGCATTATAAGAAGTAATATTAATAGGGCTTTCATCTTTAAGGTCGACCTTGGTGGTCTTGGGGTAAAGTGCTTGCCTCAGCACCCGATGTCCATGGGTTCAAACCCAGCCATGGTAAACAAATTTTTCTTGAGCTATCCGTAGCACAACTTTCTTCGGAAGGAAAGTGAAGCCATTGTCCCCATGTCAAATGTGGCATGTAAAAAAAGCCCTCGAAGATATGCGAAAATAACTTTCCCAGTAAAATTTGTTGGCCCTTTCGCTCTCGCTTATATAAATTCCCGTGTGCTGATATAATCAGTCAGTTCAGAAAGTAAACGTTAAATACCTCAAATAAATAAATAAAACTAAATAAACGATTTATGCAAGTCAATTTTCTTATGGGAAAATATAAATAAGTCTGGAAATGCTACAAAATATAGATAGTCACAAAAATGAAATGATCTAAACAGTTTATTAAGATATGGTTCTAAAAAAAATTAATTAACCAATGAAGAAAAGTAATATGTGTAGCTAAATGTCAGTTACATTGGAATATTACTATATTATTGTTATTTTATAGGTATTGATTATATCTATCAAAAGTGACAGTTTCAGGTTACATGACTTGTTCTATGAATATATTCAAATTGTTTTTGTATATTATAATAAGCATCAAATAAGTTCCTCCTTACCAAATAAGACTGTACAATTATTTTATTGTAATGTATTACCACAGCTTTTCCTTCATTTTAAATTACCTTAAAAAATGTCTGTTACCAAAGATCACTCATCACCGATATTCACCAAAATAATGAGTAATAATTAGAGATGTGACACTAGAATCCTATGGTATTCGAGAGATTCTAGATCCGTAGAAATCTCAAAAAAAGTATCTTGGATACAATAATTATGAAGACATTGATTTGAAATCACAATTTGAAGCAGTTGTTATAAGCAATTAAATAGACATGTGAAATTGGTAACATAGAAAAATCACAAAAAAAATTACAAAATTGTATTAATATAATAATTCATTCAAAATAGGTTATTTTTAATTTTTGTAACGAAAATGACATGACAAATATAGTAGCGCTTGTCAGTGGTGCCAAGCCTTAAACAACTTTTTTTAAATTCAATTTTAAATGTTTGCACTTTTTGTATATTTTTTAAGGATTCAAGGATTCAAATTCAAGATTTGATAGAAAATTAAATACTCGTATTCAAAACATAGAGGATTCAACTCATTTCTAGTAATAATAGTAATAAGGGTTTAAAAAAGAAGCCTAATTGGTGATGTTTTATATCTCCATCTTAAGATCAGAGATGGTCCCATTTTAAAAGGAAGAGACCCGCCTCAGTAGCGTAGTCAGCTAACGCGCAAGTCGTGTTGAGCTCAACTGCCAAAGACGGGGAGATCAAGGTTCGAATCTCGGTCGGGTGAACTGGGGGGGTTCCTAAATGGTTTTCCACTCTCCCTCCACGCAAATGTGGGTTCACTTCATCTATATTTAACCTTGCCAATTACTAACCCATTAGCGTAAAGAGTACTTAAGCGTATAACCCAAATGGGTAGTAAGATGCAATGCTAAATAAAAATAAAAGGAAGAGTATCTGACAGTGAGAAAAGTTACTAGATCTACTTTCAAGTATTCATATGTCAAGTCATGTGATCTGCAGCTGTCACGTTTGATAAATATTATCAATACCTATAAAATAACACTAATAATAATTTAGTAAAATGAAATCAATGTTAACAAATGAAAAGAATGAATTTTCTAAAATCTCTTCCTACCAAAATCCTTCCATACACTTTTTTTATTTTTACCTTGCACGATTTCACTATAGGGCCATGGTGTAATCCATCAAGGTAATGCTTTCAGGGTAAATGGAGTGTATGTAAACTTTGAAAACACAAGTTAATTTAACTAAGGACTTGTGAGCTTGTAGCAGACCCCAAGAGCCATATGGTTGAAGAGATGAGCTGTTGACGCAACAAAATTCAAAGTTACGTCCTCTCAACAGTTTATCTAGCCTCCTTGTGCAACTGGACACAAGATCACTTGGCAGGTTATCAAAAACAGGCCCCCCCCTAGATTAATAGAAAGATTGAGAGCAGTGGCGCATCAATTGTTTGCACATGACTGAGGGGAAGTAGAGCTGAGATAGGTACAGAGTGTAAAATATCTTGGCAGGGTGTTAAGGGTGATTGAGGTCAAAGGTGGAAGTAGAGAAGATTTAATAAGAAGAAAGCAGCAGGGAGAGGTGTTCTATAGGTGTGTAAGAGACCAGCTTCAGAGAAGAGAAGTGTAAGAAAGTGTTGCAAAATGTGTACGTTTTACACATGGTCACATACGCAGAAGAAACATGGACATTGAATATAAGAAAGACTTGGAAAGTAAAAGCCAATGGAATGAAGTTTGTAAGGAGAAAAAAGATTAGGAATGAAGTAATCTGGGAAATAATGGGAGTACATGAGAAAGTAGAGAAACCAAGGGTGGGATGGTATGGGAATGTAATTAGGATATAAAAGGATTGAATACCAAAGAGAATGATAAGAGATGAAGTGTGTAGGGAAAATACCACAAGGGTGACCAAGAAAGAGACGAGAGGAGCAAATAGCAATTGTGCAAGTGAGAGGAGATGAATGGAATTGATTAAAGGAAGAAAAATGGTGGAAGGTTAGAGGAAGAAAAATGATGGAAGGTTAGAGGAAGAAAAATGGTGGAAGGTTAGAGGAAGATGGAGGCATTTTACTAAATTGACCTGGCCACAGTGTATCCTAGAGAAACAAAGGTTACCATCCTTTACCATTCATTTCGTAATGCACTTTGTTACCACCCATCCCTCAGATTAATCCCCCAAACAAATCTGGGAAACACATCATCCAGTATTTTAGAAAAAATCTTTTTTTTTAGCAATACGACTTACTACCTGTTCGGTTTATATGCTTAAGTACTAAGTATGCTAATGGGTTAGGAAGTGGGAAGGTTGCGTTTTAGAGGAAGTGAATCTGCATTTGCATGGAGGGAGAGTGGAAAACCTTTTAGGGAAACCCCCCCCCCCAATTCACCTGACCAAGATTCGAACCTCGATCTCCCCGTCCTCGGCAGTCTATTTCAACACAAAACTAGCGCGTTAGCTAACTATGCCAACGAGACGGGTAACAACAATATTAAAATGACACCATGAGCTAGTCCGCCACCCTTGAACGCATAGGCTTCCCAGGTAAAAATAATTAATGGACAAAAATTTGGACCCAAATTTATTCCCGCCTTCAAACTGACCTTAATGGGCTCATCCAATCTAACAAGATTTTGAGGCAGATACACTTCTGAAAGTGTACGACTGCTGTTTGACATTTCATCATAGAACATAGCACACAAACAGGGTTGCCACAAAATCTAAGAAATATAATTCCCTGACTAAAACCCAAATTTATTTTTATAAACATATTTAAACAAATTCATAATATTCAATTAATTATGAGTAGGTCTAAGTATTTTTTTAAATGATATCAAAAATAGATATACTCAACTAAGATAAAAACTGTTTGAATAGGATGCCATTAAGACATTTTACCTATACAGACAAATATACCACTTTCATCTAACGGACAACGAAATTCCCTGACATTCCCCCTATTTTCTTGGCATCTGTAAATTTCCCAACTTATCCATAATGGTCATGCACCCCCACCACCCCTCTTACAAAGCAAGGGCAATGTTTAGCTCACCGTTGAGTGCCTCCAGTATTTGATGAGCTCTATGATGTCGGTGCTAGGCGCATAGAGCAGGTAGTCTCGCCACTCATCGAAACTGATGTTGAGACTGCCATCTTGGTCCATCCTGGAGACACACACAGCATTGTACAAACACCGGCATTATGGGTAGTGTGCCTGGTCCACGAGTCATGAGGCCTAGGCTCAGATCTAATTGGACCTTTTTGTCCGAGAGACAGGAGTTTGACCATAGACAGAGTGCACTGGCAATGATTTATTTCCATGTGTGGTTTCCTGTCCTTGTTCGATGGATCAATTTCCTTAAAATTCACAAATCTCGTCCTGTTTCTTCTTATGTTAGTGTGAATCATTGGTGATGGTAAAATATATAAAAAATATATATATAAAGCCATCACATTAGATTGCATCAGTAAAAAAAATCAAAAAGTTGTTAGTTAAACTTTTTTTGCACTATGTTTTATTATCTGTTCTAGATACAAATACAGTAAAACCTTGGATTGCGAGCATAATTCGTTTCGTAAACGTGTTCTTAATACAAAGCACTCGTATATCAAAGTGAATTTCCCCCATAAGAAATAATGGAAACTCAGATGATTCGTCCCACAACCCAAAAATATTTAATTTAATAATGATTAATATCTTTTTTATTTTCGTTATTTAAATGTAACTGTACTGTAATCAAATTTATTAATTAAATTTAATGGTGGCTGGTGTGAGGTGGACGAGAGAGATGAGAGGAGGAGGTGTGTTATTGTTTAGGACGACTTTCACTGTCACTAACGGAATCACTGCTATATGTTGGATCACTGGAATATTTTTCTTTTTGTGCGACTTTAACAAAGAACCTATCCAATGAAACTGCTCATATTGCAAGATATCGCTCGTTTATCAAGTTAAAATTTATTGAAAATTTTGCTCGTCTTACAAAACACTCGCAGACCAAGTTACTCGCAATCCAAGGTTTTACTGTATGTGTTAACTTCACTAATGTGTTAGAGATGAAGGTCAACTGAGGACATGTATCTGCATTTTCATGGAGGGAGAGTGGAAAATTACTGTGGGGAAAAAACACCATCAGTACATCTGATCAGGATTGGAACTCCAGTCTCCCTGTCATCAGCAATCTAGTCTAGTGTGAGAGTGAAGCCTTTGACCATATGGCCATCGAAGCAGGTTTTTAAATAATTGAAATACAGTCTTAGAAGAGCTATAATGGGTAACATTCAATGAAACCATTACTAAATATGTTCAAAATTCACAAGTTTAGCTGCATATTGACATAAATTCTTATCAAGGTAGCTCTAAACAGGGTTTTCTAAACTTTTACTAGCATTTGATGTTTAATGTGTGGGCAAACAATTGTTTACTCATTGAAAATATGTACACATTTAATTCTATGAGCTGGTCCCGAAATGTCAACATCCCAGGATGATGTAGTTTGAGTTAGCTGAGGCTACCTCTAATTCATGCCCGAACAAACGCAGTATGTACATACAATTTATATCATTAGAAGCAACAACAAATGTGTGGCTTGTATTATTTTTTTAGTAGAGATATAAGCGGAGTGATATATTACAACACAAACATAGGTAGCTATAAATAAAACTTAACTATGAGCCTGGCATTAGCACACTCTCTTTGCGGAATATTTTTAAAAAATATGCCGTAATTTGTGTGGTGTCGTGAAGTGGGGTAAATAGCAGATCGGTGATCCTTTATGTAAACGAATGTATTAACTACTCTGGATAAGATAAATTACTCTTAGTGCTTTAAATAGCTGAAAGAAAGTTCTTACAATGAGTTCAGCTTTGTAAGCATGTGCTTTACTTAGTTTAGTCTATATTTTTAATTGGACTGGGACACATTAACATTAAATAAGTGTTCTTCCCAGAAAATTTTGCCAACCGGGTGGTGGCCTTATTAAGCTGGGGGAAAAGGGGATGCGAAAAAAGGTCAGTGTGTTTGCCGTTTTTATATCAAAATAGTTTTTGGTCAAATTCCAGAAGAAACGGGTTTAATTTTCTTCACATGGTGATGTCAACAAATAGTGAATATTAGTCAAGGATGTCATGGAATTTAATGACAACTTTTTTCTCTTGATTTAAAAAGTTTGTTATCTAATGCCGCTATGTTCATGACATATTCAACAACTGTTGATATCTGCGAAGAAAATTAAACTATGTTTGTACTGAAGCACTATTCTATTTATTTTGGCCAAAAAAAGCTTTGCTACAAAACCTGCAAAAACATGATCTTTTCTCGCAAAGTTTGTATACGTTTATATGGAACCCCCCTGAATCCCTACCCCCTTTGTGGGGATATCAATGATTTAGTATGTATAATCCATTCACGGTAGGAATTACTCTCTGAAAGGTCTTTTTTCATACCAATATTCTACTATATAATAGCTTTCTGGTAGGGAAGAAGACCTTTCAGAAAACAATTCCTACGGTGAACAGAATATATGTGAAGAAAACTACAAAACATGTGAATTTAAAAAAACACAATAAAGAAAAAAGTATTCAGACTAATTATATAAAGCATTATTTTATTCGTGCAAATTCATCATTGGACATGAACAGTTTTTTTAATAAGTTTTTAACAAGTTTTTTTAGGTCAGGTCTCATCTGTACTGGTGGGCATGCAGCCAAGCAGGGCTGAAGTTAGTAAAAAAGTAACAACTCTGACCCCGGCTGCAAAATAAAAACTTATAAAAAATTATAACAATATTTTATACTATTTTTTATTATTTAGGACTGATATTTGTAATTTGGATTGACACATTTTTTCAAACATAAATTCACAATGCCAATGATGCTTCCCATGAAGTAATCTGTACGATGCATTTTACTGCCGTCAATTTGTTATTACTATTAATATATGTTAGCCATTTTATGAAAGATTCTGAATCAAAGGCTTGGCGTACTGACTCCATGGCCTTGCAGACAAGGGATTCTGTCTCATTTTATCTTGTTTATTGATTATAGAGAGGTTGGAATTTTGAATCCTGACCATGTGGTCTTCTATGTTTTATTCATAAATAGAGTCCTACTCTCTCCTTGACACAAATGTGGGTACATTCTTATAAATCATACTTTCATAGTTCTTATTACATTTAGTGTAATTATGTTAATAGACATGTATCAAATGTGAAGCATAAAAACAAAACACTCCTTAGGAAACTAACTTTCATCCCAGTGAGGCCAAAATTTAGCTTTTAGGTAAAAAAATCGCAGTACATGAGTGATTAAGAGCTCACTCTTATTGCAAATCCAGATACTAATACACCAGTTTATGTCAAACACCCGTAAAAAATATATTGCGAGTGGAAATGTTCCATCATCTGAGTTGGTTAAACTCTTAATGACTTATCCAAGCACATAAGTCAGGGACACTGAGCAGAGATAATTCCACCAAATTTCCTGTTGTTATCTTCCGATAAAAGATTACCTAACTCAAGTTCAAGAAACAAATGCTCCAACGTCAGTATAAGAAAAGAAAATCTCTAAAATCCAACTATCACTTATAAAACAAGTGCACAGATCATCAAGTTATTAAATCATAGCACACATAATATAATGCTTCAAATCTAGCATTTTATTGCAGTAATAAAATATACTTTTTATTATATTTAGAAAAGTATATTTCAAAGATAATTTTAAAGATTTATTTTCACAAATGTGTTGGGTATGAATCCCAGCACTACATTTTTTTTTTCTGTGCAAATAATAGTTATCATTATTCAAACAAACAAAAATAACATCTTTGAAAGCATTCTTGAAATATTATTTTTCTTTTTTTAACCACCATTTCTTACTACCTGTTCGGATTATACGTATATATACTAATTACGCTAATTTGGTAAGGATGAGGAAGGTTAAATTTAAATGAAGTGTATCCGCATTTGTGTGGAGGGAGCATAGAAAACCATTTATTAAAAACCACCCTCAGTACACCCGATCTTCCAGTCTATTGCAAGAATGACACCTTAGAGTATTTGGCCAGCAAAGCAGGTAAAGTTTATTTTATCTCACTGCCTATTTGGAATATATACAATGTACATCTATTGATTAAATAAAACAGGATAAGGAAGTAAATTGTTAAGACATGCTCTAGCATTCCCATGAAGATAAATCACTCCCCAGTGCTGCTAGCCTGAATTCAAAACGTCCCCTCTTAAGTCAGAATATAGCAAGCTAAGAGATCTTATTTTTTTCCATTCACCATGTCTTACTACCTATCTGAGCCGTCTGCAGATTTACACTGATGGGATAGGAATGTGGTAGGTAAAGTTTAGGGAGAAATGTACCAACACTAACATGTAAAGAAAGCAGACAAAACATTTAAGAAGATCCACCCTCAGTGCACTCGACAGATATTCAAATCCCAACCTATCCAACAAAGCTTAACCACATCTAAATATCATATTCTTTAAATAGAAAAATTACACCTGGACAAGGGAATTGAACCTGAGACTTTTGGCTTAGTATGTCAACGCTCTTCAAAGGTGGCTGTGTTATCTGATAGCTCACAATATTAATTGAACGCCCATATGTAGTTGACAATTTGCACACATCCATCAGACTCTATGAGTGAAGAATGATCCTGTGGACAGGACAACTCGTGGATAGCTCAGTGGTAAAAGACTTGTCGTAATAAACCAAAGGTCCAGGGTTTGATTTTTTGTGTCTAAGTGTAATTTTTCAATTGAAAGAAGTGTCTTGTCGTGGAGTGTTGCAAGGGACGCAGGCCTTGTTAAAACTGTACCTGTGATATGTTCTCACCCATTTGGACCTTATTTGACCAATCATACATAGACTTTGCTCTGTATGCCTCACACGGGAATGTATTCATCTCGATGAGTGTTCTATTTAGGGGGGGGGAGAGGGGAGTGAACAATTCACAGCTACAGTTTAAACTAATGCGGCTTACCCTTACAACAGTTCACGACACGCTACTGATTGAAAGAATATAAGAAATAAAGACACAAAACACACAACACAGTCCATGCAAACACTACAAACTCTTGAAATTATTATCACACACAAGACTGTCATGCAAATGAGCTGCTCACCTAAGGGTCAGTAAACGCAAAATAGCAAAGGTTATCAGAGTTTTAAAAATTGCTTGCCAAAGGCTACAAACAAACAAAAGAAAATGTTACAAGAAAACCATTTTACAAACAAAGTGGGTCAGTTTTAATTTAACCAAAAAAGAAAAATGAATAAAATTATTAGGAACAAGCAAAGTAATATTTTACAGGTTATTGAGCTTTTTACACTTTCCTGACTGACCTTCACCACGACCTTCACTGCGTAAAATGACAATTTGGGTTACTAGGCGATTATATTGAAACAAGCTTAGCTGTGTTTTTTTAAGTTGTCCTTGGGCCAGAGTTTATTTAACCCCCCTGTCTCCAAATGTGCTTTTCCATTCTCTCTCCAAAATATACATACATTTCCTTAAACATCCACACTCATCCTCTTCCTTTTAAATAATGTAGAGACGGGTTAAAGCTCATTTTATAAGCTCTCACGAAGTAGCCTACTCCCTCACTTATTATAGTGGCGACAAGATTCTGAAATTGTCTGTTTCAGTCACATGCTCTCCCCAGTAGTCAAAGATTAATATTGTATGTGGAAGGTGTGTTATTTAATAAAACAATAATTACTATCTTATCTGAGCAGTGTGTACTTTACAAAAGAGTAAAAAGAGAATCTAAGGGCTTGGAACAATAATGTGCTATTCCCCAACTATATCCAATACAATTAATATTTGTGTTTGACCTCACATACAGATGCAAACATTTTTATGTTGATTTCTCTAAGTTCAAAGTTTGTATCAATTTAGGTAAAAAGTTAAATTATTCAGGCTTATAAATTTGGCCTATGGATGTTTGATTCTCTTTTTTACTTTCTTGGCACAGCGTCTAACTGCCCACTAGGGTTGTGGGCTAGTTACGCTAATGTGTTAAAGATGAGTAAGCTTGGAATTTAAAGTTAGCCTGTATTTGCATGGAAGAAGACTGGAAAACTATTTAGACTAAACTACTCTCAGTACACCCAAACAAGATTCAAGCCCTGATCTTTCCATCAACGGCAGTCTTGTCTATTGCAAGAGTGATGCCTTGAACCCGACATGGGAAACTCTGTCGCCAATCGTCATAAGGGACAAATTGGTCATAAGAGTTTGGCAAATATGAGTTTACCAGCTATCGCCGTAAAATAAACTTTTCTGGCCGTGTGTGCAGATTGTGATTTGATATTTCCTGCATGTCATTGAAAACATTCATCTTTCTGAACTGGTCAATGACTCCCCTTCCCAACACTTTGTTTCATAAGCCTTTAGTATGAGTCTAGACTAGGGATGAACAGGAAATACATTTTAACACGGGATGGTAGTGAGTCGACAAATTTGTCAAGATATTGGGAACAGGGAATAATAAAAATGACCCTTTAGAAATAATTTTAAATTAAAAAAATATTTTGATTATTGCTAAGATGTCTGTTTTCTCCCAGGTCTCACTCACTCACTCACTCACTCACTCACTCACTCACTCACTCACTCACTCACTCACTCACTCACTCACTCACACACACATACACACGCACATACACACGCACACGGTGTCTATTGAGTTGGACAAACCAAAATTAGTGACTTTTTGGTGACCTTTTATGACCACAAAATTTCTTCGGTAAGCGATTGAACATTATATAATGCATAAATAGGCATAATGCATTCACACGCAACATTAAACTTTAACTAGATGGCGAACGTTAACCTTGTCTTTGGTATCATGGTAAAAACAATCAGGCGGTTAGCGCATGGCATCATGGGTAGTGGGTAATTTGACATTCGACGAATTTGCCTTGTTACTATGCGCGGGAAATTCAAACAATATTTTCGTGACTTTTGACTAAAATATTGAATATTCGTGACTTTTCAGGGACTTTCGTGAGTTTTTTCTTCTTCTTTTTTTTTCCCGATTATTAACTTTTTCGTGACTTTGGTGACTTTCCTGATCCAGTAGACACCCTGACACACTAATCAAATATTCAGCCAATGTTTCTGCAACTTGTTAGACAAAAGGATTGTCATATATTTCATTAAATTGTCTAACATTTTTAGTCTGAATAATGTTCTTCATTGGTGTATGAGGCAGATACAACCAAGGCTGTGGAGTTAGCTGGAAGCAATTTTGGGTAGAGTCGGAGTCGGTAAAAATGTACAGACTCTAGCTTTAAAATATAGCTTTAAAATAAAATCTTATATTACAATATATGATAAATATATCATTTTAAATTTAAAAGTTTTTATTCTTTAGAAAAAATGTTTGTAATTTTGATTTACATATTTATTTAAATATACATTCACAATGTCAAAGAAGCTTCCCATAAAGTAATCTGTATTGGAGTATTTTAATGCAGTAAATTTGTTATTATTTAGGGCCGGACTACCAGATAAATATTGCTATCGGGAGGTTAAAGTTAGCGACCAGATAAAGGTTTATCAGCCACTTTAATGTTTTACACGTATTATGAACTGAATTTATCTGCCAGAGAGCTATCTGTAGGATAAATATATTTTTATGCAAAAAACACAAGGTTGGTATTGTTTATACTGGTGTGACTGCCAAAATGTGGGCAATAGTTGGGTACAACGTTTACAAAATTTCATTTATTGTACTCAGATTTTGATAATTTGTTCTTGTATAAATATAACTCTACAAATATTGTCAGTTTATATAAAAGTGGGAATTAAATGTTCTAACTTTATATATAGTTAGAACCTGGTCCTGTGCTTACTAAACACATGAATCAAGATTTTAACCTAAAAACAGATTTTGATAGGAGAAACCTCATGAAAAACAACGCATCACTATGGCAACACCAATTTTAACTTTCAGATAAAAGTTATCAGGTACTTAAACCTTCTGATAAAAATGTGATGGATAAATACATTTTATATGGCAGATAAATGCTATCTGGCGGTCATAAGACACACTTTTAACTTATCGACCAGATAAAAATATTTAACAGCCAAATTAATATCTATCCAGGAGTCATAAGGACCGGCCCTAATTAATATCTAATTAATATATTTTGTATTTTAGCCATTTATGAAGGAGTGAAAGTCAGACATTAGAAAAATAGAGGAATCAAAGTTGAAGGCTTGGTGTACAGACTCCACAGCCCTGGTTGTAACAGAGGGGTCGAAGTGTACACGTTTTTTTAAAAAGGCTTGTTCAAACTGTGTGTGTTGTTTTAATGTTGGATTGAGAAACCTAATTTCTCATTGTTTACATGGTGTGGCCAATTTCACTTTCCATTTGAAAAATGTGTTATCCACCTCTGCCTTAGGCCATTCAACCAACGAAACGAGTATTAATCAATTTTTTAAAACCTTAAATATTAATAGATCAGTATTACAATTTTGTCTCATATCATATTATTAGCCCAAGCCCTACAATAGTGATGAATGACAGTAATAAAGAACTTTGATGATAAGTAATTATTCATAGGTATAGTCAGACCGCCAAACAAAAACCCTATTTTTTTAAACATGTCTTACTAGCCATTCGGATTACACTTATATATTAATCACCCCAATGTGCTATGAATGAGGAAGGTTGAGTAGAAAGTGAATCTGTATTTACAGGGAGAAACCACCCTCAGTACACCCGACCGGGATCACCCTGATCTCCCTGTAATCGGCAGTCTAGTCTAATGCAAGAGTAGCGCCTTTAACCATGCGGCCACCAAAGCGGGTAAGAGCCTATTATACAATGATTACAAATAACTTTAAGTTCACATGAACGCGCTCCTAGTTATTAAATGGAAGCCATCAGAATGCAGTTAACTCAACTTTAAAGGCAGATACACACAGAATGCTATGCTGTGCTGTGCTGTGCTGTGCTAAAACTTTGTCAGTTTGATTTCACACTCATGGCTAAGCTAAGCAATGGTCTCTCTTTTCCCTCTCGAATTCAGCAGTGTTTTTTNTTTTTACTTGTTCAATTAAAGCTTCCATTTTAATATAAGAACATTTATTTACTGTAACACCTAAATAGAATATTACTTAGGGTGATTGGCCCTTTTCATTTGGCGTGGAAATGCAGAGCCATGGGAACAAACGGTTATCTTCAAGAAGTTGTATTGTTTTGCAATTTTCTTTTCGGATACTGTTTGTTCAAGAATAGAAGCATGTTGATTAAGATATACTTTTTATATACACACCACCTCTATGATTTTAACAGTGATCAAACATCGATAAAATTGAAAGTTTTCAATAGAAAACTGCTGGCTTCATAACAATAAATAAGAAAAAGTAACAATTAATAAACATTGAAAAATTATCTCAGAAGGGGTGTTGAAAACATTAACATAAAAATTTCACTTGTTCTCGAGAAAAAATTATATTTCCAAACGTATGATTATCCCGCAAGACCTGTCCAATAGCTAGCGCCATCTACTGTTTCCATGATCCATCAGTTCTTGTTGGCGCGGAAGGATACTTTGGTTGGTTGTGAAGCCACGCCATACCTTTCAACCTCCCGCCCACCATCCCACAAAATAGGTTTTAGACTTGCACTCGACAGGGCCAAGGGCCTTAAATACACATAAAACAAAATGAAAACAAAACTTCAACACTTCTTTAGTTATTTTCACCAAATCAGCATTGCATCTGTTCAACACGGAGCCCAAGCTGTGTTATGGGCATGCGCAACTTAAGATGACTTAAGATGGGAGATGGAAAAATTGCCCTGCCGGCAATAGGAAAAAACCTAGCGCGGCGTAGCAAGGCTTAGCTTAGCTTTCTGTGTGAACCAACACATTTAAATATATGGTCCGCTATTTTTCTAAAGAGTTAGCAGAGCAAATCATTAGCTTAGCGTTCTGTTCTGTGTGTACTGGCCTTAAGAGGTGTCTAGGGTATTTCTCTTTACGTAAACATTAAGTGAAGGGTACCCTGTGTTTCTACAAGCTAATCGTGTTGTAAGCAACAACTATTTAGTACTTCATTATTTGCAGATTTGGTATGCAGATGACTTCTTTAGTATAATTAGTTAGCAGTTCACAAGAAATTAATAACAAACCATCATATTACTGTAAGTTTTTTTTTTATGTTTTTGGCAGCGCAGCCTGTTTGAGTTAAACACCTATGCATTAATTATACTAATGTGTTAGGGATTAGAACTTAGGTTGAATTTATAGGAAGTGTACCCACATTTTTGTGAATGGAAAGTGGAAAACCATTTAAGAAAAACCAACTATCTTACCCGCCTCGGTGGCGTAGTTGGCTAACGCGCTAGTCGTGTTGAGCTCGACTGCCGAGGACGGGGAGATCGAGGTTCGAATCTCGGTCGGGTGAACTGGGGGTGGTTTTTCCTAAATGGTTTTCCACTATCCCTCCACGCAAATGCGGGTTCACTTCCCAACCTTCAACCTTCCCAATTCCTATTCCATTAACGTAATTAGTACTTAAGCGTATAACCCGAACGGGTAGTAAGACGCGGTGCTAAATAATAATAATAATAATAATAATAATAATAATAATAATAATAATAATAATAATAATAATAATAAAAACTATCTTTACATCCAACCAGGATTGAACCCCAATCTCCCTGTCTTGATAGTCTAGTCCAATGGGAGAGTAGTGCCCAAGATCATGCAGCCACCGTAGTGGGTGTCATATTAAGTAAGCACTAGGCATGTAAAAAATAAATGTATAATTAACTACATCACATGCCTTATGTTTACCGGCATTAAAACAATACCATTTTGTAGCACTAATTGCCTACAGAGTCTGGTGGCTGATCCTTGTACTAATAATAAAAGTCCCAAATGTCTTCTAATTCAGATCCTTTCTAGCCCTGGCAACTCATTAAATGCAAAGATGCAAGTGCACTGCTTATAATTTCATATAAAATCATATTTTGTATTATTTTATTTAAATAATAGCACTTTCTAATGAATTAGTTTTATTATAGACTAGCAGAGGTACCTGACATTGCTTAAAACAAACCGGACAAAAAAACTAAATTAAAAAAATATTTAATCAAAATTGTAAAATTCCGGCTTAGAGGTGCATAGACAAATAATAATATTTCCAGACACTCCATCTCCAGGTTAAAATGATTGCACTCCTTTTGGCAGCTTCAGTCCTTCAACACTAGGATCGCAGTTAAACCCCCCTAAAGTTGAGAGTCTGTTTCTTACTTGTCTGTGCACAGGGGAAACTAATTTTTAAATCTCAGACCTTTTCGTGCACAATTCTCATGACAAACTATTTGTTTTTTTATTAATACAGAATGTATCGCTTGCAGTGCATTGTGGTATGATGTTATTGATGTTGTTATATCAGCTATACTTGCAAACCATTCTCTTTACTATTTAACTTGAGATCTAGCTCTTTATTGTTGACCTAGCTAGCAAGTTTTAAAGTGTCCCTTTAGCATGAGGCCTGCTGCACAATTCCATAGAGAACTTTGTGATTTGTTTTTGAATGATGAGTTTAACTTAGTATTGCTACTAAGCCACTATCATTTTAACGTGCAATTGTTTCTTAGTCCTCACAAAATTAATTATGTACGAACATGAATAAATGTAAATAGTTGTTATTGAGCTTATGATCATTTTTAAAATGCTTTTATTTCATATAAAATAAATTATGTGCTAAATATTTTGTTAAAACTCTTTACAGACTTAAACTCTAAAGCAATCGAGAGGTTTACAAGATTTAAGAAAGAAGAGTGGAATTTTATATTTAAAATAGCTCAAGATTTTAAATTTATTATTTTGCACTATTTTTTTCTAGACATAAAAAATATGAACTCAAGATGGGTGTTTTGTAAATTATTTTTCAATGTAGGCTTATTAATTTTGTGTTAGTTTTACTTTAAGGTATTTAATAATTTGTGTTTTATTTTATTAAGTTGCAAAGTTACTGAAGTAAAATGTTAGCACAAATAAAATGATTGAACATAGCCTAATATAAGTGTTTAGAGTATTTTAATTTGTGAACCACCTGTTTTTTTATATAAGCCGCCACTGCAAGAATGAGTATGGCCTAAGTGGGGTTCATGATCCCAACAACATGTTCCTCTCTCAAAGCAGTTTCAGAATAAAGAACATAAAACATAGCCCAGTCCCCTCTTAATCTACACACCCACCAAAAATGTTAGGCTTTTCCTTCATCATGTCACTAACTTACGGAATAACCCCATTTAATTAGTGATATAGAGTAAGAATAAGGAATGTAAAATTTAGCAAAAATATACTCCCATTTGCAAGGAAGGAGTGGAAAACCCTTTAAAGAGGGGAAAAAACATTAGTGGATCTACACCCGGCCGGGATTTGAAGCCTGACCTGTCAATGGAAGACCAGATTAGAAGAGTCTTAATATTTATCTGACATGGGATGTGTTCTGTAGACCTTAATGGAGACTATGTGATAGACTCAGGGAGGTGCCCACAAATGTCCCAAAATCCTGTTTGTATAAGTGAAATGTTGAGCCCCAGTGATCTGTGGGAGGCTTCCATCTAGTCCCCCATAGAATGTGTCACTCATACCGCTACAGTCCATTCTTCAAATGAAGAGCCTTTTAGAGCAGATGACTTGATGTATGAGTATGTGAAGGTAGATCTAGTAACTTATCTAGATGTCAAAGAAGACACTTAATATGAAAATTGAACTGTAGAAATTCTAGTTCAAGTGAATTTGATATTGTTTCATTTAGTTTACATTTACCAAACCTTTTCTTTAGGGTATATTTTGTGCGATGTAACAACTTTAAGGTACAATTAAAATTATGTGACCAATGGTTTGAATATTTCTCATACTCCATTTATGGAAGCTTCAGAACATGCATGCAGGAATCTCAATGCGGAACCTTGTCATGAAATAACAATTTTAAGCAATTGGTAAGAGGAATTATAGACTTGTGTAGTTGGGGAAGTAACGAAATCACAAAAAGGGACAAATTAAAATTGAATCAATAGGCTATAATTAATTAACCATAAAAAGTGGTATCATTGTTGTCTATGACATAAGATACATGATAAACAAAACATTTGTCAGTGGCACCAACCTCAAGCAACCTTTTATCAATTAAATTTTAACTACTTTCCCTTTAACTAAAATTACTGTACATTTTTAAAGATTCGAGATTTGTATGAATATTTAAGATTAGGATTAAAGAAACATAGGGTTTAACATAGTATTTTTATTTATTTGTTTTCGATTTTCCTTTCTCATTTAAGGATAAAATATTGCAGTCGTGAAAATGTTCTACCTCAAGATGAGTTTTTTTTTAGTTTTTTTAAAGTTTTTTTAAGAAAAAAAAAAAGAAAAAAAGGGGGAAGCCTTTACAATTGTCTGTCTGCTTGTCCCTGGGACTACACACGAAACAATTAGATGGATTATGTTGAAACTTTATATTTTTATACAACGCAAACCTTTGGACATTATTTAAAAGTTTTGATTATAGCCCTCAAATTAAAGGTAGTTTTTATTGAAGATTAATTTTTCGGGGGAAAAAAAATATTCAAAAATAGTTATAGCAATTTTCTTTAGAAAGGATATGGATATTTAGGGAGTGTTTGGCGTGATCGACAGCACTGTATATTTGTTTATCAAGGAAAAATACATTTGAAGGTAGTTTACTGATGACTGTTTTATAAAAATTTGAAATTTTCTAATAAGAGTCTTAATGTTTTTGTTTAGAAAAGGGTAAGTTACCTGGAGTGTGTTTAGCATGATAAATAACCATGTTTGCTCATTTTCCTAAAAAATAATATTTATGTAGGTACCAGTTTACCAATGAGTGATTAAAAAAAAAGTCTATGATAATTTTGTCCTATATGAAGAGTGTTTTTCTGAGGATAATTTACCAAGGAGTAGCTTACTTTTTTTTTTTATTGCCTCTTACTACGTACCTGTTCAAGTTGTATGCATATATGATAATTATTACTCTAATGGGGTAGAGATGCAAAAAGAAGATTTAAGAAGTAATTTACCCACATTTGCATGGAAGGAGAGTGGGAAATCATTTAGGAAATACCACACTTATTATGCCCAACCAAGATTCAAACCCCGATCTCCCAGTCATCAGGCAGCCAGTCAATCGCAAGAGTGACTCCTTTTACTGTTCGGTCACTGAAGCGGGCGGTACTTTACTTATATCCGTCGTGTCGTCCCATCAATTTTATTAAGTATATAAAACAGAGAGAGAGAGCTTTAATGTTCATTATCCGTGACTAAGTCCATCCTTAATTAGAGCATGCAGAGAAAGTGTGAAGAGATTGTATTCCTTAAGAGCAAGAGATTTACAAGAATCAGTTTTATAAGAGGGTTTATTTATTGTTAAGACCAGCTTACCTTTGTAGTAAGTTAGTTGCCTCTGTCTTATCAATGTCTACACCTAAGTCCTTAAATGCCCGTATTAATTCTTCTACATCGATTTTACCTGAAATAAAAATAAAGGCTGGTTAGTAAATATCTACTTAAAAAAATAATTGTAAAGCCGATTTAAGACAGTTTCTCATGTTTCAATTTTATATTTGATCACTTATCTACATAGATTAAAGCAATTAAAAACAAAACATATAGCCTACCCATCCAGGCATCCATCAAATAAAAAACCCAGGATACTATGAAGGTCATGTAGGTGCCAACTATCAGTAATTAGATAAAGAAGAGAAAATAGGGTAAGGTAGGGAGAGAGATGGAGAGAGAGAGGAAGGGAAATAGGAGCGAGTGTGTGTGGAAAACCATTTAGGAAAAACCACCCTCAGTGCACCCGACTGGGATCGAGCCCCGATCTCCCCGTCTTAGGCAGTCTAGTCCAACACAAGATTAGCGCGTTAGACCACGCTGCTACCAAAATGAGTTTCACTATTATTAAAAAATATGTTTGCATTTTAAAGTTTTTGGAATAAAAAAATAAAAGTAATTGTGCGGTTTTTTTTACATTTACTTCACCTTTTACATTTTGTAAACATTCTGTAGTTTGAGTAGTTTCTAAGCAAAGTCAACACAATAAATATTAATTAAGAAATAAAATATATTTATTTTATTTTAGCACCAGGTCTGACTATCTGTTCGGGTTATACACATATATACTAATTATGCTAAAGGTTGTATTTTGAGGACCGGATTGGGAGTCAAACCCCAATTCCAACAACATCAGTCCAGTTTTTGTAAGCGTGGAGCCAAAGATCATTCAGACACGTAAGCGGGTTATAATAAATGTATAAAATATATGTATAGTCAAGTTGCCTGAATGCATCTTTAAAACAACATGATATGGCCCTTTAGTAATGTCACTCGGAAGTATACAATTCAAAGATATTTTTATTTTAACTTTTGTTTAACTTTGATAAGCTAATTTTGTTTGATATGATTCTATATTGAGCTTAGGCTATACTACAATAAACAGGAAACTATAATTCTTTATTGAGCTTCTACTACAATAAACCGGAAACTCACCGTCTTTGTTCTTGTCGAGACTGGAGAACTGTAACCTGAGATTCTTCTCGTGTTCACGAACGTAATGGATGAACTCTGCAAGGCTGATGTCGCCACTCTTATTCGAGTCTGACCGCTCCAAGAATTTCTGAAACAAGTATTTCCCAAGCCCCCAGTGAGACTTTGTATTACCTGGTCCTGGGCATGGGTGTGATGTTCTGTCAACACTCCAGGGCTTGGGGCCCTCCCCTCCCCCCCTTGGGACTTTGAGTGGAGATTTATTAAATGTAATATTGTAAGTAGTGAGTTGGTAGGAGACCAATAATCAGGAAGTACCTGACAGGAATATTTTTCATTTATTTAATTTATTTGAGGTATTTAACATGCAATTTCTGAACCAACTGCTTATACATGGTGTCTACTCAACTTGACCAACAAAATTCCCGACTTTTCCCCTGATCATTTCCTAAAATTCCAGACTCAAAAGTATGTCACACCCTTCCATTCCCCTCCTTCCCCCACGGTTTTTATTAATTTTTTTATGAATAATAATAACAAGGTTTAAAATCTAAATAAACATTTTTTTAATTTGTATTAACATAGTCTATTATGAATTATAAACTATATTACACAACTACAAACAAAAAAGGACAGTTTGAATCGCATTGTAATTTATTGATTTTGTGACTATTATATTTCATATTTTGAGAAAAACAACATTTTCCCAGATATTTTTTGTAATTTACCAAATTCCAGACTTATACTGTTTTTTCCTGACCACTTAAAATTCCCGGCTAATTCCAGTTTCCCCTGATTTTCCTGGATGGTAGACACCCTGTTATATCAGCACAAGGCTTATAAACTAACTTAAATCTAGAACAAACCCAACACCCAGCCCCCCCCCGGCCGTTAATTCCAGGACTGTGGAGTCGGAAGCAATTTTGGGTGGAGTCGGTAGAAAGGTACCGATTCAGATTTAAAAAAACTTATAATAGTGTCCAATTCTATTCTTACTGGTATAGACATAATCAAGGATCGATCTTAATATCACGATTATTAACTATCAAAATTTTGATGGCATACAAACAAAAAGAGGACATTCAGAATTGGGTAATTTTCAGTTGTATTATTCGTTTTAATTTATTACATGCATAGATTAATGCATATTTACTTTCATAGGATTTAGAAAATTTACTTAAAATTTACTTAAAAATGTAATCAAATAAATATATTAAAAATTGACATAAATATATCAATTAAACTAAGAACTAATATGATGATCCACGTGTTGGTGATGAGATGTCTTGTACTACCAAGTTAGTACTTAGCATTTGAATGTTTATTAATTAGTTATAATTTTACTGTAGTAAAATGATTTTACTAAAATACATTTTTTATTACGAATTAATATATAAATGTTTCGACTGGAGCAATACAACCCACAGAAAAAAAATTATCTAAATTTCAAATAAATTTCTCACTTGCACTTAAAGAAGTAAACAAAATTGACCGTTCATCAAAACTAACAGTGCAAGAAGCCATTCCCTTGTATCTTGAAATTGTCAGAGATGTTTCCCTATTGGTTACTGCTTTGCCACCGATCCAAGTTAGTGTTGAGAGGTTATTTTTTGCTCTTAGAATTATTAGATCAGACTTGAGAGCATTCATGAAAGAGGATTTAACTGAGTCAATTCTTTTTCTGAGAACAAATTCTTCCTAAATTTGTTGAAAATATTAGGTTTGTAAAATTGTGTTAAATATCTTCGTCCGCCAGCATATTTTTGTCCAGGTGCTTTATCAAATTAATATCTTATGTCTATGTAATTTAACCAAACTTATCTTAGATTTCATTTACTATAGTATACTGTATATTAATTACAGTAAAACATTTGATAATATAATTATAAACAGTTTGAAGGTAGAGGACAGCTGATATAATTATTATGTTCTACTAGCCTTAATTTTATGTTCTTTAGTTTTAAGCCCTGAACTATGTTGTTATAAAAAAATTAATTTGATGCTTTCATAGGAATTTAGTTTTCTTGTTCATAAATTGTAGTAAAATAAATATATTGTTTTTATGTTCTATCAAGTGTAGGGGATGAAATGCCCTGTGCTACCATGTTAGTATTTTAATGTATATCCAATAGTTATAACGAATTTACTGTGTTAAAAAAAAGTATTTTTATTAATTATTATTAATATAAATTTGCCAATAATAAAGGAGCCGGAGTTGGAGTCGGACAGTAGAATAAGTAGAGGAGTCAGAGTCGAAGGCATAGCCTACAGACTCCGCAGCCCTGGTTAATTCATCACTATGGAAGGGGAAACCCATATTTCACCAATGATTTTTTTTCTGCCATACCAGGAATCGAAACCAGGACCCTTAGGTCAGAAGACAGACATGCTACCGACTAAGCTAAGGTGTCGGACCTGACAAATCATATAATAGCTTAATCATTTTTTTCTCCCCACGTATTAGTATCCTTTCATGTTGTACATATACACATTAATTACACTAATGTAATAGATAAGAGAGAGGTAGAATTTCAGAGGAAATGTATTCTCATTTGTATAAAGGAAGAGTAGGCCTATGGAAACATTTATTTTTAAAAAAACACCCTTGGTACACCAGACATGCTGAGAGCGCTTTATTTTTTGATTTTGTCAAGTCTTCAGGTATTATTTTCATAAAATAAAAAGTTATTTAACTTCTCATAGTATTTTCCATGTATAGATATTATTTAGGTCTATAATTCAAAATATCATTATTTTTAAAGCCTTTTATAGTGAAACAGTGCTCTCCCCAGGGACTTCTGAACATAGTGTAATGACTGCTCGGCTAGAATCAATGTTTGTTAACTTAATATTGTCACCCCAAATGGCAACATTTTCTACAGAGAACACTGGTGAAGCAAGAATTGCTCGTTTGATGCAGGTAAATGACGACTAGACCTTAAATGGTTTAATAAGAAGTAAACGTTCAAAATTAAAAGTTTTCCTAAACACCACATAGGGTCAAACATGAGACTACTAGGAAGTTAAAACATTAATAGTTTGCCAACTTATTAAGATATCTTGTAACAGTTTAAAAGGTCCAGTTACTAAAATAAATAAACAAATAAAGTGAAACCTTATTTAAAGGAGAGTTTCCACTTTGAGCTGTCAGCTTTAACAGGGTCAAACTAGTTCATGCTGGATAAGTTAATCAAGTTAAGCTTTTACATATATTACGAAACCGATTACCATAGCAGTACTGAAGTGTTAGGTATACACCATTATGTATCAATTTACTACTACTATTACTACTGCTTTAATTTGCATGCATACACTAATGTAAACTTAGTTAATGGAGAGTAAGAATAGAAATAAGGCATCACTCTCAAAAAAGACTGACTGGGCTGTCGATTACAGGTATATCAGGGTTCAAATCTTTGCCGGGTGTACCGAGGGTGGTTTTTCCAAATTAGTTAATTCCACTCTCTCCCCAAGAAAATTCGGACCTACAGTTCCTTTAAATTCAAACTTCCTTATCTCTAACACATTATAGTAAGTACATATGCATGTAACCGAACAGATAGTAAGAAGTGATACCAAAAAAAGATTGCCTTTTCAATAAAGTGTGCCAAATTTTTACCTCGAGACAAGGACAAAATTCCCAAAATAAATATTGGTATGAGGACCTAGCCTTTTGTGCAAGCGTTATGCCTGTCATCTGCTAACCAAATCTTGTCAACTTCAGCGCTATTACGTTTACAATCCCAACCAAATCAATAAAAGAAATTAAAGTAATTGCAATAAAGCATAATTGTTGCAGCACAAATTATTCACAATTGTATTCAAATAGGCCAGTGTGTTATAAAATGAGGCACCTACTTAATGAATCTAAGCCATGATTTTTATAGGAACCCCACTTTTAGCCACCAACGTTGATTGAAAGTTACTAAAACTTGGGATTGTAGAAATGTTCTATTTGATTTAAATTAATTTAGATAGCTCGTCCAAAATGTCATCAAAATACTGACTAGTGGATTAGTGTATAGTTTCTTTGAGGATACACCATTAAACTAAACAGACTAATGATTTAACACAATCTTAATATTTTTATTCCCACCATTTTGGTAATATGAATTTCCAATTTTCAAATAATGGGCTTCTTAAGAAAACCAGACTGTAGGTTATTGGCCCTAGAGAGCTCAGAAGATTGTGAATGTTCCAATTGAAATTTTCAACTTTGATTAGAGAACAAACTTGACGAGATCCTGAATTGTTAGTATCAGCTTTGAGAATTCTAGTTCTCTGCGATACACCATTGTGAATTATTAGCTTGTACCCTTTAAAGCTTAAAATTGAATATATATATATATTCTTAAACAGTAATATTAGTGTGTAAGTGTAGAAGAGATCTGCTATATAAAAGAGAAGTACCCTCGAAGTGTAAGGAAATGCTGTATAAGGCATACTTTGTACCCATAATCACATGTGCAGCAGAAACATGGTCAGTGAGTGAATGTAAGAGAGGCTAGGAAAATGGAGGTCATGGGAATGAAGAGGAATTTGAGGAATATATTAGCTAACACGAGGATAAACAGGATTAGGAATGAAGTTGGCCGGGAAAGAGTGGGGGGTAGTAGAGGAAGCAAGGCAGAGATGGTATGGTCATGTATCGAGGATGTAAAAGCAGAGAACACCAAAGAGAATGATGGAGATAAAGTAGGAAAAAGACCGCAAAGGAGACTGGAATTAGAATGGAAGAGATAAGAGGAGGGAGAGTGGTAGAAAGATAGAGGAAGATGGAGGCATTTTACTAAATTGACCCAGCCACAGGTTGAAAACATTTGATGATAATGATTATGAGGATGATACAGGAATAGTACCAAGAGCAGTGTCCTTAAAAAAATTGTTCATTAAGTGAATATTTAATTGGATTAGGATTAGTCTAACAGTATTGAAAAAAGTTTGGACCCTTGATGGCGAAAGCACGGTCTAAAAGTCAAGCTTATTTAGTTTGGTTTGTTGCTCACAATGATGTTATGGTTCGAATCTCAACTGGGTGTGTTAAATGGTTTCTCATTTTCTCTACACACAAATGTAGGTACATTTCTTTTCCATTTTAACTTACCTTTCTCTTCTCCATTAATAGTGCAACAAATATAGCCTAAAATATATATATGTGTAAAACCCATAGAAGACAAAGACACACATTATCATCATGGACAGTTTTCAGCCTGTGGCTAGGTCAGTTTAGTACCTTCCTCTCTTCTTCCTCTAATTACTTCCTCTCTTCTTATCTCGCGCACTTGCTGTTATCTGCTCCTTCCATCTCTTTTAGTCTCCCTTGCACTTTTTATCCTACCCCTACTTCATCTCCATCATTCTCTTTGGTATTCTCTTCTTTTCCATCCTCATTACATGCTCATACCATCTCAGTCCTGTTTCCTTCCTACAATCTCATGTACTCCCTGTACTCCCACTCATACCCATAGCTTCCACTTTCCACGTTTCTCTGACATCTAATGTTGATGTTTCTGGTGCATATGTGACTATGGGTACAAATTAAGCCCTATACAGGCCCCATGAAAAGAGAATTTTAACAAAAAATCGTAGGTAATTGCAGCTAAAACCAGGCATCACATCGTACCTTAGTGAAGTTTTCTTGTCATCTTAATTTTAAAACAGTGTGATTGAATTGAATAATCAAACTATGGTGTAGACTATTAGTAGTTGTACTGTATTTTTAAAAAAAGTAGAAAATAAATACTTCAAAAATAAAAATATACCCCCTCCTCCCCCTTCCAAATCTCTTCTAAACTGTTGCACTGTTGTTAAGTGAGGAGTGCAGAAATCAATTTCTAGGTTCTAGTTAGAACATGATAATTGTATGGGCCATTATCTCGCTTCCAGAGTAAGAGGCCAGTTGTGAGATAAACTCCTAACTGGTAAAATAAGTGCTACAAACTGTGAAAAGGTCAGAGAGCAAATCAACAAATGATAACCAGTAAATAACATGAATGTCATGTGGAGCAAAGTAGCTTGAAGCCCTTCAGAGCAGAGTAAAATTCTTCTTACCATATTCAAAGGTAGGCCCAAGTACATATAAGTTATTATTACTTCTGTCTTTAAGGCTGGTGTCAGACGGGGCCACCTGGGAGGTTCCACTTTCTTTTGTTGCCACTTGCTCACAACCCGAGTGGCGTGATTCAAATGTATAAGGAAACATCTCATATTGCTAGACATTTATAATAATTATATGAGGAAACATTCTATATTGCTGGACACTTGTTAAATTTCATAAATGAAGGCTTCAATATCAAGCTCCATTGCAAAGCGGCTGCTTCTCGGGGTGTCATGTGACAGAATGATTAATAACCAACAGGTTGACAAAGTGGCGCCACCTGTAAGTAACAGGCTGGGTCGCAGATGGTCAACCCTAGTGTGTGGCGCCACCTTGTATAACAGGCGCAATTAAAATGTTATCCACTTGGTCGCGCGACCCAGGTGGCCCCGTCTTACAGTAGCCTTAAGTAAGAGGGCCGCGATTGAGAGTTAAGGTCAGTGTTTTTACAGTTTTCATAGCAAACTTTTTTTTTACATAATAGCCTAAATTAAATATTTCTCCCAGTAGAAAAATGTATTCTCAACAATTTTTGAATATCCATCAAAGAGTGTACTATAATTTGGTACATTTTTCTCAAAATTTAAAAAGTTTCTTGTCAAATGCTAATATGCTCATGACAAATATTCAAGGAACTATTGAGATTATTTTTATTAGCCTACCTGAAGCAATATTTGATTTATTTTTGCTGAAAAAATTTTTTTGATATGAAAACAGCCAAAAGAGTGGCCTTTTCTTGTGTCCCCTTTCATCCCACCTTAAACATTGTCTTTGGGTTTTTGATGTAAGGGACTAACTTACTTTAATTACTTGTGTAGTTTAATCGCCAATGAAGGAACCTTATGAAAGCTCAAAAAGTTAGTAGACCAAGAACTAGGCTACACACAAAATTTCTTATGAATGGACATATCTGACAGCTTGTAAAAGTTATTAGATCTACTCTTACAGATTTAAAGTCATGTAATTTGATCTGTAGCTATCATTTTTGTTAGATACAGTGGAGCGTCTTTAATCCGGATCGATCGGGACCGGGACCCATCCGGATTACTGAATTGTCCGGATTTTTAAATGTGCTTTCAATAACTGTATACATACGTAATGTATTGACTAGAGGATACATGACGCTCGGGAGTCTACTGTATTGCAAAATAGAGGCTGAAGGGTTCGAAAAATATTTTAATAAAGTATATTGAATAAGAACATGTACATTATGTAATTTAGATTAGTAACTCTATAATACTTTTTAGAAAAAAAAAACAAAAATCTACATTAATTAATGGAAACTTACTGGGTAAAAAAGTCCTTAATTGTTTTTTGTACAAGACTTGACCTGCTCTCACCGCCGATCCGGATTTTCGACGCTCTACTGTATATCAATAACTATATAACACTAATAATACAGTAAACTATTAATGTTGACCGCAAAAAGGTGTTTCTAAACGGCCATTCGTAAGAAAATCAAGGCATAGGTCTACTTTTGCACTAATATCAATATCGGCCTACAAATTTTTAGTTAATTTTCTAAAAGTTGTTGATATAGTAACTTAATAACTGCAAAAAAGTTACATATCCGCAATATAATGGGACTAAAAAAAGTATGTTGTTTTTCAGTAATAAATTTATTGATAAGACGCGTACTATTATTACGGTACGTTGAAATCCTCACGAGGCCAGAAGTCGATCAACCTGAATGAAAAAAAAGGAAATAAAATATATCTACAGCTGGTTGGATTTTAATAAACACTCCCCATATTAAATGAAGCAAATCGTTTTTTGTTCGAAAACTGAATCTCTATAAGTTATAACCAAAGAAATGGTTAGTTAGTAACGTGTCGGCTTTGTATGTTTCTTCAAGCCCTACCTGAGCATAAGTATGGTGTACTCCGAACTCTTTAAGAGCAACGGAGAGGTCGTGAATATCAATTTTTCCATTTCCGTCGACATCCAATGATTTGAATAAATTGCCTAACCGTTCTTCTTCTTCTTGTGATAGTTCGTGAAGATAATGTGGAGGGTGACCGACGATAGGGTCCGAACTGATAACATGATGAATAACCATCGTTATAAATGAAGATGATAGTTAGATTATCTCAGACACATTCTTAACACTTTGAACGAACGAAGAATCAACTTTAGCACTTTTATGATGCACCGATATCATGAATTTACAAAGCCTAACAGAAATAAACACGAGTTCCCAAGCTGGTGGGAATTGTGTTTCTGCACCCCGCAATGCGCTTTTGTAATAGGCCAATGGTGAGCCTCAATTCATTGACAAGTATTAGGACTACCTATGAAATAGACAAATATGGGTCATGACAACAAGAAGACATAAAGGAAATTCGAGCGCTCCTGCAACCTGTTGTTGAGTCTTTTAACTATTTGTCCATTTAATCAGTGTGGCCGCCGGCCGGTGGCGTCTGCTATTCACTTATTCTAAATTTGAAATAATTATTTGTTTAATTTTTCGGAGAAGCTCTTTCTATATTAGCCTGTATTCAATGGTTTTTCTAGCCGTGTGTAGGCTTGTTTCGGGAAATTTCTAATTTTAGCTGATTTTAAAATGTAATTTTTTAATTAGATTGAAATTGTTTTCTAATTCAAAACCTCTCAGATATAGGCCAATTTTCTTATGAATAACCATTAGATAATATAATTATATTTTCTGCTTCCGAGAACCCTTAAGGGTTGGTGAGAGTAACCTTTTCTTTTTATGTTTACTTTAAATTTGTTTCCTGTATATTGGTAACACAATAAAAATTACTGATGAAAGAAATACGCTTAAGTACTAATTACGCTATTGGATTAGGAATTGTGAGGGTTGAATTTAGAGGAAGTGAACCCGCATTTGCGTGGAGGGAGAGTGGAAAACCATTTAGGAAAAACCACCCCCAGTTCAACCGACCGAGACTCGAACCTCGATCTCCCTGTCCTCGGAGGTCGAGCTCAACACGACTAGCGTTTTAGCCAAC